>CM038465.1:17929838-18401799 GCA_021464415.1 Lonicera japonica | reverse complement strand
TTTCTCCCTTAATATAATCGTAAATAGAGGAGACAGTAATCGTGGGTTCTGACAGTGATTTCCACCCCAACACCTGTGACGTTTTTTTGTCTGCCGGAAAATGCTCTGTGTGTTGGGTCAAAAGCTATACAAAGCCCATATCCCTCGAAATTATCATGAGACCAATTTGAAGGAAGCTTCAATGAAATTGAAGTCCCCGTAGTTTGCTTGCAAAACCACTCTGGAATATCTCTTCCTGGAAGTAAAATGAATTGCGAAGGCCACCGCGAACGCCAAACCTCACCTCCCTCTACCAAGTTAATCACATACTGCCACAAGATACTAGCTATATTCTTACTCTCTCCATTGGCCGCCTCCTTAAGCAGTTGCAAGCAATTTCTGAATGAGACATGAAACAGTTTGTTAGTGTTAGCAAACTGATCCGCAAAGAGTCTCAATGACGGACAATCATTTGCACTCAATATGTTTATACTTGATGGAAGCGCCGGGAGTGCATCAAGCATTTTGCAATCATCCAAGTAAAGCTCTGAAAGTTGAGAAAGTTGATTGAGGCTTGGTATATTGGTAAAATAGTTTCCATTGAGACATAACCTATACAAAGAGCACATCGACTCAAGATCACTGGGGATCGCTCCATCAAACATGTTGCAATCGCTGACATCTAGATGGTATAGCGAATGTAAACCCGATACAGAAAGAAACACCAAACTCCTCTTGGAGTCTTCTTGCCATTTTCTTTTCAAGGGAAACAAAAACTGAAAAGGTGAAGTACTTGATTGAGGGCTCTTGCGGCAGCATAAGACACAGAGATTATTCAAACCTCCAATGGAAAGTGGTAGGTGTGTAATAGCAGTTTCATCCAAACCAAGCGTCTCTAGACATACTAAACTCCCAAGCGCCTCAGGTAATGTTTCAAGTTCTGAGCACCTAAACAGATTGAGACGTTTCAAACGTTTCAACCTACAAATGGCATTTGGAAGACTAGGAAGATTCTTGCAGTCACTCAGCGATAGCAAAACAAGCTTGCTGAGGTGTTCAATTGATGAGGGTACCTCTTTAATTGCAGTTCTCTCTAGATGAAGCTTTTCTAATGATTTCAAGTATCCCAGATCCTCAGGTAATGTTTCAAGTTCTGAGCACCCGGACAGAGAGAGATATTCCAAACATTTCAACTTACAAATGGTACTCGGAAGACTAAGAAGATTCTTGCAGTCAAACAGACTTAGTGAAACAAGCCTGTTGAGGTGTTCAATTGATGAGGGTACCTCTTTAATTGCAGTTCTGTCTAGATAAAGCTCTTCTAATGATTCCAAGTATCCCAAATCCTCTGGTAATTTGTCAAATTTTGAGCAATTTGAGAGAATGAGATATTTCAAATGTTTCAACTCACAAACGGTACTCGGAAGATTTGCTAAATTTTTGCATTCAGTTAAAACTATCGAAACAAGGTTGGGGATGTGTTCAATTGACGAGGGTAGCTCTCTTATGGCAGTTTCTTCCAAAGGAAGCTCTGATACATGTTCCATAATCACAGAGATCTCAGGTAATTTTTTAATTTTGTGGCAGCCACTCAGTATGAACGTCTCAAGAGATTCCGAGCGGATACTATTTGGAAGGCTTGTAAGATTACTACAGCCGAATAAATCTAAGCATGCAAGCCTTTTGAGAAATCCAACGGACCCGTGAACCTCTACCAAACTTTCACATCGTTTAAGAATCAGACTCTTAAGATTTGGGGTCCATGTAAAATCTGGAGTCCAGATTAGCTTTTGAGAATGAGAAAGGTCGATGTGCTTCAACTTCTCCATCATCTGTTACGAACAACAAAGGAAAAGCTACTGTTGAATTTGATTAATTAACCATGGGTCTTGTGCATTCGATTAATTAGCTTGTACTAAAAAGTTGTTGAGTGAAAACATTAAACTACAAGTCTCATTAATTAACCTTGGGTCTTGTGCATTTCACTTATTGCAATGGCCGAATTTACTAGCCCAAGTTTTTGAAACTTTTTTTCTTCGTCTTTTGTTATTTTTACGGAAAGAATACGAGAGAAAGTGAGAGAAAATTAATTAAAACTTTCTCTCCAAATCGGAGAGAATCGAAAAGAAGAGAGTTTTTTTAACGAAAACTTACTATATTGACAATTTTATCCTTAAAATACATAACAAATCTTTAAAAGATGATTTTTTTTTATCTCCTTTTTTTTCAACTCACAAATACCAAGGAGAGATTGTAACATTCTCTTCCTTCTTAAACTCCCAAACAAAAGAGAGAAAATTATTTTCCTTTCTCTCCCTTTCTTTTCCCGCCGGATTGATACTTTTTCTTCTTTTCTTTTCTCTCCTAAACTCCCAAACACAAAGAAAATGTCCTAAATTAGGAATCCACTTTCTTATTGTTACATATTAAAATAATCAAGGGTAATTAGCAAAAATGACCAAGTTTGACCAGAATCCCTCGCCCGTCCCTAAAGTACAATTTTCTGTTGAAGCATCCTTAAAGTTTCTAATTTTCCCTCACTTGTCCAAAACTGGATGCCCCGTGAAAAAGATGGATGGAAAATGTGCGTGATTGTCACGAGCCACTCTTTTAAGGGGCATTTTTGGATACTTTAATCGAAATTAGAAACTTTAAGGACGATTCAACCAAAATTAGAAACTTTAACGATGCTTAAACCGAAACTAGAAGCTTTAAGGATGCTTCAACCGAAATTAGAAGCTTTAAGGATGCTTCAACCGAAATTAGAAACTTTAAGGATGTTCCAACTAAAAATTAAACTTGAAGGACAAGCGAGAGATTTGGGTCAAACTTTAGGGGTCATTTTTGACACTAGTAAGGTTGAAATTATTGTATCTTTAAACGAGTGTAATTGAAAACTTTACCTTTTCCCCCCTCCAAGGTCGTTCTATGTTGCTGTGATATAATTGAAGTCCAACAAGATTGTCTGTTTCAAACCTTGGTGGCAGAGATTCTGAAGGAAAATTTTCCCAAATAAGCCACCGTATCTCACTCGGAAGATATTCAGGAACTCGAGTCGTCGAAACATTACGAAGTTCCAATAGCCTTAGTTTGTGCATCTTTCTAAAGGCTTTGGTCGCGATGTCTATGAGTTTCCGTTCACATTGGGGATGCAGTGATATGCATTCAATGTTTTTGGTACCCTAACAACCAAAAAAATAGAGCATATATATAATCAATAACAAATTAAAGAAATATATAAGTCATACATATACATAACTTCTTCTTAATTACAATTCAAATGGGAGGTGGAAGCTTGTAGTTTGAAAAACTTCTCACCGTGCTGCTTTTAAATACACGTAGGATGTCATCGGTAAGCCACAACCTTCTAGGCTTCTTGCGATCAATATGCTGACCCATTTTCCGTATCAATTGGTGCATGCAAAGTTTATTTTCTTTTGAAACATATATCAACGATCTATGAACGAGAATAGGAATAGAATGATCCGGGTAAAAATCAAAACTGTCGAGTATTCTTGATACATGTTTTTTCTCCTGTCCTTCAAATAAACATGCAATATCTAGGAAGGTTTCCTGCACTTTTTTATCTAAACCATCAAAACTTATTTTAAGTTTTTTAAGAATACCGCCATCCGGGCCTTCTTTGCTTAGTTTTTCCAATGAAGCGTTCCAAAATGCAAATTCTTCACCACATAGTGTGGAACCCAATACTTTAAGAGCTAAAGGAAGGCCACCAGCAAAGTGTATTACTTGATCTGAGAGGCCCACGAAATCGTCTGTAGGACGAATATCCTTAAAGGCATTCCAACTGAAAAGCTGAATAGCTTCACCATCATTTAATAATCTTGCCTCATATGTTTCATCCACTCCATGTGCAACAAGCAAATGTCTATCCCTTGTTGTTATGATAATTCTACTCCGTGGACCAAACAAGCAATGCTTTCCAGCTAACACTTCTAATTGGCCTAAGTGATCAACATCATCAAGTACAAGAAGAACACATTTAAAGCGCAAATGTTTACTTATATTGATTCCTTCATAAACATTCATTATCTGCAGGTCATATGCCAATAGAGTTTTGGAAAGAAGTTGCTCCTGCAAACGTTCGAGACCATCCTTCCTCGAAACTTCTCCAACGTTATGAAGAAAACATGCAACTTCAAACTGATATGAGATTTTATCGAAAACAGCTCTTGCTAAAGTTGTTTTACCTATTCCACTCAATCCCCATATGCCAATCGTACGAACTGCATTTGACACTAGATGCAACAATGAAGTTACCTCTTCTATACGACATTTCATTCCGACTAGAGGCTCATCAACGCTTGAAATTGTATGTGGCAGTTTACTCCGAATATCTGAGACAACAATATCGATACATTTTGCTTCATGCCTGTAGATTATAAAGGACATGTCAGCCATCAATGAAAATAATAACTAAAGAAACAAATAAAAAAACTATAGATATTAGCATGATACACTGTGTATATATATAGTTTGTTCTAATTTGTTCTTTGGAACACGCATGGTGCGGTCAAAATGTACCATATGTAACCATTAAAATTTGCTTAGTGGCCACAACTCATTCCCAACTACCGGGAAGTCTTTAATTCGAATCCCATGTCGATGTATTGGAAAAAAAAATGCACTATATGTATGTATTTGAAAGCAACGTGGATCATATATGTCGGTATAAGTTTATGATTTTTGCATTATTCAACCCTTTCGCGTTAACATGTCAAGTAAGTAAATCCTAAGTTTTTGAATCATACATATTTAATGTAATTTGAGTTCAGAGGAATTTTGTAATTCTAGCTCAATAATAAGAGCCATATATGATTTTTATTTAACTATACACAAAACAAGGGCGATAGTAACTCATAACTAAACGGAAATCACAAAACGAGTGTGATTTAATACCAAATAACATAATACAAATATGATTTTTCAACACTCCCCCTCACCAAAAAAAAAGAAATAGGTTAATTATTAAATAAACCCTGAAGTTCTAATTGTATCAATTTAAATCCTAGAGTATTTTAAGGCCCCGTTTGTTAGCAACATGTAAAATGATAAGAAAAACATTTAATTTGAATGAGAAGATAGAAAATAAGTTGAGGGATGTTGTAAGATGCTCTAGAACAACGATATATTAACCAAGATTGAAAATAAAATGATCATAATTTTATTAGAGTTCAAAAAATATCATTAATATGATAAAATAAATAAATAATATATTAAAAATAAGTAACAAATATATTTAAATTACAAAATATATAAACACAACTCAATTTTTGTTAAAAGTTTATAATTTGATTTTTTTTTGTCATGTAGTAATACAAATTAATAAATACATTTTTTTCTATAATTTCAAATTAGCATAAATATTTAGATTTAAAACTATAAATACAAGTTAATTCTAGGAAAAATACAATAAAATGCATATTAATATAACTTAATATTACTTATAAATGAATGACGTAAATATTTGAATATAGTGACAATAATTAGTTTCAAAATTAATGATTACATACTAACAATAATGAATCATATTTCTATAGATAATTCTATAAGTTTCCCATTAACTCCCTCAAAATCATGTATATTTGCGGAATGCGTTTTGTATGAAAACTTTTCTTGCAAGAATGTCGTAGGAAAGTTTTAGAATCATTGACCAGCAAAACAAACACATAAAAAAAATGAAGGCAAGAACATATATTTACTTTCACTTTCCTTTCCTTTCACATCATCCAAGATGTGTTTGCCACGCAGGATATATATAGGTGGGACATGATAGGAAAAATTTATCCTATCATATGCTTGGTGGTAGGGGAAGTTATGATATAGTTATTCAATCTTACGTATGGTACAAGATTGTAAAACATGTAGGATAAATTTAATCCCACATATATAGACATTTTATCGCACAAAAGATTGATTATAACTATCCCACCTAAGAGGGCAATTAGTTCATCCCATTTCTAGTGTGACTAAAATTACTAAAAACTATATTCGCTTTTTTTTTAATTAGGTTTTATTTGTTCCCCACCTTTAAATAATTAAATTGATTAATTGAGATTTTTTACCATTAAAAATTTTGGGCACTTAGCTAAAAAAATTATTTTTACATTATATTTATGATTAATTTAGAAGAACATTTTTTACAATGTTTTATTTGATATGTATAAAATAAAACAAAAAAAAATACATTAGCAAAGTGAATCTTATGATACATATAATTTTAGTTTTTTTCTTTGTCAATGAACTTTTGTTCTAAAAGTTTAATTTTATATTTACCAATAAAATAAGAATTATTGAATCACATTAATGCTACCTTTCATATAAACAAAATTATGCATGAATAAAATATAACACTAATCGATAGATTATGTTTCAAGTACGTGACTGCAACCAACTCGAGTATGATAACAATGGTATTTTCATGAAAGCGTTTGACTATTCCACTGCGAAAATTATCCTTAATGCATCAATATTGTCACAAAATACGCATTGTAAAATGTCCCTAAAAATAGTTCCGGAAGAATATCCATTTTGAGTGTGAATAGTAATAAACTTAAAATAAAAATAAAAAATTGGACTCAAAATACCAATGTTGGACCATTCTCAAGCACTAGTTTATTGTATTTGATCCAAACCTTTAATCTGTGACAGGCATCGAAGAAATAGAAGTTGCCGGAGGAGGAGAAGGGGGCAGACCATGGCGGCAACGGGGATTTGTCAACAGGCTAGTGAACTAGTTTCCTACGTACAATAACTTTGCTGGGGTACGAGTGGGGGTGGATTTTTGTACCACAATTTCTGAACCAATCCATACCATAACCATACCATTACTAAATTGTACTGAAATTTGGAAATGGTACAATATTGATCAGTATTTTTACCATATCGAAATATTATGGCACGGTACTGTACTGAAAATCAATACTGATGGTATAGTGTACCGTACCAAAATATTGATATATACCATGGTATACCGTACCGTATCATTATCAATTGTTGCAAAATATCAAATGTCCCACAATACTACCAAAATAACGGATGGTTCAGATTAAGAGAGAACTTTAGGGTTTCATACGGCGCCATCTCTTTCTTTCCTTTTTGAATCCCACTAGATCACCACCACCATACCTAACAACTCGAACTTAAACTCAACCCATTTATACTATTTGTGGGGTTAATCTTACAATCCCATAAATGTTATCATCCTTTGCATGTGCTACTGGGAGTAATCGATTGTGAACGGTGCCAATTTTGATTGGATATTGTATCATTACCAATTGTACCAAAATACCAAATGACCACTATCGGATATTGTGTGGAATTTTTAATTGGGTATTGTGTAGATATTTAGTTATAGTTCTGAGCTTGTTTTAGTCTGCTTTCCTTTGCTAACAGGCTTAATTTTTGGCTTTTTGTTAGAAATGAAATTGTATACACCTATAAATAAACATGTATATGCTGAAATTTGTTGATTGATGTAAGAGTATTTCATATATATATATATATATATATATTTACATGTAGTCTGGCTTCTTGTGGTTTGCTTTTGATAATCTATTGATTAAGATTTGATTCCGTTCATTTGGATATATCTATAAATGCATATGCTTGAAATGTTGATGTGAGAGTATTTTTTATTTTATTTTTGTTCTTTATTTAGTTATAGTTTTTGAGTTTGTTTTGGTTTGCATATACCTATAAATGCTCACTGTTTTTTTTTTCTTTAAGCTTGATTTTTTTGGTAATATACTGTGCCATACAAAATTTTTTGGTATGTAAAAATTGTTACATAAATTGTCTAAAAGATAAATTATTTAACAATGAAATCTTAATTTAGAATAAAGGAATAAAATGCAATTCTCTATCTCAAACTTCAAGTCCTACTCTCTTTTTTTCTTCGGTCTTTCACGCACATTTTAAAACACTTTAGCAACATGTAACAATGTTTGGTCTAAGTAATAAATGCCTTTTAGATAACAACCACTTCTTCTTTTTTTAATAAAATAAAATAATATTTCACTAGTTGTTTATTATTTTGATAATGTGAAAAGTACTTCCACGGTTAAATCAAACGAGCCTTCAAATTTATTTATTTTTTGGTTGTTTATAACATTAATTGCTTGAACTTAACCCACCCCGTCGAAAAATCCTGGGTCCGCCCCTATATACGCAGGTGATTCACCCATGTCTCATGCCCAATAGCTACATGGGTTCCACGTCACTCATTATATTTAGTCAACGTGCTTGGATCAAAATTTTGTCACAACTGAAGGGTGTGTTAATCTGTAAATCCTATGTCGGGAAATCAAAGCCTTATAGAATAATATAACAAAGGTGTCCTAGCCTTATATTCGTGCACAATGAACCTAAATGATAACTTGAGAGTATCCATCTCTCAGAAGGAAGGACCCGTGGCGGGCGTATGGTATTAGAGCAAACCTAGTCCCACTTAAAGCATGGATACTAAGTTTGTGCTGCTAGGAAATTGAATCATCGATCAGATACATTCCTAAAATAAATTAAATATTGTAATTGAATCATCAGATTGAGTAGTTTTTCATAAATAAGTCTAAAATTTAATTAAGACTGACTAAAGGTTTTAAGTGACAGATTTAAATAAGATGTTATATATGGGCAAGTGTGTTAAATATAATTATCAGTTACTTACCCATTAGCAAAGTTCTTCAAATCCCAGCCAGATAAGTTAGCTGCGTCTCTAAGAGCTTGTCTCCAGATTGGGACCTTGTCAGAATCGTGGTTGAGAAACATTTCCCCAAAATGCCCTTCCTGTTTCCATACATCTGAAGGCTGGACATCGTAGAAGATAGGGATAACTGTTAATTGTGCCGCCATGTATGTGTTATTGTTATGGCAATCCATGATCTTGGCAAGCTCGTCCAAACACCAAGATGAAGAGGCGTAGTTTTTGGAGAAAACTACGATTGCAAACCTTGAAAGCTCGATGGCTTGGAGGAGTTCGGGTGCTATCGATCTCCCTCTTTCTAACCTCTCGTCGTCCTTGAAAGTGAAAATCCCTCTCTTGTGGAGAGCAGAGTAGAGATGATCGACAAAAGTCTTCCTAATGTCTTCCCCTCGAAAGCTTAAGAATACGTCGTACTTCCACCCATGACGACCATGATTATTAGAAGGCTCCCCCACCAGATAAGAAGATGATGAAAAGGCTGGTTCTTCTTCTTTGATTTGGCTACCCATTGTTACTTGCTTTTGCTTCTGGACCGAGGCAAAGCTAGATTAATTGAGTTTAAAAAGATGCAAACTGCCCTTCTCAGTCTGATCTCAATTATTAAGAAAACATATATGAGCCGGCCGAGTATATAATAATTTAACAACATAAATTATACATTACGTCTTTTTCCACTCAAACATTACACAAGCAAGCAATCACAACCGTACAAGTTTTTATCCTTCAACGGCCCAGATGAGAAGTACGTGAGACCCAGCTAAAAGTCAATAACTTGTTGACGCACCAAAATAGACCATTTACTCTCCCACAGAAGAAACCAAAATTGAAAAATTAGTACCGAGTTTACTGGCCATTTACCTGAAGATGATTTATTCGGTTGTCAATGATAGAGTTTATTGGTTTACACTCAATTTTTAAAAATTAAGTAATAGATATTTTATTTAATTATAAAAGTAAATGTGTTATCAAGAAAAGAATTTTATGAATGCCTGTATCTCCACTACTATATAATAATAATAATAATAATAATAATAATAATAATAATAATAATTGATTTGTATTTACCAAAGAGAAGCTACACTATTTAATATTTATCCCATCAAAGTAATTTTTGTATGAATTATTCTTCCACCAAATTTACGATAAAAAAAATTCAACACGACTTCGTCTGGCTTAAATCAAAATCTCTTGGAAGACAGCTTTATTAAAAATAAGTAAGTTAAAAAATATTTTTTTTTCAACTAAAACTCTATTAATTTATAATCTCTCTAAAGTAATAAAATTGATTTTCCCCAAAATTATTAATATATGAAGGGTTTTACCTTAAACCTTCAACAAGTAAGTTCGTGCCAATTTCATTTTGGATCTTAACGAATTCATGTAAATTTTGTCACTGCCCAAAAAGCTATCAGGTGAGATTTTATATTCGTATACAAATCGATTTATTGTCGTGTGACACGACACAATCCGATAGTGGTAAAGGAAATAAGTTTTTTTTAAATCTTTTTTTTTTCCACTAGAATAAGATGAGTGAATGACTAAAATTACCAAGGACAAACATCTATAAATACTAAAATAGGTAAAAATCATATCTTAAGTTAATGTACATTAATTTTATTAAAACAAAAATTAAGCGGTCTTACGGTGACTGTATTCATTAAGGGTAAACCGCAGCCGATTTGTTAACATTTTGTGTCAAACGAGTAAACACTGATAACCACTTGAATTTGTTAAGTATTCAGCTATTAACTTATAACTTCTTTGTGTCGGTTCGCATGATCTTATCGTGTAACGTGTGATTATAACAGGTCTAATTTTTACTATAAAACTAATCAATTAGATTACAAAAAGAAAGACCGAAAACATTTATTGCAAATATGTTTTAAAGTGGATTGCAGCCTTGTAGCCTATAAGTTTATCTTGGCCACTGACCCGTAGGAGTATATAGGACGCTAAATTTGTATATATATATATATATAAGAGTCTAAGTAATTACTATTTATTCTATGGTTTATAAAATAATAAAAAGATTCGGTAAAATTTAATAAGCAATTAATAAAAATATGTTTAATAACAGTTTAAAATATAAATAATACAATTATGGGATAAAAGCATGTAATTAATAAAATAGGGCTGAATACATGTCCAAACATGCAAAAGATATGTGGTGGAAATTGGTTCGTCAAATTCAATTGGTTTTACGGTCCGTGAGGCTAGCATTTTCCTGCATACTAGACTGTCAATCACATGTTATGCATGTGTTAGTTGGATATATTTAATTCAAACTAAACTAAAAGAGAAGAATGTTAAATAGTGGATCGAGTGGATAAGGAGTATATTACTTTGTAAAAGGTTTAAGGTTCGAAGTCTCTTGCAAGCTTATTTTTAAAAGAAAAAAGAGACTGCATGGTAAAATAGGCAATGAAATTAATCCCATCTTTATATAATTATATAAATATAGTTACCAACACTACTGACTCTTATTATTATTCTCTTTGAAAGAGGTTTTAATTTGGTTGGTTGTATTAAAAAGTTCATATTTGAGCATTTATTTTGGTGGCTATTATATGCACCCGACTAATTTATTGGTTCTACTACCATCCCAAAAAGAGCTCTTTTGGTTATTAGCACTCACCACACTTAAACCTTTAACCCCTTAATTGATCCTAACTAATGCAGTTAATGTCAATCATTTTCACCACTGCCACCACCATCCAACCTCTACGATTGAAAAAACCAAATTTGAAACACTAGTACCAAATATATAGGCAATTTACTTGACAATAATTTATTCGGTTGTTAAGGATAGAGTATATAGGTTTACACTCGATCCTTAAAAATTGAGTAACAGACGCCTTACTCAATTGTGAATAATCGAATGAAAATGAAAGTGTTACAAAGTATTTCGGGGATGCCAATATTTCCACCCTATATAATAATAATAATTGATTTGTATTTACCAAAGAGACCCTACAATATTTAATATTTAGCTCATTAAAGTAATTTTTTTCACTAAAGATAAATTATTCTTCCACCAAATCAGAGATAAAAAAAATTCGACGCAACTTCATCTAGCTTAAATCAAAATCTCTTGGAAGACAGCTTTATTAAAAATAAGTAAGTTAAAAAATATATTTTTTTCAACTAAAACTCTATTAATTTATAACCTCTCTAAAGTAATAAAATTGATTTTCCCCAAAATTATTAATATATGAAGGGTTTTACCTTAAACCTTCAACAAGTGAGTTCGTGCCAATTTCATTTTGGATCTTAACGAATTCATGTAAATTTTGTCACAATAAGCTATCAGGTGAGATTTTATATTTGTATACAAATTGATTTATTGTCGTGTGACACGACACAATCCGATAGTGGTAAAGGAAATAAGTTTTTTTAAAATCTTTTTTTTCCACTAGAATAAGATGAGTGAATGACTAAAATTACCAAGGACAAACATCTATAAATACTAAAATAGGTACAAATCATATCTTAATTTAATGAACATTAATTGTAGTAATCAAAAATTAAGTGGTCTTAGGTAACCGTATTCATTAAGGGTAAACAGTAGCCAATATGTTATCATTTTGTATCAAACGAGTAAACACGAATAACCACCTGAATTAGTTAAGCATCCAACTATTAACTTATAACTTTGTGCCAGTTCGCATAATCTTATCGTGTAACGTGTGATTCTAATAGGTCTAATTTTTACTATAAAACTAATTAACTAGATTACAAAAAGAAAGACTGAAAACATCTATTGCAAATATGTTTTAAAGTAGATTGTAGCCTTGTAGCTTATTAGTGTATCCCGGCCACTGACCCATAGGAGTAGGACACTAAATTTGTATATATATATAAGAGTCTAAGTAATTACTATTTATTCTATGGTTTAGAAAATAATAAAAAGATTCGGTAAAAATTAAAAAGCAATTAATAAAAATATGTTTAATAACGGTATAAAATATAAATAATACAATTATGGGATAGAAGTATGTAGTTCATAACATAGGGCTGAATACGCGTCCAAACATGGAAAAGGTATGTGGTGGAAATTGGTACGTCAAATTCAATTGGGTTCACGATCCGTGAGGTAAGCATTTTCCTACATACTAGATTATCACATGCGATGCATGTGATATATGTACTACTTAGATATATTTAATTCAAACCAAAATATAAAAGAAGAATGTTAAATGGTGGAGCGGATGAGGTGTGCATATTATTTTGTAAAATGTTTAAGATTCGAATCTTCTTGGGAGTATGTTTTTAAATGAAAAAAGAAACCGCAAGGTAAAATAAGCAATAAAATTAGTCCTGTCTTATATGATTATGTAGATATAGTTACCAACATTACTAGTACTACTCTTATTATTATTTAGTCTCTTTGAAAGAGGTTTTAATTTGTTTGGTTGGATTAAAAATTCATATTTGAGCATTTATTTTGGTGGCTATTATATGCACCCGACCAATTTATTGGTTCTACTCTCACCCAAAAAAGAGCACTTTTGGTTATTTGCACTCACCACGCTTAAACCTTTCACACCCCTAATTAATCCTAATTAATCCAACTAATGTCAATTTTCACCACCACCACCATCACCATCCAATCTCTCCGATAGAAGAAGCCAAATTTGAAAAACTAGTACCGAGTATATAGAACATTTACTTGACAATAATTTACTCGGTTATCAAGGATCGAATATATAAGTTTATGGTCGATTCTTAAAAATCAAGTAACAAAACACCTTACTCATGTGCGAATAATCGAATGAAAAATGAAAGCATTACCAAGTATTTTGGGGATACCAATATCTCCAGCCTATATATAATAATAATTGATTTGTATTTACAAAGAGACCCTACAACATTTAATATTTAGCTCATTAAAGTAACTTTTTCATTAAACATGAATTATTCTTCCACCAAATTTAATAAAAATTTAATATTTAAAATCTACTAATCAAGATCGATTAAATAAGATCCATCATGACTATAGAATTATGTAAAAATAAAAATAGAAATTATTGAGTAACATTTAACACTAATAATATACACAAAGTAAACTCTCACACACCAATAAATTTTTTTACATTAAAAATGCCATGACTTATTCAAAATTTAATATTTAAACTCTACTCATCAAAAAATTTAATATTTAAATATACTAATCAGGATAAATTAAACAAGATTCATCTTAAATTAAAAAAATTAATACTTAATATTTAATATTTAAAATATACTAATCAAGAAATTTAATAAAAATTTAATATTTAAATCTACTAATCAAGATCAATTAAAAAAGATCTATCATAACTACATAACTATGAATTTAATATTTAAATCTACTAATCAAGATTAATATACACACAATAAACTCTCACATACCAATTATTTTTTCTACATTAAAAACGTCATAACTTAAAATAAAAAGTTCAAAACTTAATATTTAAAATCTAATAATCAAGATCAATTAAACGAGATCTATCATGATTATAGAATTATGTAAAAAAATTAATAAAAATTGTCGAGTAACATTTAAGGATGTACTTTATGCGTTCGTACATTATTTATCATTTCAGTATGTCGTTTTTAGGAGTATTTACAATATATCAGTCAAATTTTTGAACTATTTTCAAATCATACCAAGAGACGTGATTGAATTATTTTCACATATGGCATTGAGTTTAATTTTTTAAGAACATATTTTGCCCAGATTAACATATGATTAAAAGATTCTTTAAAAATTAAAAACAAGTCGGTCCAATTCGATCTACTTTTAGTTTTTTTTTACATGAAGATATATTGAACCTAATATTTTTTATTTAGATTCATCACATGTTACTCATTTTTATCTTATTATCAATTATTATTTAATAAACCGTGCCAGATGGCACGGGTATATCCTAGTTATTAATATACAAAGGGTTTTACCATAAACCGTCGACGAGTGAGTTCATGTCAGTTTCGTTTGGGGTCTTAAAGAATTAGTGTAAATTTTGTCACTACCTGATAAGATATTAGGTGAGTTCTCATATTCATATACGATTCACTTTATTGTCGTGGGACATGACAACACAACCCAATAGTTCTTGTAAAGAAAATAATTTTTCTTTTTTAAAAATAAAAAATTCCATTTGTTTTTTCACTAGAATAAGATGAATGAATGACTAAAATTACCAAGGATAAACATCTATAGATACTAAAATAGTTACAAATCATTTCTTAATTTAATAAACAAAAATTAACTGGTCTAACAATGACCATATTCGTTAAGGGTAACAATAGCTGATTAGTTATCATTTTGTGTCAAATGAATGAATCCTGATAACCACATGAATTTAAACACGTGGTCCAAAATATAAGGAATGATGAGCTAGCCAATGGATTTGGGAACCTCGGGCAAATGCTTGAGCATAATTGTGGCTTCAGTCTTGGATATATGTTCGGTGTGGTAGAGGGCAAGCACCTGTTTGAGATCCGCACTACAAGCTAAATTTTTTTCCCAATACTTCTTATTACGACAATCCGACCCCGGCTTCTTTCTTCTTTTTCTTTTAACTTTTGTGTTAAAACTCAACTCACTAGTAAGACTAAGAGAGTTCTTAGACAAAAGAGGTGAGGAAGAAGAAGCCAACTTTAACATTTTTTTCTTGCCTTTTCAACAATGGCTGAAGAGGGCTCTTAGAATTATTTGTGAAGCAAGGCTTTGGTGGAGGCCCACTGTCCAAAATTTGTGTACAAAGAAGCTCCATTAAAATAGTTTGTGGGCCTTTTTTTTAACAAAATTAGTGTACAAAGAAGCTCCATTAAAATAGCTGATATCTTGACCCAAATAATTGGGCCTAGACTGTTTTAAAATAAGGCCCAAAGATGAACCCAAAGTTCCAATTTTTTGGGGGAAAACGAAAATGAAAATTAAATGGGTTTTGGCCCAATAATCTAAGAGCACATGATTGACCCAAAGAAATGGGCTTGCTGGAATAATCCACATAATGATTGTGGTTTAATGCGATCAAACAGGTGGATTTATGGTTTTGATTGAAAGTGAGGCTGTTTTGAAATAAAAAAAGTACGACGCTTTCTTCTCCTTCTCTGTGCTGGAAGCATTGAACCCTAGGTGGTGGTTCTCTCCTCAAACAGACTCTAGGTAAATGTCTTTTCTCTCCTTCTTTCCTTGCTATGTTTGAAACTTTTATGTATGTTGAAGGTATGTTACTTATCGTTTTATGTTTTTATTATTTTTATGTTTTAATTGATTTTTATTAATGCTCTTTATTATAATATTATTTTTTATTTATTTAATTATAACGCTATTTATGTTTTAAATAGCTTATACTATTACGCTATTTATTTATGCTATGCAATTTTGGAAGGTCAGTTCGAGTTGTACTCGTGTTGGTTTTTGTCATGTTTTTGTGCTATCGATTCAGGTCTAAATGAGTGACTATTTATTGAGTAAAAAAACTCTTATTCGCACATGCTTCGTTATCTTAACAATTAACCAATATCCGTTAAGTAAAAATATCAATCAAAAGAAACAGCATAAGACCACAAGACGGTAGTATGAAAGATATTATAATAAAATATGTACACACTCAATTATTAACTAAGATTTACATAATAATTTTGTTTCCTCGTGTGATGCACTCATGCACTTCCTTGCCAAGACATGCAAGTAATTATAATGGATCTCCTTTTATACTTCCTTAATTTATGATTTTTTTTGTTCCCTTTTCCATTGCCACTTGGTTTGTGTATATATTGTTTATTGATTCCTCGTTGTTTCCTTCTTTTATTTGCACAAATAAAAAAAGTATCAGAATGTGAACGAGTTAAGATTAAACAAGAATCAAATTACATGTGAAGAAGTGCAAATATCAATTAGTGAGAACTGAAGATATGAACTTGCTTTAGTATTAAAAATTCAGTTTAAGTTCTTAATTTAGATATTTGTGACGCCCCACGAGCGAGGAGTACTCTCTTGGGAGGAGGAATTGTAACTCAAAAGGGGCATCCCACATCGGAAGATGGGGGATCTTTGGAGACCCATATAAGTAAGAATTGGTTACTAATTAAGTACGAGGTCTTTTGGGGGCTCACTGGCTTCGAATCCCATAAAAACTCTGAAGTTAAGCTAGTAGAGAACCAGAGTAATTCCAGGATGGGTGACCCCCCTGGGAAGCTGGTCGTGAGCTCCCAGAAATAAAGTCGTGAGGGTAGATATTCCGGAGCTAAGGCCTAGCTAGACACTACCCAGAGCGGACAATATCATACTGAGGTGGGACCGGGTCGTTACAAATGGTGTCAGAGCGGACCTTACAGAGTATGATGTGTCGACGAGGACGTCGATTCTCTTAGGGGGAAGCCGTGAGGATAGATATTAAGGGGTTGGGGGAAGCCGTTAGGGTAGATGTTAAGGGACTTAGGCCTGGCTGGACGCTACCCAGAGTGGACAATATCGTACTGAGGTGGGACCAGGTCGTTACATTTGTATTATCTCGAAGTTAGAAGACATTAGCTATAGGTTTACTATTGTAAAGTTTATTTTTTTTTATGGATATATCCTTAAATCATATGCAAAATCAGGCTATTGAAAAATATGACTTGTTTGAATTTTGCAAAGAATTAGGGAATAATATTTTTATAAATTAAGGGCCTATATTTGACAAAATTTCAAAAAGAGTGCAAAGTTAACTTTCTAATATATTTTTAAATTGTATTTTTTTTATGGATTTACACAAAATTAAGTTTGCACTAGATGTTTTTTAGCATATTATTATAAAAGTAGTGTTTAATTGATAGTATTTTGGAATAATTTTAACAAATTACATATTCTAAACCTATTTATTAATAAAATGCACATAATTTATTTTTTTTAGATTTATGCAAAGTTAACTTTGCACTCCTTATTTTATAAAACATTACGATGTATTTATGTTTATATGACGTTGTTTTAAACTTTTATGAATGAAACATAAAAATATATAAACAAATTGCATTAATATTTTTTGATTGTGTTTTGTGCAAACTTCAGTTTGCACTAGGTCAAAACCCTTATTTTAAAACACAATTGATAAATAAACTCTTATTTCATAATGATAATGATATCTAAGCAGTTATTTCTAAAAAAAATATTATTCATGAATTTTTATCTTTTTTTAAAACATTGTCACGCAAAACTTTTTTCCTTATTTAAGACAAAGGAAGGAACACACTAGAAAGCATATTTAGAGTAGTCAATTTACAAAAGAAATGAGATATTCTTTTTATTCACATGGAAACCCACATGAGCAGGAGAGAGAATGTGTCGTGGGAACCACATGATTGAGACATGAAAAATATAGTAAATTGCTTTAAAGAATTCAAAAAGAGAGTGTACTCTTAAAACATAAAAAAATTAAAGTAGTTGTATTCAATTTATATTCTATAGGATTTTTTAAAATTTTAAAAGTCCGTGAGTATTCAACTACGTCTTTTAAAATCTTATGGTATTCAATTAGAATTTTAAAAAGTCTTTTAAAATCTTTTGGTATTCAAATACAATTAAAAATAGTCCTTTAAAATCTTATGATATTAAAATTCAATAAACTTTGAAAGATTTTATAAGTGGATAGATTTTAGAATATTTTTATGAATAACAAATCCACCAACAAATCTCCTCTTCAAGTGAAAGAGTTCACGTGGATTTCTTTTTCATCTTTCTTCCACCCCTAGGTCTTATTTATTCTTGTCTCTATAATCGATTAAACCCTTCCACTCCATGCTCTCTATCTAAAACCTTTCATTTTTCCAAATCCTATGTATTATTTTTTTCTTCGTCTCTATAATCTATTGAAATCCCTCTAATTCTTCACTCTATCTAAAACCTTTTTTTCAATTTAAATATTGCTACTTTCAAAGTTTTAATTATTCAATTAGTTATATTATTTTAAAACTATAGAGATGTCGCCCCTTTTAGTTTTTTTTTCCCATTTTATGATTTTTTTAAAACAAAATTAGATGAAAATTGAATAGAAAAGGCAAAAAAACCCAATCAATTGGGTTTTTAAACTTGATCCAAATCGTTTGCTTCAGATTTATAATTTGCTTATTACTTTAAAGTTGTAATCAAAATTCTTTTATTATTTATCCTTTAATTTTTTATTAGTACTAATTTTTCTGCACGTGCATTGTACATGATTGTAGTACTTCACAAGTGTCATTAAGTCCATTAACTAATACGTATATACTAAGAATTGAATAATTAGTATGAAACAAAAATAATAATAAAATATAAACAAAACATAGTATCAAATGTAAAATTCAATTAATGATTATAAGAAAATCATAAAAATTTGTCGCCTTGAATTTTTTCAGTAAATAGGTGACCATAAAATAATGAGAATAGAAATCAAGAAGACAACAATAAGAATGAAGATAGTTATATAATTATAATGATGTTTGAATGGACGGTATGAATTTTTATAATATATTTCGTTAATTGTCTTTACACTTTTGATTATATTACTTTAAACTCTTAATCACAAAATCATCAAATTGGAGAGAGATTCAAATCTTGGCCCCGGAAATAAGGGAAAAATAGTTGAGAGACATTGAAATTAAAACCAACTGGTAGTAGAAATTAAAAATCTAATTTAAAGTTAGTTTTTTTAAAAAAAAATAAATGAAATAACAAAAATGCCCCTGATTCCCTCCAACTTAACAGAAAATCTAGACAGAAGTGCTAAACTGAGATTGGCCAATAATTTTAGTGCCTAAGTTGAGCGTTCTTTAGTTGAATGGCCAAAATGAGATTGAGCCAACAGCTTAAGGTCCATTAGAGTAATTTACTGTTTTTTTGCAATTATTTCACTTTGAAAAGTAATTTTTGAAGAAGCAATAATAATAATAATAATAATAACAAGTACAATAATAATAATATATAACTCCAAAAATTTTAGAATGAAGCCAAAACATACAACTCATTCGATATTAATTGAGCTCTTAATTGTTTGTTTGACCTCATACTTCAATATAAATCAATCAATTACATAAATGGTCTACACCGAGAAATATGTAACTTCCAGATGTAAAAATAAATCACTAACCCAAGCAGAATAAAAATATATAGTTCAAGTACAAAATCTGTACGTAGTAGAGTTTTTTATTCATTATTATTATACAAATGGTAGATAAATTAATTCAGGTAGTATAAAGAGAAGGAAGAGGAAGAGAAGGAGACTGATACCTAAACATTTTATGTGATTAATTGCTCCTTGGTCTTCCTCATCTCTAGCTAGTTCACAATCTGTTCCACTCCTTGAATTTTATATATAGAACTGCACATTCAAAGCATAATATTATAAAAATGTAAAATTAGATTACTTGTGATAAAGAGTGATCTCCGATGCAAATATAAAATGGATCTATCAAGAACATGGACATGCGTATAAGCATGTTTAAAGATATGGTATTAAAATTCTTCTTCAATGTTGAGTCTTAAAATAAAATCTCGAATGATGATGCAATGATGTCATTGACATTATCCTTGAAATTATTCATCAATTTTCTTAGTGATAAATTATAATAAGGGACTTGGTTAAGGGTGTGCAAAAAATCGAAATGAACCAATCCGAACCGAGTGGTTCTTAAGCATTGCAGTTTGGTTCAGAAAAAAAACCGGACAACCGAAGTAAGTTGGTACATTTGTTGATTTTTTTGATGTATAAAACCAATAAAAACCAAGCAATACACTTATTGTATTTCTATTGATTCGGTATATAACTAATGAACTGTTTTTTTTTAAAATAATATATGTTCAAAAATTAAAGAGAAAGCCCGAAAATAATAAATATTTAAGAAGAGAAAATGTTAAATATTCAATAAGAAAAGAAGGCCCATGAGATCCAAAAACCTACCAAAGAAAATTCAAAATAATATAATTTTAATTTTATATTTAAGATGTGTCTTAATTAGCAGTTATATGCATTTTTCCAACACATGATTAATTAAATATATTAAAATTCACATCAAAGGATAGCTTATACTTTTACGGTCAATACACTCAGCACACAATATATATACACACTTTTTTATATACACAAATATTTAGATTAAAATGAAAAAAACGTTTAACAAGCACGTCTCATCAACATAATCACATTATTATTATTATTATTATTGTAAAAAACACGTCTCATCTCTCATGCTCCCCATCGCCAATTTTTCTTATCAAAAGTATATATATAGATATATACTTTTGATAAGAAATGAAGTAGAGCTGCTCTCAAAAAAAATAAAAATAAAAAATGAAGTGGAGCTAAATTAAAAAGTGTGATCATGAATTTCGCGAAGGAGGAAGCTAACCTGACGACATGAATCTGCTGCCCATTTTGACATCGTCCTCATCACATGGTTCGATATGTACTCCTCGGGACTTGGGAACTAGACCCACTCCCCATTTTGTCACCACAGCAGCGTTTGGGCTTGAATATTTAATAGAAAACTCAATTTCACACCAATTATTCTGGTCAGGATAACCATACATGAGGTAAAAAGGTTCGTAGACCAGACACACATGCTCCTTGCTAATATTTCCGTTTTCCCCTAATTCAATTTCTCGAATTAGAGGGAGACAGTATTCACAGTTACTATAGGTTCTGGCAGTGATTTCCACATAAACACCTGCGACATTTTTTCGTCTGCCAGTAAAGGCTTTGTATGTTGGGTCCAAAGCTACACAAAACCCATATCCCTCAAAATTATCATGAGACCAATTTGAAGGAAGCTTCAATGAAATTGAAGTCCCCGTAGTCTGCTTGTAGAACCACACTGGAATATCTCTTCCTGGAAGTAAAATGTATCCCTCATACCACCCAGGAGTTTGACTTCTCTGTACCAAGATAATCCAGCCAGCCGTTCAGTCAGTGGTCAGTACCTAGTACTTTGTGTACATTGACACCCAAAACAAAAAAAAAGAGTGAAAATTGTACATGTATATGAAATATCTCTAACCTGTATTATATGTTGCCACAAGGTACTAACTATATTCTTACTCTCACCATTGGCCGCCTCCTTGAGCAGTTGCAAGCAATTTCTGAATGAGACATTTCGCACTTTGTGGCTGTTAGTAAATTGATCTGCAAAGAGTCTCAATGACGAACAATCATTTGCACTCAACTCTTCTATACTTGATGGAAGCTCCGGGAGTGCATCAAGCATTTTGCAATCATCCAAGTGAAGGATTGAAAGTTGAAAAAGTTGACTGAGGTATATTGCTAAAGTAGTTTCCATTGAGAATAAGCATACCCAAAGAGCATATCGACCTAAGATCACTGGGGAACGCTCCATCAAACAAATTGCAATAGCTGAGATCTAGTTCGTGTAGTGAACATAAATCCAATACAGAAAGCAACACCAAACTCCTCGTGGAGTCTTCTTGCCGTTTTCTCTTCACAGGAAACAAAAACTGAAAAGGTGATTTACTTGATTGAGGGCACTTTTGGAAGAATAAGCCCTGGAGTTTATTCAAACCTCCAATGGAAAGTGGTAGTTGTATAATAACAGTTCCACCCAAATAAAGTTCCTTTAGACTTTCCAAACTCCCAAGCTCCTCAGGTAATGTTTCAAGTTCTGAGCACCAGGAAAGTGAGAGACATTCCAAACGTTTCAACTCGCAAATGGCACTCGGAAGACTAAGAAGATTCTTGCAGTTAACCAGACGTAGATGAACAAGCCTGCTAGGGGTTCAATTGATGAGGGTACCTCTTTAATTGCAGTACTAATTAGACGGAGCTCTTCTAATGATTCCAAGTATCCCAGATCCTCTGGTAATTTGTCAAATTTTAAGCAGTAATAGATAATGAGTTTTTTCAAACGTTTCAACTTACAAAAGGTACTCGGAAGATTTGCTAAATTTTTGCAGTTGATTAACCATATCAAAGCAAGGTTGGGGAAGTGTTCAATTGATGAGGGCAGCTCTCTTATAGTAGTTCTCTCCAAATGAAGTTCCGATAAATGTTTCATAATCACAGAGATCTCGGGGAACTTTTTGATTTTGTTGCTGCCACTTAACTTCAAAGTCTCAAGAGATTCCGATTGGAATCTATTTGGAAGGCTTTTAAGATTACTACAGCCCCACAAATCTAAGCATGCAAGCCTTTTGAGAAATCCAACGGACCTGTGAACCTCTACCAAATTTTCAAAAAATCGAAAATTCAGTTGCTTAAGGTTTGGGGTCCATGTAAAATCTGGAGTCCTGATTAGCTTTTGAGAATGAGAAAGGTCGATGTACTTCAACTTCTCCATCATCTGTTAGGAACAACAAAGGAAAAGCTACTGTTGAATTTGATTAATTAACCATGGGTCTTGTGCATTTGATTAATTAGCTTATACTAAAAAGTAGTTGAGTGAAAACAATAAAATAGCAAGTCTCATGCATTTTACTGATCACAGTGGCTGAATTAACTTGCCCAAGTTGTAGAAACTTTTTTTCTTTATCTTTTATACGTTATTTTCTTGACAAGTAATACAATGTATTAAATTAGGACCGGGGTCCACTTTCTTTTTCAAAATGTAATCAACATAGCAAAATTCATGGTAGAGTTTCTTATTGTTACATATTCAAATATTCAATGTATTAAATTGTAATGAGTTTAATTCTTAGCCACTATTAAGGTAGAAATTATTGTATCTTTAAATGAGTGTAATCGAAAAGTTTACCTTTCCCCCCCTCAAAGGTCGTTCTATGCTGCTGTAACACAATTCAAGTCCAACAAGATTTTCTGCTTCAAACCTTGGTGGCAAAGATTCTGAAGGAAATTTTTCCCAAATAAGCCATCGTAGCTCACTTGGAAGATATTCAGGAACTCGAGGAGTCCAAACATTACGAACTACCAATAGCCTTAGTTTGTGCATCGCTCTAAAGGCTTTGGTCGTGATGTCTATGAGTTTCCGTTCACCTTGGGGACACAGTAATATGCCTTCAATGTTTTTTGTACCTTAACAACCAAGAAATAGAGTATATATAATCAGTAACAAATTCAGGAAATATATATGTTATACATATACATAACTACTTATTTACAATTCAAATGGAAGGTGGAAGCTTGCAGTTTGGAGAACTTCTCACCGTGCTGCTTTTTAATACACGTACGACGTCATCAATAAGCCACAACCTTCTAGGCTTCTCGCGATCAATATGCTGACCCATTTTTCGTATCAATTGGTGCATGCAAAGTTTATTATCTTCCGAAACATATATCAACGATCTATGAATGAGAATAGGTATAGAATGATCCGGGTAAAAATCACAACTGTCGAGTATTCTTGATACATGTTCTTTCTCCTGTCCTTCGAAGAAACATGCAATATCAAGGAAGGTTTCCTGCTTGTTTTTGTCTAAACTATCAAAACTTATTTTAAGTTTTTCAAGAATATCACCATCCGGGCCTTCTTTGCTTAGTTTTTCTAATGAAGCTTTCCAAAAAGCAAAGTTTTCACCACATAGTGTGGAACCCAATACTTTAAGAGCTAAAGGAAGGCCACCGGCTAAGTGTATTACTTGATCTGAGAGGCCCACGAAATCGTCTCTATGATGAATATTCTTAAAGGCCTTCAAATTGAATAGCTGAATAGCTTCACCATCATTTAATAATCTCGCCTCATATGTTTCATCCACTCCGTGGGCAACAAGCAAATGTCTATCCCTTGTTGTTATAATAATTCTACTCCGAGGACCAAACAAGCAATGCGTTCTAACTAACACTTCTAATTGGTATAAATGATCAACATCATCAAGAACGAGAAGAACACATTTATCGCGCAGGCTCTTGCTTAGATTGATTCTTTCACAAACATTCATTATTCGCGAGTCATCTACCATTAGGGCTTTGGAAAGAAATTGCTCCTGCAAATGTTCGAGACCATCTTTCCTTGAACCTTCTCCAACGTTCTGAAGAAAACAGGCAAGTCAAACTGATGTGAGATTTTATCGAAAACGGCTCTTGCTAAAGTTGTTTTACCTATTCCACTCAATCCCCATATGCCAACAGTGCGAACAGCATTCGACTCTGCATCCAACAATGAAGTTACCTCTTCTATACGACACTTCATTCTGACTAGAGGCTCATCAACGCTTGAAATTGTGTGTGGCAGTTTACTCCGAATCTCTTTGACAACAATATCGATACATTTTGCTTCGTGTCTGTAGATTAGAAAGGACATGTCAACCATCAATAAAATTGGTAACTAAAGAAAGTAATAGAAAAGCTATATATATATATTAGCTTGATGTGAACAAAATATATATTATTCAACCCCGTCATGTTAAGATGTCAAGTAAGTAAATCCCAAGTTTTAGAATCATACATATTAAATGTAATTTGAGTTTAAAGGAATTTTGTAATTCTTGCTCAATAATAATTAAGAGCCATAAATGATTTCTATTTATCTATACACAAAACAAGGGTGATAGTAACTCAATCATAACTTAAGGAAATGGCAAAACTAACGTGATTTAATACTAAATAACATAAAAATATATAACGATAAACAAATAAAATGATAAGAAAAACAATTAATTTGGGTGAAAAGAAGGAAAATAAGTTGAGGGATGTGGTGAGATACTCTCCATCTCATGCTCATGTTTTTAATATTAGAAAACTAGGATTACACCCCTATTTTTAAAACATATTAGGGGTGAGGACTACACAAGATGTATTATTAGGATTAGACCCCTTGTTTTAAATTCTTTCTTAAAATAGGGTTAATTTATTAAATGTCGAGCTGTTAATGAAAATTAAAATGTCGAATTTGCCCGTGATACTTTTTATAGAAATTTTTTATGATTGAGAGATTAGAGGATTTTATTTTGATATTAACGATTTTGCTTTTTTTGGTAATAAACCAATATTAATTTGCGTTTGACCTTTTAGATAATTATACAATTAAAAAAATATATATATACATACATATATTTAACTTATTATACGTACATTAGGGATATTAATATTATCTTACATATGACATTTTAGATAAATATATGCTAAAAAAATAAAATATACACTTATATAGTTTTTGAATTTATACAAATTAATGTTGCAATTAATATATATGGTTCAATATACAATAAATATTTAATAAGTTGCAAAGTATTTAATAGTCATGTACGTTATGTGCATAAACTTTAAAAATGGTGTATGATGTGTAACATACCTTTTGAATGCAGTATATTAATTGCATATATATGTATATATGTGTGTGTGTACACAATTATTAATTAATGAATATATAATGATTTGTTTGCTGCGATTATGGGATTTAATATGTGTTTTAATTGATATAACTTTTAAGTTACCAAATTAAATGTAGCTATGTTCACATTTTGCATGGGCGACAAAATTTCTGGATTATTCATTCTTATGATATTATTTTGTAACAATTTTTATATACATATATGTTTTACATTTTTAATTTGATATATTTATCTATAATTATATATATATATATATCCGTTATATATATTTTCATATTTCTTTGATTTGATTTTTCAATTATATATATGTTGCATAATTATATTTCATTTTTCAAATATATAATAATGTTTGTATAATATGCATACATGTTTTTATATTATTTGATCATTTTTACAAAATATATATGTTTTTATCTGAAAGTTTGCAAATACGAGAATATATTGTGTCTGTTTTATACAACATATATAATTTTATATCTATACATGTTTTGCATTTTTAATTTGATATATTTAACTATAATTATATATATATATATATAGTGTATACATTTACATATTTCTTTGATTTTTCAATTATATATATGTAGCATAATTATATTTCATTTTCCACATATATAATAATTGTTGTATAATATGCATACATGTTTTTACATTATTTGACCATTTTTACAAAATATATATGTTTTATCTGAAAGTTTGCAAATATGTTGCAAGTATATCCATACCTGTTTTACATTTTTAATTTGATATATATATTGGTTGTATATGTTTTCATATTTCTTTGATTTTCAATTATATATATGTTGCATAATTATATTTCATTTTTGAAATATATAATAACTATTGTGTGATACACATACATGTTTTTATATAATTTGACAATTTTTACAAGATATATATGTTTTATCTGAAAGCTTGCAAATATGAGTATATATTATATCTGTTTTTATACAACAGATATATTTTTTATATCCATACATGTTTTACATTTTAAATTTGATAGATTTATCTATAATTATTTTTGGTTTTGCCAAAGGGGGTTGGAGCATATATATATATATATATATATATCTGTTGTATACATTTACATATTTATTTGATTTTTCAATTATATATCTGTTGCAAAATTATATTTCATTTTTCAAAATAATAATGCATACATGTTTTTATATTATTTTTCAATTTTTACAAAATATATATGTTTTTATCTAAAAGCTTGCAAATATGAGTATATATTATATCTGGTTTTATACAACAGATATAATTTTTATATCCATACCTATTTTTTATTTTTCAATTATATATATTTCTTTGATTTTTCATTTATATATATGTTGCATAATTATATTTCATTTTCCAAATATATAATAACTGTTGTTAATACGCATACATGTTTTTATATTATTTGACCATTTTTACAAGATATATATGTTTTATCTGAAAGTGTGCAAATATGTTACAAGTATATCCATACATGTTTTACATTTTTAATTTGATATATATATAGTGGTTATATACATTTTCATATTTCTTTGATTTTCAATTATATATCTGTTGCATAATTATATTTCATTTTTCAAATATATAATAACTATTGTGTGATACACATACATATTTTTATATAATTTGAAAATTTTTACAAGATATATATGTTTTATCTGAAAGCTTACAAATATGAGTATATATTATATATGTTTTTATACAACAGATATAATTTTTATATCCATACATGTTTTACATTTTTAATTTGATAGATTTATCTATAATTATATATATATATATATATATATATATATATATATATATCTGTTGTATATATTTACATATTTATTTTATTTTTTAGTTATATATCGATTGCATAATTATATTTCATTTTTCAAATATATAATAATACATACATGTTTTTATATTATTTGGCAATTTTTACAAAATATATATGTTTTTATTTAAAAGCTTGCAAATATGAGTATATATTATATCTGTTTTTAGACAACAGATATAATTTTTATATCCATACCTATTTTTCATTTTCAATTATATATATTTCGTTGCTTTTTCATTTATATATATGTTGCATAATTATATTTTATTTTTCAAATATATAATAACTATTGTCAATACGCATACATGTTTTTATATTATTTGACCATTTTTACAAGATATATATGTTTTATCTGAAAGTGTGCAAATATGTTACAAGTATATCCATACATGTTTTACATTTTTAATTTGATATATATATATATATATATTGGTTATATGCATTTTCATATTTCTTTGATTTTCAATTATATATCTGTTGCATAATTATATTTCATTTTCAAAATATATAATAACGGTTGTATGATACACATACATGTTTTTATATAATTTGACAATTTTTAGAAGATATATATGTTTTATTTGAAAGCTTGCAAATATGAGTATATATTATATATGTTTTTATACAACCGATATAATATTTATATCCATAGCTGTTTTATATTTTTAATTTGATATATTTATCTATAATTATATATATATATATATATATCTGTTGTATACATTTACATATTTTTTTGATTTTTCAATTTTGTATATGTTGCATAATTATATTTCATTTTTCAAATATATTATAACTGTTGCATAATATGCATATTTGTTTTTATATTATTTGACCATTTTTACAAAATATATATGTGTTTATCTGAAAGATGCAAATTTGAGTATATATTATATCTATTTTTATACAACATATATAATTTTTATATACATACCTGCTTAACATTTTTCAATTATATATATATATATATATATATATATTTCTTTGATTTTTCAATAATATATATGTTGCATAATTATGTTTTATTTTTTAAATATATAATAACTGTTGTATAATAGGCATACATGTTTCTATATTATTTGACCACTTATACAAAATATATAAGTTATATATATATGTTTTATCTGAAAGTTTGCAAATATGTTTTAAGTATATCCACATATGTTTTACATTTTTAATTTGGTATATATATATATATATATATATCTATATCTGTTGTATACATTTTCATATTTCTTTGATTTCAATTATATATCTATTGCATAATTATATTTCATTTTTCAAATATATAGTAACTGTTGTATGATACGCATACATTTTTTTATATAATTTGACAATTTTTACAAGATATATATGTTTTATCTGAAAGCTTGTAAATATGAGTATATATTATCTCTGCTTTTATACAGCACATAATTTTTATATCCATACCTGTTTTACGTTTTTAATTTGATATATTTATCTATTATATATATATATATATATCTGTTGTATACATTTACATATTTTTTTGATTTTTCAATTATATATCTGTTTCATAATTATATTTTATTTTTCAAATATATAATAATTATTGCATATTACGCATATATGTTTTTATATTATTTGACCATTTTTAAAAAATATATACGTGTTTATCTGAAAGTTGCAAATTTGAGTATGTATTATATCTATTTTTGTACAATAGATATAATTTTTATATCAATTCCTGTTTTACATTTTCAATTATATATATATATATATATATTTCTTTGATTTTTTAATTATATATACATTTCTTTGATTTTTCAATTATATATATGTTGTATAATTATGTTTTATTTTTCAAATATATAATAACTGTTGTATAATAGGCATACATGTTTCTATATTATTTGATCACTTTTACAAAATATATATGTTTTATCTGAAAGTTTGCAAATATGTTTTAAGTATATCCACAGCTGTTGTACATTTTTAATTTGGTATATATATATATATATATATATATATATATATATCTGTTGTATACATTTTCATATTTCTTTGATTTCAATTATATATCTATTGCATAATTATATTTCATTTTCCATATATATAATAAATGTTGTATGATGCGCATACATATTTTTATATAATTTGGTAATTTTTACAAGATATATATGTTTTATTTGAAAGCTTGTAAATATGCTGTAAGTATATATTATATTTGTTTTTATGCAACATATATATATTTTTCATTTTACAATTATATATCTGTTTTACATTTTCATAATTATTTTAAAATCATAACTGTTTTACACTTACTAATTAATAACAACAAAAATACTATTGTTCACATCTTTTTTTAAAATCATAGATATAACTATTATAAAATCAAAAAAATTCTAAATATATATATGTTTACAATTTCATTCTTATTTTCAGTTTTATGATTACAAATATAACTGTGTTAAAATCCTATATATGTATATATATGTTCACATATATATATATATATATATATATATATATTACATTTTCATTCTTATTTTCACTTCTAATTATAGTTGTTATTATTTTAAGGATGTGTTTCATTTTAAAATAACAACACATAGTTTGACTGTTAATCCGTGCAAATATGCATATACTCAACAATCTTTATTTTAATGGGCTTCAAATAACAAAATTGTTTTTTTCTTTTTCTTGGGACGCCCATACCTAAAGATTAATACTACAAAACAATACGTAGATATCTTAACATCTCTCAAAATTGTTTGGGCCCTATTTTTAGATTTTTTTCAAAATTCCCTCCAAACCTCATTAGATGACATTTACCGCCAAAAATCATCTATATAAGGGATTATCAAAACCTATTTCAAGTGAATATATAAAAAAAAACCAAAAAGATAAATAGTTATATTTTTAGTTAAGTTAAATTAATGGATTTTTTACGTTATGGTAGGTATCACGCTGTGACTAGAATGTCTACAACTACGAAACATCCTGGTCAGATATTTTTTACCTTCCCCCTCTTGATGGTCCTATAAGTTTGTGATTCATTACTTAGTACATGTTAATATATATTTGTCCCTAACGTTATAACTGTTGTTCGCACAGAATTCTGGTTGTGGTATTTTCATATGGGAAAACATGGCAATATGGGTACATCGTAATCGCATAATAAGAACAATAGAGAAGCTTTTATGGGGATTACTTGATATATGCATTGTAATAATTTGGGCAAATGCTCACCGTGATGACTGAAGATGTTTCATTGAATTGGTACAAATTAATGGATATATATATTATTAAGTAACTAGATAAATTTTCACATCTTATTATGATATTGATAGTACAATTCTAATTTTCATAGTTTATCTCATATATATCTATATAATAACATGATATTATTCTTGTGCAAATTTGTAAAATCGTATTTGGTAAATTACATAGTATACCATTTTCTAAATTGCAAGACGCAACAAAATGTATATGAAATCAAATGACCATTTTTTTCAACTCTTGTAATGTCAGTATTGAAAGTTAAGCGTAAATTTAAATATCATATACGTAAAAAGTAAAAAATATGGAACTTTAACCTTTAAAGATCAAAGTAGTAAAACAGGAATTAATAATGTTATACAGACAGTATAAAGTAGATATACACGATAAGGATAAAATATATTGTAATTTTTATGTTGTGTGATGGTTCTAAATGTTGGGATTTTACTACGACAATGGAACACAAAATTCTCCCCGCACATATCACGGCCCACCATTTATACATATTTGACGGAAGGATGCTAAAATGCATTGCAAGATTAAAATAATAAAGAACACCAAGAATTATGTGTATTGGGGAATCGCCATTGGTCCATGCAGTGCCAATTTCACTATTGAGATAGTATTCGTTCAATGCAAGGATTACAAGAAAAATGCACTTTTTTGCACTCAGTCCAAATGCACCCAATCTCACTCAAGGAAATTACATGTTTACATAATAAACTTTTTCACTCAAGAAAAATTAATGTCACACAAAAGTTCACAAATTTTTCTTTCCATATTTTATTCTCTTATTTCAAAAAAGTTCAAGTGGTTATACACACCACTAACAAGTGATTATACACATCACTCCCATGGAGGCACACAAGACACGTAAAAGGCCTTCTATCTTTGTGCATATTTTCGCACATCAACGAGATCAAAATACAGATAAAATAAACCAACCACAAACATGTCCTACAACACGGACTACACTACACATGCAATGTCGTAACATGAACCTTTGTTGTAGAGTATGGCAGCATATGGAGTTTAACCCGTTTGAGATTATGAGATTATCTCCAAAAAGTAACAAGCAGAATTCTAGCATTATGCGGTACAATTCCTCGAGTCGCCACCACCATCCTTGTTCAAATACAGAGCAAAGAACAACTCATTTCCAACACTTTTAGAACCGTTCCAAATCCTTAGATTTAGACTTGTCAACACTTTTAGGACCGCTACAAGTCATTAGATTTAGACTTGCTACAATTGGATCCTAACAATAATTAATCTTCTTCTTCGGTGAAAATCAAACAGTTGTCTATAGACCTTACAAATGGCAATCGAACTTTCCGTCCACATTCCGCATTAGCCGTCCATCACTCTCATTCCAAGAATAAACTCGACCGTTCAATCAAATTTCTCACCTTAATTGTGAAGCACTATTACCAGCCATAATTTTCACAAGTGACAAAGTCGAACAAATCCCATGTTATGAATAAAAAAATATAGGCAAGACTTTTTATCAAACACCTTATGAAACCTCGAATGCTCTAATATCAGCTGTTGGGATTTTACTACTACGATAACAAAACACAAAAATCCCCCGGCACATATCACGGCCCACACCAAATATACAGATTTGATGGAAGGATGCTAAAATGCGTTATAAGATTAAAATAATATAAAACACCAAAAATTACGTGATTTCAGCGAATCGCCACTAGTCCATGTCCGGCCAATTTTACTATTAAGATAACATTTGTACAATGTAAGGATTACAAGAAAAATGCAATTTTTTACCCTATCTCAAATACATCAATCTCACTCAAGAACATTACATGTTTGCACCATAAACTCTCTCACTCAAGAAAATTACAACTTTATCCCAAATACACCCAATCTATATTATTCATTATACACCTTTGTATTTTCATTTACGTTAAACGTACGCTGATGCTTATCAATATACACGAATTTTAATGATTTATTAACCTTTGTATTAATACAACAGGTTTCGTTTACACAAATATGTTCACCCGTGCAAGCTTTATATCGAATTCTTTATAGGTCGAATAGTTAAACCTAGATAGCATAAGCAATGATTTTAATCTACTACCAATATTCACATGTGCAAAGCATAGGCTGAACTAATACATGTACACATATATACATGAATAAAATTTCCTTTTTGACTACAAAAGAGACGATATTTTCATATTACTTAAATACATGTACAATACTGGTTTTTCTATAATATATCTTAATTCATTTACACTTTATATTAAAGTAATTAGTTATACTTATTGAATAAATTAAGGATGGAAATTATATTACAGCCATTCATAGTTGGAACCAATTCAACAAATTTAATATCTTGATATAAAAACCAATAAATACAATTGCCTGATTTATATCCTACATCAATACATATATTTGTAGATATTTTCAATGTTTGAAAACTACTCATATTACTCAGGACAGAATACTAGTGTTACATGTCTATTCAAATACAATATCTCATAATTCTTTTATATCATACTACATAGATATTATCTACTATAATATATATAAATATGTTATATATTTATTATTTCCGCATATGTTTACTAAGAGCATTTCCATATATACATAATTATTTATTCAATTATATAAATATATTTGATGAAATTATTTATTAAATTATGTATTTAATTACTTAATTATCTTTTCAATATACATGCTAGATATTCAATATGTACTTACGTAAATCTGTTATATAGTTACTATGCATTGATCTATTTTACATGAATTTGCAATTATATACATGTTTATTTAGTAAATTATATATAGCTACACATATATAATTATTTATTCAATGATACAAACATATATATATATATATGTTTTAATAATTTATTTGATTATATAACTGTTTTTATAAAGCTATCTGATATACATAAATATGCATGACTGTTACATTTAGATATATATATTCAATTATATATATTGGATTATATAAAAATATATGTTGCAATTATTTAGATACGTATTTTTGGAGCAATGCTATAGTAATAAATATGTTTATCATAATTAAGATCATACATATTAACTATTAGTTTTCTTACATAGATCAAATAATAAAAATATCATACATATCAATAGTGTGTTGCTAAATATATAATTATCTTTACTATAAGCATTATAATATAAAAATGCTATTTCTGACATATATAACTTAAATTTTACTTAAAACATCTACCCACTTTGAATGTTTGGGGTAGGGTGTTTTCATTCCAAAGCAATTAATAATATAATTAATAAATTATTATACATAAAAAATAATAAATCTATGTACGTACGTACCACATTTGTATATATTTGATTATATATATATAAAGACAATTGTTATAAAAATACGCAATCGCCATTTAGAAATTTAAAAAAATCAATTTATTTATCTGTTCAGTTATATGAAACCATTCATTGTGAAACTCCATTGTATGAGGGTTTAATTGTATATACCCAATGAAATTTCAATAGACAATGGACACACCTACAAATTTAAAAGAACAAACATCCCAAAAGTAATCATAACGGTTACATAAACATTTCTTCAAAAAAAATCCAAATATATGTAGATTCTCAATTAAATACATAATATCGTAAAAAAAGAAATAAAATAAACCTACCAATTATAATAATAGATACCAGTTATGTAAAAGATAATAACCATACAAAATAAAACTTAAAATAATAAATATAAAAAAACCTAATCATATTACAAGACTACCTTTATTCCTCAAGAAATGGGTTTTTTTTTTTCATGAAGATCTTTGGTCGCATATCTGATGAAGAAAAACGACTCATTATATCAATGCCGTCATCCCTATTGGAGTTGATATTTTTATTATTCTCCTCCATCTCTAGATCAATCATATCTTCAGCCACGGCTCTTCGTCTAGATTGGCCCCTTTTTCCGTTTCATTGTTGTATTTGTCATCATCATCTCCTTCATCACTCTGGTTGTCATCATCCTCGCCATCCGTGGAATTGGATCGATCATTATCATCCACGTTGGTCTTTACATTTTATCCAATAGGTGGATGCCCCTGTTGCAAAACCGCTCTAGTGACGGCAGGGGAATGGCCGGCATGAGGGAACCTAGTACATTTATTCCAAAATAACTGGTGAAGAGTTGAACCTCTTAAGGGAGGAATCAATCAATTTATTGATGATGATATTCACCAGTTGTTTTATACTAATACTTGTTGCAGTTGACCCAAGAGTCGTGACCTTTCATTCTCCATGTGCGATTTGCAAATAACTACATAGCAATCGACAAAACAGTTATTTACCGATCGATAGCAGTTTATGTGGTGAGGTAATAAATCCCCTTCTCCCAATTCCTATGATTATGATGTCAGAATTTTTTATGGCGCCATTCATTAAGTGATTTACAAATAACATATCCATTAGGGTAATACAATTTCAATTGCATATAAGGTTTTTAACATTGTATTTCTTAGATTACACATCTATATTCATTATAACATATTCATATACTTCTATTCACTTTAAAAAACATATTATTAAAATACTATTAGATTACACATTTTATCTGCTTGTCATTACATTCAATTGTAAGACATGAATTTAGTAATAATGGTTCGTTCATTTTGTATATTTTTTCATGTATAAAATGTGTAACATTATAAGACATTAACAAATTTTAATGAATAAGTAATATTATCTATATGTGACCAAATATATAAAATATTATAAATATTTTTTTTTCATTTAATATATATATGTATGTATTAATAATGTAATATTATATATATATATATACACATATATCTGTGTGTATTTCATTTTCCATATATATGTAAAAAAATTTATATATATATATATTTATATATATTAATGTTAAGAAGTCTTACGCAACTTTCTACAATTACATATGAATCATAGTAATTACCTTATTTAATAGGTTGGGGGTAATTCTGTCACTGAGCTATAGAATTAATTGTTGGATTAAGTCTAATTAAAGTAAGGAGGACCACTTACTAATTTCAATATGTTGGTAGTCCTAATCCCTAATAAAGATTGAAACTAGGGGTGTAATACTAATTGCCCCTTTTAATATATGTCTTCCATCATTCTTTATGTTCCAATTTTTCACCAAAATATATTTTTATTCTTACTATTTTTCATATTGTTATCAAATAGAGCCTAAGTGTCCATTTGATTGTGAGAAAAGTTGTACAAGAAAGTGATTTTGAGAAAAGTGAGGTAAAGTCTATAAAGCATGAATACACTCCCGGAGGCAACAAATCCTACCAGATACATGTCCAATACGTGATACATGGCCGATACGCGAATCAAAAAGTATCGGGTCTAATTTTAATTTTTAATCCCGACACGTTAATCGTATACGTACGCTGGAGGGGTCTTTTTAAAAAATTTAAAACTTAAAACTGGGTCAAAGTTAAATAACTTAAAAAATTGACACTTTAAATAAAAAAAACAAAAAAAACTTTAGTTTATTGAGTCGATTATGATTGTTATCTCTATACATTTGAGGATGTGGTTGAAGATGTTGGAACGGTTGATGTTGAATTGACTTAGTTATATTGAGTCGATTATGATTGTTATCTCTATATTCCCTTTTTTTTCTCTTGTTATTCTATGGAACAATTTTGTCTATGTATGCTTTATGCTTTAATTGTGTGGTGAATGGTGATAATGATCATGTTGAGTATTTGGATTAGGGTGCTAGCAAAAGCACCTTGATGTTTTAATTTAAACAGTCTTTTTATAAATAAAAAAAAGGTAATTTATATAGTTAGTATATGTGTTTTGAAGGCACCTTAGTTGAGAATTCAACCCACGACTTTTTTCTTTGCTTAATCGTTGCGTCTCTTTTTCGTCAACATCAAGTCAACAAGACTTCAAGGTAAGGTAAGATATTCTTCTTCACTCCTTTACATTATATATGTGTGTGTGTGTTATCTTGTATATATTCAGTGTTATGTATTTTATTTTCTTTTATGTCGTAAACTCTAAAAGGTGTTTGATCAATTGCCCCAACCAACTTAAGCGCATCTATTTGTGTTTGATTTTTCTGTTGGGTTTGGTTATGCATTGGTGATATTTTTGCTTGTATATAATATAGAATACATAAACGTATAATAAATGCACATAAGGTGTTTGATAATTTTCTCCAGCTTAACTATATATGTTTGGTTATGCATTGGTGTATCTTTTCCTTATATTGTTTTACGAGCCGATATGATATAGATTGGAAGGCCCCCCTGGGCACCCTCGATTAGATGCATTGATGACAATAATGTTAATTAGCTTGGACTAGCAACAGAGCTTTTCCTTTTCTTTGAATGAATTAATATAATGATTAAATAGAAACCCAACCCAAACTAGTTACACAATTATGATCCCCCTACATACCCAAACTAGGCAGACATTTGTGAACGTGGGGAAATAATGTCCAAAGCTTATAAACTTATTTTTGGACTTAAATTTCAATACTCAAAAAACTTTTTTACTAAAATATATTTTCTCTTTTCTAAATAATAATACTAATAAAAAATTCATTATTGTCTTTATTTTTGTTGCATGCCATTCTAAATCAAGGGGTTTACATGCATCTAACTTCAATACCTAATCGATCTACCAAATTAAGCTTGATTTTGAAATAACCCCATGCATGTACTGTCATTTTTTTTTATTTTTTTGCCAACTTCTTCTATGCAATTTGATTTTTCACCCTATACTTAAAATTGTCATGGGGAAGATATGTATGTACTATCTTTCCAAATTACCCCTTTACGACATGCCAAAAGCTAAATACATGCATGTAGACTTGAAGCTAATGCCAAACATTCTAAAATACTTTTCCCATTCCCCCTTTTTTCTTTGTTCCAATACAGAAAGAAAGATTTGCATAGTAGGAAATTAAGTGCTTGGAATTTGAATCTTTGAAATTGCATGCATGTTTTCCATCATTTCTTTTTTGTAGATTGGAATTAATTCAAAAAGAAAAGGACAGCAAATCCAAAATATTAAGATTGTTCTAGTTGGTGAGACACACCTCCAACGTTCTCACTCTTCACTTATTCACAAAATTAACCCACTAAATTAGTAAGTTAGAGCAATCGGCAGGAAATAAACCAGAAGTTCCAAAACCACATATATTTGACGCCAAATTTAAGATGCAAATTTGCAACATAGCTAGAAAGATGTGATCTATAGACTCAACTATTTTATACACCGAGATGGAAATAGGTACATGATGGGCCTCGTTAATTAAATTCCATTTGAAGAAATTCCTCCCTTCCCAGTGCATTTATGTTGGTCAAAATCTGAACGAAAATTGAATTTAGAAGAAGAGCAAACAAAGAAGCACATGATAATATCCCAATAGGTTCCTGCACTCAAGACTTTTTTTTCTACCCTATCCTTTGGTAGAATAGGTGAAGCTCATTTATTTCCTGATATGTCATGTCCCTTTGAAGACCCAATTTGTAAGAAAAGGGAAAAATCCAAATTCCAACAACCTTTTCTTCAATGAAAGAGTTTTAGTGTTATTTTTCTCTAATTTTTTCTTTAAAAATACATATATTACTTACTTTGAACTCCTTAATTTTGAAAAAGAGAGTGGTAGTATTAACTTTACGAATTTAGACATATACATTTATTTATCAAAAGAGATTTTTTTTATCTAATCAAATATTGCATAAGAAGTTGTTACTTTACAATAATAATTACGTTTCTTCTTTTTGAATATAGATTTTTAGTAAATAAGCATGGTCTTAGACAATAGCAATGAGAAGTTGTCTGCATGCGATTTAAGAATCGAAGATGTTGAAAATTATTTGGCACCACCATCAGAAACAATCGAACAACAACATATTAGTATCGATTTAACTGCACATTTTGTAACAGATAGGATGAATATATTTCAGACATAAAATTTCTTATTACATTAAAGCTAATTATTTGTAAATTACAATTTCCTTCTTTTTTTTCCGCTTTTCTATGCAGATATTTGATTCGTGGGAGGAACTTATTCTTTGGGTTCAAAGTGTTACCATTGGATTGAACACAATTGTTGTTATTGCAAAATTTGATGCAAGACATAGCTCACAAAATCCTAGAGTTCTACTAGGTTGTGAGAGGGGTGGTGTCTTTCGTAGTCACCAAAGGAAAAATATTTTATTTGGAGATAACATAGTCAAGAAAGATGTAAGGAAACGCAAACGATCGCCAGGTTCAAAAAAGTGCAATTGTTCTTTTGAGACGAACAATATATAAAGATGAAAAGTGGAAGGTTATGGTGATCAATGGTTTACATAGCCACCCACTTAGTGTAACTACTATTGGTCACTCTTATATTGGTAGACTAAAAGGTGAAGAATAACAAATTGTTGAAGAATTAACAAAAAGTGGTGTAAAACCGAAAGATGTTCTTACAACCCTAAAGCTACAAAATAAGGAGAACAAGTCCACTATGTCCACAGTTTGCAATGTAGAAAAAAAAATAGAATTGTCGAAACAAAAGGGAGGTCTTCAATGCAACAAGTTATGAAGTTATTGAATGAAACTAATTATTTTGAATGGAAGCATCGGGATCCTGGGTCTGATGAGGTGTTTGATCTCTTTTGGGCAAATCTAGAGTCTATTAAGCTTGCAAAGTGTTTCTCCTCAGTCATATTGCTAGATTGTACATACATAACCAATTGGTTTAAGCGAACACTACTTCAGATTGTTGGCATTGCGTCTACGAACAAAACATTTTGCGTCGGGTTTGCATTTTTGACAAATGAGCTAGAAGAGAACTATAGTTAGGCCCTTTATGCGTTAATGGGTGTTTTTGATTCGTCTCAACTACCAACTATTTTTGTGCTAGATAGGGAGCTCGCGCTAATAGGTACTATTAGTAAAGTCTTCCCTAATGCATTTCACTTATTATGCACTTGGCACATAACAAAGAATGTTACAACACATTGCAAAAAGTAATTTTAGACTAATGATGAATGGGTTACATTTGAGCATGAATGGATATAAATAGTCTATTCATCTTCTGAAGAAGAGTATGCCAATCGATGGATCGCCTTTGAAGAAAAATAGAAAACGACACAATATTCCCATTCTATTAGTTATATTAATAAAACATGGTTGCCATGGAAGGAGCGATTTATTTGTGTTTGGACCTATATATATAATTAAGAACATATCCCCACTCGTCATATCCTACATTTTGGAAAATTTGTAAAGCACATATCGTGTTGAAACACCATTCTTTGTATTGTGTTCGTGCTTCATAGGGTAAATGAAATAAAATAATTGAATTTCATGTAGGTGTTTGTTTAACAACAAATTAGAACAATGATATATTAACCGAGATTTAAAATAAAATGATCATGATTTGCTTAGAGTTCATAAAAAATCATTAATATGATAAAATAAATACATAATATATTAAAAATGGTATATTAATAATAAGTTAAAGAATTTATTTTTAAATTATTAGATATACAAACACAACTAATTTTTTTCAAAAGTTTTAATTTGATTCTTTTTCATATAGTAACAAAATTAATACTTAAATATTTTATATAATTCGTATTAGCATAAATATTTAGATTTAGAACTATAACTACAAGTACATTATAGGAAAAATACAATAAAAGTCATATTAATATAACTTTAATATTACTTTTAAATTAATGATTTAAGTATTTGGATATAATGATAACAATTAGTTTCAAAATTAATGATTACATACTAATAATAATGATTCATATTTTTACAGATAATTCTATAAGTTTCTCATTAATTCCTCAAAATCATACACTTTCTGCGGAATGCGTTTTATATGAAAACTTTTGCTGCGAGAATGTTGTAGGAAAGTTTTAGAATCATTGACCTGAAAAACAAACACGTAAAAAAAGACAAGAACATAAATTTTGTTTCACTTGCCTTTCCTTTTCACATCATCCAAGATGTGTTTTCCACGTATGATATATATATATATATATTGAAGGGACATGATAGGAAAATTTTATCCTATAATATGCTTGGTGGTGGGGAAAGATAGGATATATTTATTCTATCCCACCTAAGAGGGGATTAGTTCATCCTATTTATAGTAGGATTAAAAATACATTAGAAAATCATTTTTTTAATTAGGTTTTATTTGTTCCCCACCTTTAAATAATAAAGTTGATTAATTGAGATATTCAACCTTTACAAATTTTGGGCAAGCAGCCAAAAAAATTATTTCAACATTATTTGTATGATTATTTTAGAAGAACTTTTTACAATGTTAATTTTATATGATATCCATAAAATAAAAAGAAAAATAAAATACATTAGCAAAGTGAATCGTATGATATTTATAATTTTAGTTTTTTTTTCTTTGTCAATGAACAGGCCAGTGAATTAGTTTCCTACACTACCTTTGCTGGGGTACAAGTTTTGGAACAGGAATTAAAGGATAATATTGGGGAAATATGTTTTTATGGAAATGTACAAATATGAGGCCCAACCCATTCTGTTAAATTTAACCCTAAAATTGGAGATTTAAAGGTTCAATGATTCAATTGGCACTTTTTAAATTTTTAAACCTACGCAACAATTTGTTGGTCAAGTCCTTAGCTCACTACTTACTTCGCAAGATATTACTCCGCTACCAAATATTAATTACTAGAAATTAGGTAGAAGGGCTTATTATACATTGATTTTTACCAAAAATCCAATGAATAATATTTTTTTGAATGAAGGGCCTATTTTTAATTGGTAATTTGAATGAAGGGCCTATTTTTAATTGGTAATTAGTGTAAGAGGCCTATTTTGTTTTATATTTTAAATGAATGTATTTGAATAAATTTAAATATCATTTAATTAATAAAAACATGTTATGTATTACCTAAATTACCCCTTTTTATAAAATTTTCACAAAAAATATGGACTGCAAAGTTCATATTGCAATAAAATATGAACTGCAAAGTTCATATTGCAGTGAAATATGTACTGCAATATGAACTTTGCACTAAAAATATGGACTGCAAAGTTCACATTGCAGTAAAATATGGACTGCAATATGAACTTTGCACTAAAAATATGGACTGCAAAGTTCACATTGCAGTGAAATATGGAATGCAAAGTTCATATTGCAGTGAAATATAGACTGCAAAGTTCATATTGCAGTCCATATTTTAATGCATATTGATATTTTTTTAGTTTATTTTAAGGGTTGGGATGTCATTTTATAATGAAAAAAAAAGACACATGTCATATTATCAATAAAATAAAAAATAGGCCCTTTATTTAAAAAAAAATTATTCCTTGGCCTTAGTGTAAAAATCTTTCTCTAATAAGCCCTTTTTTTTAATTGCCCCTATTAATTATTCTCAGTTATTGGCCTATTGAAAACAAAAATAAGGAAAGAATGAAAAATTGGAAATTCCTTGGCCATCAAGAGTTTCTTTTGCCAATCAATCTTCTGTAGATATGGTAAATGCTAGTTGCGCTAATTCCATTTTATACGATTTTATCAAGTTTGAAGACAGTGAATTTTGGTTTATAAATGGAGAAGAAGAGCATATGAAGGGTTTTTTCTGCCTCACGCCAAGCACCAATTGAAGAGAGAGAACACTAGTTATTTGGTGAGAGATTTTATTATATAAACTTTGATTTCCTAAAGTATGATTGGGTATACAGATGTTAAGGGTAAGAGGCATATATATTTTATTCATTACATTGTACTATAATTATCTCAATAGTAAAATCGGACTTTCCGTAGATTAGAGGTAATTTGCCGATACCACGTAATTTATGTTATCTCTCTTTGATAGCGTCCTCTTATTCATGTGTATGTCCTATCATATATGCGTATACTGTCGAAATTATTGCAAGAAGATCCCAACATGTTTCCTTGTGTTGACTTTGGGGTCCAAAGTTTTTAGTTTTTTTAGTTTGGTGTCGTTTTATGGCTAATGTGAATGAATAAGAGATATTAATAGAAGTTTAAGCACAAGTTTTTGTTGACTTACGAATGTTAACCTCTGACTCTCCGATCTATCAACTTGGGACCCCAAAGTTCAAAAAATGAAAAATATGGACCCCAAACTCGATAAACCAAAAATATTGACCTGAAAGTCCATATAATCCTATTTCTTTTTATAATGTGCAGTGTAGCTCATTCACAAACTTAAAACTAAATTTACAAACTTATGAAATTTAGCATACCCTATGATGGGGTTAAATACTAATTTTACTATTGGCCTACAAAGGTAATTTCCAACATTTTTTACCTCCGGTAAAATTCCAATTTTACCCCCGGTAAAATCTCATTTTTATCTCCTCACCTACCACACCTACCACATCTCACCTACCACACCTACCTCCACAAAAAATTACCTTTTTGCCCTTCATTTTACCAAATTTACCTATAAATACCTCCCACCATTCATTCATTCAACACACAACAAAAACATATCTTCTTTCTCTCTTAAGATCCATCTATCTCTTCCAAGAGATATAAAGCCATTGACAATACAAATACAAGCCAATTCAAGAATAAATAGAAGAGTCTTATACTCTCTATTTTCATACCCCAAAAAACAGAAGGGTCTTATACTCTCTATTTTCATACCCCAAAAAATAGAAGAGTCTTATACTCTCTATTTTCATACTCCAAAAAATACCAACAACCCTTATACACTCTCTCTCCTACACAGTTTATTATTTATTCTGTTGAAATATTTGTAATCCTAATTCTATACTTATAAATAGAATTAAGGAAATTATAGAGAGAGAGAGAAGTTGGTAGCTTGTATTATCATCCAAATTGGTCGCCTTTGAGCTAATACAAAGCAAGCACACACAAAAGGAGGACGTATCACTAGAATAGCATAAGCGCTACCGGAAGAACCTACATTAATAAAAAAAGTCACGTGTTCATCATTGCGCCGCATTTATTTTTTATTCACCGACATTCGCTTATTGATTGGTTAATTATCTATTTCTAGATTTTGTCACCATCAATTGCTCTGATATTCGAGATGTCTTAGGCCTGAATCCTTGACCATAAGTTTGTGGAGCTCGAAACATTAATGTGTAAAGCTAGCTAGACTTTGATCATTAGTCTTAGAGTTTCAGAACATCATTGTGTAAGGCTGGCTAGACGTTGATATCGAGTTTTTGTTCAAGGAAGCTAGATCTCGGATGCTAGTCGTTGAGCTCGAAACATCAATGTGTAGAACTCGTTAGACGTTGGATGCAAGTCGTAGAGCTTGGAACATTAATATGTAAAGCTCACTATGCTTTTGATCATAAATAATTTGATTCTACTCGGGCCTTTTTCAACTCTTTATTTCATATACACATATATATATTTTTTTTCTTTTTCTTTTTTTTCTTTTTTCTTTTCTTTTTTCTTTTTTCTTTTTTCTTTTTTCTTTTTTCTTTCTCTTTTTTTTTGCACTTTTCTTTTCTTCTTTTTTTGTCGGCCCCTTTCTTCTGATTTTTCGGCCCCTTTCGACGGATTTTTCTTTTTTTTGAGATCCTCCCTGTCGGAGGCTCCTTTCTCTCTCTCTCTCATTTTCAGACAACTTCCCTTTCTCCCTTCTTCCTCTTCATCTTCTTCCCCCTCTCCCACTTCGTCTCCCTCTCACTCTTCATCTTCCTCAAGACCCAATTCATTTCTTCCATCACCATCCATTTCTTCCAAAGCCATTTTTCTCTTTTGTAATAAGTTTTTCTTACAAAAGTAAACCAAAATAATGTCAAACACTCAATGTTTTACAGGTCGTCCATGTGTGGCTTGTGCTCATAGCCACAAGAGATGTCCTCTATCTTGTGAAAATGCTAGAATTTTTTCAAATGTGATTGATCGTCAGGACTATCACACGATCTTCACTGTTTTCGGGGTGAGGAATGTTGCATCTTTTTTGCAAAATGTCCCCGAAGATCAACTTCTCGAGGCTCTTAGTTCGTATCTTCTTGAAGCCACGGCGAGGATTGAGAATCCCGTTAGAGGCTGTACTGCTCTTCTTGCTTCTTTTGAACAGAAGATGGAAGAGTTACAAGCACGGGTGACGGCATTAGAGGCTCGATTAGGAGGGGGTCTTCCTGTGTTAACCCGTTATGCTCCTTTGCTCCTCTTGGAGGTTCTTCGAGGTTCCATTCGTCGGCAGAAAATAACGTGCCAAATGTTATTCCGACTGCCGTGGATCTTTCAGAACCTATTCCCAAAAATTTTTTAAGGCTCCTTATGTCGGAAGAGGGTGTACAGAATATTCTTTCGACTACCACGAATCTTATAGAAAATGGGGCTTCTCTGACTGAAGTGGATTTGCCGTCATTTCCGAATCGGTTATATGACCAGGCTACATTGGACACCGTTTACCAGGCTTTCTCGGACGATTTTTTATCACAATCTTCGCTAGATGATTTTGTTACGGATTTTGCCAGAACAACGGATCTTGACTGGACAGCTTTAGGGGATATTCGCTATAATTTTTTTGATTATTCTTCTGAAGGGTCTTATACTCTCTATTTTCATACTCCAAAAAATACCAACAACCCTTATACACTCTCTCTCCTACACAGTTTATTATTTATTATGTTGAAATATTTGTAATCCTAATTCTATACTTATAAATAGAATTAAGGAAATTATAGAGAGAGAGAAGTTGGTAGCTTGTATTATCATCCAAATTGGTCGCCTTAGAACAAATACAAAGCAAGCACACAAAAAAGGAGGACGTACCACTGGAATAGCATAAGCGCTACTGGGGGAACCTACCTTAAAAAAAAGTCATGTGTTCATCATTGCGTCGCATTTATTTTTTATTCACCGATATTCGCTTATTGATTGGTTAATTATCTATTTCTAGATTTTTGACACCATCAGTTGGTGCCGTCTGTGAGAACGATAAGCTCTCTAAAGCTCTCGTTCTTTAGAAATTACAAGTGAATTTTCGGTGAAAAACTCGAAATCCCGCGAATTTACGTAGCTCAATATTCTCGGGGGCATAACTTTGTACTCCGAACTCCAAATTATGCGATGCTGGAGTTCATTTTGGAGAAAATTTCAAGAGCTACAACTTTTCAGTTCAAGATTTTTTCAAATTCGTCCATCTCGGGGTTCAAAACTTTGATACAAACTTTCTGGAACGAAATCCCACGAGCCTACGGTGACTCAATATTATCAGGCACGTAACATTGTGCTCAAAACTCTAAATCATGTGATTCTGGAGTCCATTTTGGAGAAAATTTCAAGAGCTACAACTTTCCAGTTCAAGCCTTTCTCAAATTTGGCAATCTCGCGATCTAAAACAGGGATACAAAGTTGCTGCTACAAAAAATGTGAAAATCCTGCAGGCTTATGCTAGCTCAATATTTATGGGCGCATAATCATTCAAAAATCCAGTTACCTATGGGGATAAAACCCAAAAGAAGAGATAAGTTATTTTTCGATAACTCATATATGATTTTTTATCTTTATTTTAATATATCTAAAGTTGTATCATTTTCTTACGATCAATAATCTTTATTGTAGGTAAAATTGATGAGCTTCCAAAAAATTACAATTGAATGTAATTTTTATCAAGTTCATCCGACAAACCACAAGAAAGAAATTAAAGAAATTTTTAGCGGATATCAAACTTCCACAAAGTTAAATGTGATTTTGAAGTTCGTCAGACAACCGCTGGACCACCCCAGCCCAAAGAGACTTGGCTGAGAATGATCATCTACTGCTGCACCACTGGTCAGAGACCAAGATTTTGACGTTCCCCGGTAATGAATGAGAAAATTGTCAAAATTTGCCTAAGTCAGAAGGGGGCATGGCTCTACTCAAGACTTAGCAAAAAAGAACAAATTTTCCTTTTAAGAAACCCTGATAATAAATGAGAAAATTTTCAGAATTTGCATAAGTTAGAAGGGATCAAGACTCTAGGGAGCAAGACTCTACTCAAAACTTAGCAATTTGCCTAAGTTAGAAGGGAGCAAGACTCTACTCAAAACTTAGCAAAAAGAACAAATTTTTCTTTTAAGAAACCAATGACTTAAATGAGAAAATTGTCAGAATTTGCCTAAGTCAGAAGTGGGCATGACTCTACTAAAGACTTAGCCAAATAGAACAATTTTTCCTTTTAAGAAACCAAGGACTTCGAAAAAATTGCTATCAACATATAAGGGCCATGCTTTAAACAATCACAAGTGGAACATCTCCATAACATTTTTACAAAACCCTCACTAGAGATACACATTATCTAATCATTCAAAAAAGGCTGAAGAATCTGAAGATCATCAGCACCAAAATTCAAAATAGTACTTAAATCAGAAGAAGAATAATCAAAAAAATTATGGTGAATATCCCCTAAAGCTGTCCAGTCAAGACCCGTTGTTCTGGCAAAATCCGTAACAAAATCATCTAGCGAAGATTGTGATAAAAAACCGTCCGAGGAAGCCTGGTAAACGGTGTCCAAAGTAGCCTGGTCATATAACCGATTCGGAAATGACGACAAATCCACTTCAGTCAGAGAAGCCCCATTTTCTATAAGATTCGTGGTAGTCGAAAGAATATTCTGTGCACCCTCTTCCGACATAAGGAGCCTTAAAAAACCTCCGAGAATAGACTCTGAAAGATCCACGGCAGTCGGAATAACATTTGGCATGTTATTTTCTGCCGACGAAGGGAATCTCGAAGAACCTCCAAGAGGAGCAAAGGAGCATAATGGGTTAACACAGGAAAACCCCCTCCTAATCGAGCCTCTAATGCCGTCACCCGTGCTTGTAACTCTTCCACCTTCTGTTCAAAAGAAGCAAGGAGAGCAGTACAGCCTCTAACGGGATTCTTAATCATCGCCGTGGCTTCAAGAAGATACGAACTAAGAGCCTCGAGAAGTTGATCTTCAGGGACATTTTGCAAAAGAGATACAACATTCATCACCCCGAAAATAGTGAAGATCGTGTGATAGTCCTGACGATCAATCACATTTGAAAAAATTCTAGCATTTTCACAAGATAGAGGACATCTCTTGTGGCTATGAACACAAGCCACACATGGACGACCTGTAAAACATTGAGTGTTTGACATTATTTTGGTTTACTTTTGTAAGAAAAACTTATTACAAAAGAGAAAAATGGCTTTGGAAGAAATGGATGGTGATGGAAGAAATGAATTGGGTTTTGAGGAAGATGAAGAGTGAGAGGGAGACGAAGAGGGGGAAGAAGATGAAGAGGGAGAAGGGAGAAGGGGAAGTTGTCTGAAAATGAGAAAGAGAGAGGAGCCTCCGACAGGGAGGATCTCAAAAAAAAGAAAAATCCGTCGAAAGGGGCCGAAAAATCAGAAGAAAGGGGCCGACAAAAAAAAAGAAAAGAAAGGTGAGAAAAAAAATAAAAGAAAAAGAAAAAATATATATATGTGTATATGAAATAAAGACTTGAAAAAGGCCCAAGTATAATCAAATTATTTATGATCAAAAGCATAGTGAGCTTTACATATTAATGTTCCGAGCTCTACAACTTGCATCCAACGTCTAACGAGTTTTACACATTGATGTTTCGAGCTCAACGACTAGTATCCGAGATCTAGCTTCCTTGAACAAAGACTCGAGATCAACGTCTAGCCAGCCTTACACAATGATGTTCTGAAACTCTAAGACTAATGATCAAAGTCTAGCTAACTTTACACATTAATGTTCCGAGCTCCACAAACTTATGGTCAAGGATTCAGGCCTAAGACATCTCGAACATCAGAGCTCAGAGCTACTACTAGCTCCCGGGTTGAAAGATATCCTCACCAATCAGCTCATCCGAGCTAAATGATAAGGATAGGGGGCAATTGATGAGGTTAAATACTAATTTTACTATTGGCCTACAAAGGTAATTTTTAACATTTTTTACCTCCGGTAAAATCTCATTTTTATCTCTTCACCTATCACACCTCACCTACCACACCTACCACATCTCACCTACCACACCTACCTCCACAAAAAATTACCTTTTTGCCCTTCATTTTACCAAATTTACCTTTTTGCGATTCTCCATTTACCTATAAATACCTCCCACCATTCATTCATTCAACACACAACAAAAACATATCTTCTTTCTCTCTTAAGATCCATCTATCTCTTCCAAGAGATATAAAGCCATTGGCAATACAAATACAAGCCAATTCGGGAAGAAATAGAGGAGTCATATACTCTCTCTTTTCATACCCCCTAGAAATAGAAGGGTCTTATACTCTCTATTTTCATACCCCAAAAAATAGAAGGGTCTTATACGCTATATTTTTATATTCCAAAAAATACCAACAACCCTTATACACTCTCTCTCATACACAGTTTATTATTTATTCTGTTGAAATATTTGTAATCATAATTCTATACTTATAAATAGAATTAAGGAAATTATATAGAGAGAGAAGTTGGTAACTTGTATTATCATCAAAATTGGTCGCCTTTGAGCAAATACAAAGCAAGCACACAAAAAAGGAGGACGTACCACTGGAATAGCATAAGCGCTAACGGGGGAACCTATCTTAAAAAAAAGTCATGTGTTCATCATTGCGCCCCATTTATTTTTTATTCACCGATATTCGCTTATTGATTGGTTAATTATCTATTTCTAGATTTTTGACACAATCACCCTATGTAGAGTCAATGCTCATCTTACTTGAATTTGTTATTTTAGACCTAAAGAATACGTGTTGTTATCGCTTGACCTACTATGATTTAATTTGCTTATTTTGTATAGAATACTTACTACACATAATGTGAGGAATTAGTATGTAGTTATATTACACTCGTATTAAGTGTACCGCTGGTTCTAGTATGTAATGAAAATAACCCACAGGGACGTAGGTTTAGTATACGCAAGTTATTCATCCATGTCTCATGCCCAATAGCTACATGGGTTCAATGTCACTTGTTATAATTAGTCCACTTGCTTGGATCAAAATTTTGTCACAAGTGAGGGGTGTGTTAATCTATAAATCCTATGATGAGAAATCAAAGCCTTACAAAACAATATAATAAAAGAGTCCTACCCTTATATTCATGCTCAATGAACCTAAATAATAATCCATCTCTCGGAAGGAAGGACCTAAGGAAAGCATATAGTCAGAGTTGGTCCTGGGGTAGGGCTGGTAGGGAGATTGCTCAAGGCCCAAAAATTAAGAAGGGTACCAATATTTTTTTTTAGTTAATAATGCAAATTTTCAAGGAAAAAACACAGATTTCCAAAACTCTAATAATGTGTAGAAAAACGACCTCTTCAACTCTTCTCTAATTTTTCCTTCCGAAATTCAATCTCAATCTTCTCATGTTATAAGAGAGAATTAGAAGGGCACCAATAATTTTTTCTTTCACTCATATTAATTTTAAATCAATAAGAGAGAATTAAATATTTAATTATAGTGTTTTTGCATGGTTCTTAGCAATTGTAATGTGTTTTAGGTGGCATGAAAACTCTTATCATTAAAATAAAATTAATTTAATTTTTAATATAAAAAATTAATAATTAATATATTATTATAAGAGGACATCTTTTAGGATTTCGCACAGGATCATAAATAATTACGACCCATATGGTATTATAGAGCAAACCTAAGCCCGCATGTTGCTGGGAAATTGAATCAACACTATAATTGAAGTGTGGATGCTATGTTTGTGCTGCTTGGAAATTGAATCATCAATCAGATGTACCCAAAATAAAGTAGTTTTTCATAAATAAGTTTAAAATTTATTCAAGTAAGACTAGAGGTTTTAAATGGCAGATCTAAACAAGATATTATAATTATCAGTTACTTACCCATTAGCAATGTTCTCCAAATCCAAGCCAGATAAGTTAGCTGCGTCTCTAAGAGCATGTCTCCAGATTTGGACCCTGTCGGAATCGTGTTCAGAAAACTTTTCCCCAAAATACCCTTCCTGTTTCCGTACATCCGAATGCTGGACATGGTAGAAAATTGGGATAACTGTTAATTGTGCTGCCATGTATGTGTTCTTGTTATTGTTATGGCAATCCATGATCTTGCCAAGCTCGTCCAAACACCAGGACGATGAAGCATAGTTTTTGGAGAAAACTACAATTGCAAACCTTGAAAGCTCGATGGCTTCGAGGAGTTCGGGTGCTATTGATCTCCCTCTTTCTAACCTCTCGTCGTCCTTGAACGTGAAAATCCCTCTCTGGTGGAGAGCATAGTAGAGATGATCGACGAAAGTCTTCCTAGTGTCTTCCCCTCGAAAGCTTAAGAATACGTCGTACTTCCACCCATGAGGACGATGATTATTGGAAGGATCCCCCGCCGGCGGATAAGAAGAGGAAGAGGAGGGTGGTTCTACTTCTTTGATTTGGGTAACCATTGTTACTTACTTTTGCTTCTGGAACTAAGTTAAGCTAGATAATTAATTGAGTTCAAAAAGACGTAAAAAGAAGTGGAAGAGGGTGCTTCTTCTTCTCAGTCTCAACTCAATTATTAAGAATATGGACACGCTTGTTGTTACACGGCAGAGTGAATTTGCTCCACAAATTCAAAAAGACTTCCTGTACAAAGGAGACTTTTTTTATAGCCATATATGATATAATGACAATTGATTTGTATTTACCAAACATGCCCTACACTATTTTAATATTTAGCTCATTAAAGTAATCTAATTTTTTCACTGAACATAAATTATTCTCCCACCAAATTTATGATAAAAAAATTTCGACACAACTTCATCAATCAAAATCTCTTGAAAAACAGTTTTAATAAAAAAAAATAAGTTAAATTTTTGTTTTTCCTTTAACGAAAACTCTATTATTTATAAGAGCATTTCTATTAAGTATGGTAACTAAGTTAAGCTAGATTAATTGAGTTCAAAAAGAGTGAAAAGAAGTGGAAGAGGGTGCATGGTTCTTCTTCTCAGTCTCAACTCAATTATCAAGAATACGTGGTACTTGCTCCGCAATTTCTACTAGACTTCCTGTACAAAGGAGACTTTACTGACGCGCATTTATTACAAGGAAGAGTGAATTTGCTCCACAAATTCAAAAAGACATCTTGAGCGGTGTTATTTTTACTTATATTATATTTATCACAAATTTTTTTTTAAGATAAATTTATTATTATTAACATTCTCTAAAATTAGAGATAAATGTAATTACATATACTCGGCCACTTGATAAGAACTCGCTTAACAAAAAAAAAATGGAGTGCTGAATATATTAAAATATTTTTTAAATAAAGTATATTTAACGAGTCTAATAAAAGGTGAGTACGTTCTCACATAAACTTAATATAAATAGAAAGAATATATTGTTAAGTACTCACTTAATATCAAAAAATAAAAAATAAATATTTATGATAAATAAATATGTTCTTGATTTTTAAAAAGTTTAACATAGTCAAATATCACACATTTTATCTCTTTTTTTTTATTACATAAAAATATTTTTCTATAATTTTTTTAAATCGCCCACTTTAAAGTTTAAAGCCCATAACCACGCCAATGTTACGCGCATTACTTTTATTTTGATTGAAGCTTGTCCAACAGAGACCTACTTTTTTGGGGTCCATTCTTTTTTGTTTGTTGGGAAAAAACTTTCGATACATGTGCTTGTTGTTGTCCTGTGTTTAGGTCATGGCAATAATTGTTTTACAAATGTATATCCTCTTTACTTCCCGGAAATTTACACTAAAATGACGTTTGGGGTTTATTTGGTTCAATTTTTAGGAATAGAATGAGCAATTTAATTTTTTTTTAGAGATTTTCTCCTACCTGTTTTTTTGGGACAAGAATTCTTTTTTCTTAAAACGTTGAACTACCTCTAATATTTAGCTCAAACAATAATAAGAATGAAAGATAAGTCCTAATAATTTTATAGTGGTAAAATATATGTTACTATCATTAAGAAATGTGAAAACTTATTATATGGATTTTAATAATCTCTATATGTACTATATATAAAAGCATTAATAATTTAAAGAGCTTTTCTTAGATAAACAAGTATTCCTTTTTAAGAGTTTGCATTAATCTCGAGTTGGAGTCTTTATTAAAAATTCAATCGCAGATTGGAGTCCACTCAATTTGATTAAAAGCTCATAGTAAATACAATAGATTTGGAGTAGAGTCCATGTAACGCCCAAAATATTTCACATTAAGACTAAGTGGGTTCATTTTTTATTTATTTTTTGGGTCTATGAAATAGGTTCATACTTTGAAGACGTCACTGAAAGTTGGCCCATAGAAATATTACTCTAATTTAATTGTCAACCTCCCCTTTATATAAAATCATGAAATTAGATAATTAACACCAAATTTTATTTTTAAAAAATACTTACAAGTTTTAAATTAATAGGCTTGTTTTTTTTTAATATTTCAAATTGACAGTCCTATTTTTTTTTTCTTTTTTTTTATCAAATTTTACTATAGAAATAATTAAGTTGTATTTTTGACAATTGATAAGTTATTTATTTATTTATTTATTTACAAAATACTAAAATTAATACGGACAATTTAAATCAAAATAATAAAATATATAAGTTTGAAAAGTTTATTGGAATTCGAACTTTACAAATGACAAAAAATTCTCTTCAAATTAACACATAAATCGACATATTACAATATTAAAGAATAAATTTACTACTTCTCTTAGAAATGCTCTAAAAATGTAAATGCAAAACTAAATTATGTTCATTTACTAAAATTATATTTTTGATGTTCGTTGGCCTCCACCAAAAATAAACATAAAGTGAACCATTTACTAGTCCAGAAGCATATGACAATAATCTTTTAAAGCGTAAGGCGCGATTTTAAATAAATGGACTCCAAATCAATATATCCTTAAAATGATATTTTTACCTTAATCATTTTTTCGGAGCTGGGCACGTGAGCAAGGCGTGGTCGCTTGAGCCTCCATTTTTTGGACAATTTTCAAGATCCTTAAATTTTTGTATATGCATATAGTGTACTTAGTCTTAAGAGGTTCTTATTTTACAAATTCGCCTTAAACCCTTAAAATTTCGAGGACTTTCCGTACTACCCTATTTATTTTCATAATAAATTAACTTCATTTAAGATTTTAAAGAATGCTATCTCAAACGATAACATATATAATTAAATTTCATAAATATAATTACATGTTGCATTTTGTGTTTAAGGAACTCAATAAGATATCCAGCACATATGATGAAATCAATCTATTATAATGGGAATAAGTCAATACCACATTAAGAATATGAAGTACATGAAAGAAAAAAATAAATTCTACATATATGTGTGTGCAAATGAATTGGCTATAATAGTTAGTAGCATCCAATTCAAAATTGATTGGTAATGCATAGAGCACCCCCTTATTCTTATATACTTCTTTTAGAGAATCTATTTTCCCAATGTGGGATTTATAGCCTCCCTCACCCCCTCGTGTGGCGTAATTTTAAGCTTAATACGTGAACTATTTATATTGGGAGACATGCAGCCCATGTGGCCATTGGCCTGGACACGGTGGGGAGTAGCCCATTATTCTTATATATTTCTTTGGGAGGATCCGTTTTCTTGATATGAGATTTATTGTTTCAACATCAATGAACTTTCATTACGAGCTTTAAATGGTATCGGAGAGAAAGCTGAGGTAGGTACCGGCCAATTTTGGTATCAAGTGGGAGGATGAAATAATGGGATTTCAAGGGGACCCAACCTACGCCTAAGCATCTCTGAGGCTAGCATGAGAAGGATTAACGTTGATTGCATTGATCTTTATTATCAGCACCGCAAGGATATTAAGGTACCCATCGAAGTCTCGGTGCATTCTCTTTATACATTCTCTTACATTATGATTGCAAATCCAAAAAAAATGTATAAGGCAACTTGAAAAGAATTTAAATATATGTAATTGCAATAACAACACACGATGCAGATATTACACGCGTTCGCACATGTATTTTTTTGTTGCAATCAGTTCGGTACAGTTTAGTGGCAGAGCCAGAATTTAATATTAGAGGGCCAAAAAAATTAATATTCTATGACTTAGGTGACTCTCCTTGGTAGTTTAGTATTTCAAGATAATGACGCTTTAGTCAGAGGTGTCAAAAAGAATGTTACGAAATGTCAATTTTAAAGTTCTAAAGTACCGAAATTGAACATATGACATTTATCTCTACTCGAGGGTATAAAGTTTATATAATCTGCACAAAGAAGGGCAAAGAAAAATATTTTTTTAACCTAAAGGAAGAATTGATAATCAAGAGAGAGAATTATATTCAATTCGACGATATTTCATTACAATAAAGACCCATATATATAAAGTTATGTATACAAAGTAATAAGGAAACAAATCAATAAAATGAATCCTACGTACAACCAATTATCTTATTTAGGAAATGAATATGCCCAACTTGCTAAAAAAACTTGAACAATATCCTATTGGATACTGCATTGGTGATTAAGTCTTCCAACTGATCTTTCAAATGTACATGAGTCACAAGACTATGCTTTTTCTTCTAAATTATCGATAAAGAATCCATCCATTTTAACATGTTTTGTTCCATCATGTTGAACTGGATTTTCTGCACTATCACATGCTACCTTATACAACATCATAAGTCATCTCAGCGGATAATCTAGATAGGTTAATAATAACTTAATTAGCCATAATAGTTATTGGACTCCAACCGCCATTCTTCGATAATTTACTTTAGCGCTTAAACGAGAAGCACATTTTGTTTCTAACTAATCCGTGAGAAAAGGTTGCCATCAACAAAAGTAAGGTACCCTGACGTAGACTATTTATCTCCTAGATTCCAAGCCCAATCAATGTCTCTATATCCTTCACCTTTCAAGAAATCGTCGTTTTTTGTAAATAAAATACTTTTTTCATGAGCTGCCTTCAAATAACTGATAGTTTTCATAACTACACGCATATGCTTCTCTCCATAATTATGCATGAATAGACTAATTATAATCAACGGATAAGCAATGACGGGCCTCGTATGTGCTAAGTATATCAGTCTTCCCACCAATCTCTTATAATGTCGTTTGTTTAACGACACTTGATCAACTTCAATTTCTAGCTTCAATACTTCTTCCATGGGTGTGTCATATGGCTGCAACTAGACATTCTATTCTCACTCGGTGAATTCAATGCACAATTTCTCCGAGATAAAAGATACCCTTAAAAGATCTGGATACCTTAATTCCCAGAAAGTACTTTAATGCTTTTTATTCATACGGGTCATTCCCGGTGACTACCATGTTATCAAAATAAACGAGTGTTGTAATCTTCCCATTGCATTTCTTCAAAAAAAAAATGTGTGATCAGAGTTGCTTGCCTATAACTAAACCATCTCGTTGATCTAGCGAATCTTCTAAACTAAGCTCCATCAGAACATTGTACCTTGGTGGAAGCTCCATATATATATACCTCTTTTTCCATATTACATGCAAGAGTGCATTATTTAAATCAAACTGTTTTAGTGGCCAATCAAGCTTTGCCACCAAAAATAGCAAGACTCAAACAATTAATATTAATTTTTGCCACTTGTGCAAACATGTCCAAATAGTCAATGTCATGGGTCTGAGTGTAGGCTTTTGCTATTAGTTTTTCTTTAATCTTTCGATAGTTCTATCTGCCTTATACTTTATAGTGTACACCCATCTGAAATAGACTTGTTTCTTTCCTCTCAGCAATTCAATTATTTCTCATTCAGTATTCCTTTTTAAGGAGTTCATCTCTTCTTCCACTTTACATTGCCTTTCATTCTGGATCAGCCAAGCTTCCTACACGCTGTAGACACCCCGATCCGTGACCCCCGCAAGAACTCTAACGACCTTCGAGAACTACTGTTTTTGGGTCCGGGACCCACCCGAGCACCTGGAACTACCCCGAAAGGGTTTTTGTTGGTCAACAAACCTATTTTTAAAAGAAATTGTCGCACGACATATCACATTGTCGCGCGACAAACACTCCTATGTCGCGCGACAATCCCTCCTGACACCAGACCATCCACTCTCTGACACATCAGTCTGTCAGAAACATCACTTTAGCCGTTTGTCGCGCGACATAGGACACATTGTCGCGCGACATATGCCCCTTTTGGGGAAGTGTCGCGCGACATACTCTTCCGAGCAGTATAAATAGGCCAACACCCCCAAGGTTTCAAGGCAGCAAGTTGGGATTGAAGAATTCTAAGCTTTAAATCTGACTTTCTAGTCTTTTATCAAGCATTCTCTATTATAGTCTTATTTCCGAAGAATTATCGAATCTATTCTCGACACTCGACGTGTCCTGTCTCTGGAATCGAATTCCCGGAAATATCTGAAGAAGGAAAAGATCATTATCGCCGGAGATCTCTCTGCCGTATTATATTTTCTTTCTTATTATTATTCTCGTCGGGAAGGTAAAGAAAGTCTCTTCTAGTATTTAACATTAGATATATGTGTACTCGTTTTATTTCTATTGTTTTGTCCACGTTTTATTTGAATAAACTTATTGCCAAGTTACGAATAGTCTACCGTTTTCAAAACAAAAGACCCTGATAAAACTATTTACAAAACCAGAAGAGTAAGTATATCACTATCCGGATAAAATCTTATTTTTAAAACCTGGACCGGTAAAACTTACTTAGGAATAAAAAAAACCAGTGTATCCTATTCGTTTCATAGATTGTGATACATCTGGTAGAACTCCCCTCAAGAGTTTTAATTCCATATTGAATTAGTTCCGATACAAGATCCAACACTTTTTCCCAAATGAATTCAAAACCGAGAAAAATCGTCGTTATCTGAGGAATAACACGGTAAAACTCCCTCTAAAGTAAGAACATTGCTTGACACTTGTATTTGCATCTCTCAAAACTAAACATTGGATCCTGGAACACAAAGGTTTTCATCCCCTTTTTCCTGTTTTTCCTAGAAATCAGGGTTTTCACTTAGAAAGTAGTAGACTGTCAGTAAAAGCATCCAAGTTTTTCAGCATAAAACAAACATATAAAAACCACTAGAGACTGAAAGGGCGGAATGGGTGCTTAACACCTTCCCAAACCGTAATATAGTTTCCGAACCCTATAGAATCCTAGTTTCGTAGACAAATGTGTAAAGAAAGGCTTGTCTATAGTCTTTCCTCTTACACGACCCTTTTTGTCCGTTTTTTTAGTAAAACGTACTGGCGACTCTGAATGAACCCTTTTGCATCTAGAAATAGGACATAAGGACATGTGATATAAATCAACGAAGATACTCCAGCAAATGGAACGACGTAATCCGTTCTGACGTTTCAGACGCCCCACCGAACGGGGACGAGACCCGGGGGTCGCATTTGCGGATTCTCACAGTGGCGACTCTGCTGGGGACTGTTAGAAAACTAGACTCTTATATGTGGACTTTTTGTTTATCTGTTGAATACTTGCTTTTACCGCTTTCCCTACTTGTGTAATTTGTTTTGAGGAGAAACCTTTTTCTAAAGAATGAAAGTTTTTCAAAAAAATACGTAATAAAAATAATGATATTTGTGAAACCAACCTTTCAAACTTTACACGCACTATCACAAATCATGCATTGGTTCTACGAGTGTGAATTTACCCTAAACCCTCGAAAGTATTATAAGTGAGTAGGGAGTTGGCTTGCTTGGGCCAACATAAACCGAAAGCATTTACTTCCACTCTCCTTGGCCAAGTACGCCCCCGAGGTATATCGAGTGACGAGAACACTCACGTACCCGGGAAGTATATCAAAAGGCTCTTGCACGTACCCGCCCTTGGGGTATATCGCAAGGTCTTGCCAAATAGGAGGGAGCTTGAAGCCTTAACCGTTCGTACACCTGCGCTGCATATAAGATTGAGTCGGCTAAAACACTTGTCAAACAGCCGTAGGGGATGTACCACCTTACGGCTTACTTTCCAACACCTTTTTAAATTCGAGGCTTTTCTCGGCAATTTTTAGTATTTCTTTTGGCAAAAAATCGAGTCGCATCACAGTCTTCCTTCATCTTCGCCACGTGGTTTCGTCCACAGCCGTAAAAACGACGACAGTCTGGAAGGTTGGGCCGGTCGAGATCACACCGGAAGACTAGTAAGACCAAGCACACCCGAAATGGCCGAGGGACGTGAGAATCAAGAGACAGATCAGAGCCTAGCCGAGGCATCTGCAGTTCAGCCAACTTTAGCCGAGATGCATCGACTATTGACGACTGTCAGCATGAACCTAGCAAGCCTCACAAACGAGCAACAGAATACCCGTGTCCGAATAGAGGAGTTGTCAGCCGAACGAGCCGCACCACCAGGTTTTGAACGACTACCACCGAATCGAGATCCGAACCAAGGGCAGTCTTCACAGGTGCTTCCCCCGGTCCAAGGAACCAACCCACTACCAACAGGTCCCATCATAGCCGGTCCCGTTCAAACCGATCCCAACAACCAGAATCAATGGGCCCCGGATTCAGGCCCCACTTATCAGCAACAAGAGCCGCCCATAGTTTGGCCGCAACCCCAAGTACAACCCGGATTCGACCCCCAATACCAGCCATGGCCACAAGTCCCTGCAAGACTTATTCCACCACTGGCCCCAGTAGCCCCTCCCAATGAATACCCAGACATCAATCGACTTCGGGCAGTGTATGCAGAATCGGTTATAGCTCGGGAACAGCCCGATGAGGCGTCAAGAGAGAGCGAAGAGATGAAGAAACTGAAAGAACAGATAAAGGTTCTGCAAAGAGGAATTTCTATGATAAAAGGGGCAGACAAGATTACAGATATGAATGCTTTCTCCCTCTACCCAGAAAGCAAGACTGCCTCAGGGATTCAAGATCCCTTCTATCACCAAATTCACAGGAACCACACCCCCCAAAACCCATCTTCAATCCTACATCAGATCCATGCAAGTATCAGGCTGTGGGGAGCCGAAGTTGGCTCAAGCCTTTCACATGACTCTCACGGGGACCGCCCTGAGATGGTTTTTCGATCTAGAGAGACACCACACGAAGACTTGGGGAGATATCGTCAAGGAGTTCATGGCCAAATACGGGTCCAACGAAGATTTAGAAATAACCCGTAAACACCTGGAAATGGCTAAGCAGGGCGAGAAAGAGAGCTTCAGTGATTTTGTCACACGCTGGAGAGAGATGGCCTCCCAAATGTCCAAGTGACCTAATGAAGAAGAACAGCTGGAGATCATACAGAAGAATTTCACCCCGGCCGTACTGAGTTACATGGGAAAGCATGTATTCCCACACTTCAGAGCCCTGTTGAGTATGGGGTCGCAAGTAGAGGAAGAACTGTCCAAAAAGGCAGAAACAGATACCAAGAAAGCCTCATACACCGGGAGAAAGACAGCCACTCCAGCCGTGAATCAACTAAGCTCGTACCCATATCAACAAAACCCATTCCAACAATCACAACAAACCCTCCGATGAATTGACCTGCACAAGGAGACTCTTCAAACACCGAGGCTAAGAGGAGGAGAAACTTCTGCACCCTCCCCACTACCCTGGTCAAAAGCCTGGAACTACTCCGAAAGGCCGAACTGATCACTCCACTCAACCCGCGCCCCCCACCAAACCCTATTCCCAGCACCTGGAGAATGACTGAAAACTGTGCATACCATCCAGCAGCGGGCCATGACACGGAATGCTGCTTGGCTCTTCGCCATCGTATCCAGGACCTCATTGAAGCCGGAACCATTCCCGCACCCGGCGGTCCCAATGTTACCAACAATCCACTTCCTAACCATGCTCCACCTACGGGAATTAACGCCTTGACCACTGATGAAGAAGGCTTTGACCCCGTAAGACTCATTCGGAATGACCCAGCCTATAAGGCGCCCGTTATACTACCAGCAAAGGCTCAAGTTGCCCCAGGTCTCAATCCGATAATTGACCAATGGATGGCTAAGATGAACTTCCTACCCGGGCAGGGTTTAGGAAAGGCAAATCAAGGGATCTCACAGCCACTTACAATCAAAACCAATCCCGAAAAATCTGGGATAGGATGGACCCAGGAGAAGAAGAAACAGCCATGGAAACCCCGAGGCCCCCTAAAGAGACAATCTGTAGACAGAAACCTTCCCCGAAACTTTTAGTTGGTCGGCAGAGCCATAGTCATTAGAAATCCCAGAGGGATCAGACCCAGCATCCCTTTGGATCTAACAAATCACCTGTTCAGGAAGGGTATACCAACCGCCATCGGTGGATGCCGAGAAATCACCACCTCCTAAAGAAATAGGAGAAGATCGAGTACTTGAGCAGTTGAAGAAGACCCAGGCACACATCACCATTTGGGGCCTCTTGGTCGCCTCCAAACCTCACAGGACCGCCTTCATCAAACTTCTAGACGAGGCCGTCATATCACTAGACTCCACACCCGAACAATTGCCAAATATGATCAGGTCACTTACAGTCCAAAGAAGCCTGTCATTTTCAGATGAAGACTTGTCTCCATTGGGGAGGAAACACAGCATGGCCCTCCATATCACTGTCCGGACCCGAGGGAAAATCCTGCCACAAGTCCTCATCGACAACGGGTCAACCATAAATGTCTGCCCCTTAAAAACCGCTAAATGTCTGGGTATCTTGGATTCAGAGCTTTCCCCGTCAGCTGTGACTGTTAGGGCCTATGACAATACCAGAAGGGCCATTCTGGGTTCTTTGAAGCTTGATCTCATGGTCGATCCCGAAAACTTTCCGGCTGACTTTCAAATCATAGACATTCCCTCTAGTTTTAACCTCCTATTGGGAAGAGCATGGCTACACGATATAGGAGCACTCCCCTCCTCCTTACACCAGAAGATCAAGATACCGTTTGAAGGGAATATAATCACCATCCAAGGAGATTCTGAAAGGACCTTGGTGGATCTGGAGTTACCTGTATTGGGCATCGGAGCCAGAGCATACAGTTGGGAGGCTTTTCTTACGAGCCACAAGTACAAGCTCTCACCACCCAAAGAATCGAGTATCTACCCCCTGACAACATTCTCGGTCTCAGCGCCAAGATCACAAATATGTTGAGGATGATGAAATATTTACCTAGAGCCAGTCTAGGGATGGGACAGCCAGGGTTACTCCAGGCCTTAGAACCAGTGACGAGGCACGAAAAAGAAGGTTTGAGATACTAGCACACCGAAGAAGACGACCAAGAAAAAAGAAGCCGAAGGCATCAGTATCCGAGTTTTAGCTCTCTGAATGGGTTTTTTGTCAAAGAGGGAGAGGACTTCCCCTTTTGTGGTTTTCAAGAACCTTGGAGAAACAGCGACGGAGAGAACCTTCCGGGATGAGAAATCTTCTATGAAGAGGACCTTTATGTCAAGGAAGACGTCATACACAGCTTCTCTACCAAGTTGACAATTGGGCCAGAGGAAGAAAATGAAGACGACAAAGATGAAGAGGAAGAATTGATCGAAGATTCTCTTTGACGTCATGGCCCTAGGGGATGAGGAACCAAGAGACGACCCTGTACACTTGATACACGCAGATCCGGATTGCCAAGGAAAAGGGGGAAAGAGTGAAAATGTAAGGGTGAGAGATAGGAGTGAGGGTAAGGCCAAGGAGGAGTCACTCCTAGATTTACTTTTTGTACCTGTAAACACCATTATCAATGAAGAATATTATGTTTTGCATTATCATGTTAATTTTAATTCTGTAATTGCTTATATGGAGTTGGAAAGACTAAATGACCACCCTGAATGGGAGGAGCGGCGTATACAAAGCGAGGAAGGAGACACTCTTGTGATCAACCTCGAGACAAAAAAGGAGAGAAAAGAGGTCCGTATTGGGACAAGTCTAAGTAAGACAGAAAGAGAAGAATTTACACAAACTCTGAAAGAGTATGTGGATGTCTTTGCCTGGTCCTATGCAGATATGCCAAGTTTGAACAGCCAGATAGTCATGCACGAGATACACACCAAGCCGAAATTTAGGCCCGTCAAGCAGAAGTTGAGGAAACTTACACCAGAATGGTTCCTAAAAGTAAAAGAAGAAGTGATGAAACAACTGAGTGTAGGGTTCTTGCGGGTGATCAAGTACCCTTCATGGTTAGCCAATATTGTGCCTGCCCGTTCCAAAGGCAAATGGGAAAGTCCGCATGTGTGTGGATTACCGAGATCTTAACAAAGCTTGCCCAAAAGATGATTTCCCATTGCCCAACATCGACTTGATAGTGGATAATACTGCCAACCATGCCCTGAAGTTCTTTATAGATGGTTTTGCCGGGTATAAACAGATCAAGATGCACCCGGATCACCAGAAGAAAACTGCATTCATCACACCGTGGGGAACATACTGCTACACCGTTATGCCATTCGGGCTGAAGAATGCCGGAGCAACATATCAGAGGGCAGCAACAGCTATCTTCCACGACATGATTCACAAAGAAGTAGAGGTGTATGTGGACGACATGATAATCAAGTCGAAGGAGAGGGAAGGCCACGTGCCAGCCTTACGAACTTTCTTTGACCGCCTCCATCAGTACCAGATGAGACTCAATCCGCAGAAATGTGTGTTCGGGGTAACCAAAGGAAAGCTTCTGGGATATGTCGTCAGTAAAAGGGGAATTGAGGTAGACCCTACCAAAGTTCGAGCAAATCCGAGACATGCCCGAACCTCGTACAGAGAAAGAAGTCCGAGGATTTTTGAGAAATTTGTAATACATCAGTAGGTTTATCTCTCAGCTTACCCAAATTTGCGAACCCATTTTTAAACTCCTGAGGAAGTCTTCACCCGGAGAATGGGACGATCAGTGCCAAGAGGCTTTTGACAGAATTAAGGATTACCTCTCCAACCCCCCAGTATTAGCCCCACCGCAGACCGGCTGCCACTAATCCTATACCTGACCGTCATTGATTCTGCCGCAGGAGCCATGCTAGCACAACACCTGACCGATACCCGAAAAGAGCAGGCCATCTATTACATCAGCAAGAAGCTGTCCCCGTTTGAGATAAACTACACACCATTAGAGAAATCATGCACCGCTCTCGTATGGGTAACACAAAAATTACGACATTACATGCTGGTTTTCCCAGTCATCCTGACATCACGAATTAATCCGTTGAAATACCTCTTCGAGAAACCAGCTCTCTCGAACCGTATGGCAAAATAGTTATTCCTGCTCTCCGAATTCGACATCACCTACATGACGCAGAAGGCGATCAAAGGCAAAATCATAGCTGATTACCTAGCCCACAATTCAATATTGGGGGACATGCTAGAAGAAGCCGAATTCCTGGACGAAACTATAATGAATGTCGAGACCGATGAAGACTGGAAGTTGTACTTCGATGAGACCGCCAATCGAAATGGGAACGGGATAGGCATCCTGTTAGTCTCTCTAGAACCAAACTCACTCCCCGGTATCATATCGTCTGGACTTCTTCTGCACTAACAACATGGGCGAATATGAAGCCTGCATTATCGAGTTAGAGATCGCACTCCAAAAGGGTATAAAAAGAATACAGGTATACGGAGATTCAGCATTAGTGGTCCACCAAGTTCTGAAGGAATGGAAGATCAGAGATGAGAAATTAGTCCATTACCTCGCTCGACTGGAGGATGTCGCAGGAAGATTTGAACATGCAGAATTTTACTATGTCCCTAGGTCACAGAACAGTTTTACTGATGTACTAGCAACCCTGACATCTATGATAGATATCCCGGAGGGGATGGAAGAAATAACTCTTACGGTACAAAAGAAATCCGAACCAGCACACTGCATGGCCCTTGAGGTAGAGAATGGAGAGAATGGGGACTCAACCACTTAGTTTTACGATATCTGGAACCTGTTGAAAAATCACCAGTATCCCGAGAAAACAGACAAGAAAACACGGGTCACACTCAGGAGATTAGCATCAGGGTTCATACTTTGTGCTGGCAGGCTATACAAGAGGAACTACGACGGGACCCATCTCCAATGTTTGGCAGAAAAAGAGTCCGTCAAAATGATGGATCAGATACATGGGGGCGATTGTGGGCCTCACATGAGCGGCCATACACTTGCCCGCAAGATCATCAGGCAAGGCTATTACTGGTCTACCCTACAGAACGATTGCGTTAACCACGTACGCCATTGCCACAAATGCCAGATTTATGTTAAATCTCAGAAACTTCCTCCAAAAGAGTTGTACAACATGACTGCTCCCTGGCCTTTTGCAACCTGGAGAATCGACATCATCGGAAAGATTTCACCCAAAGTCAGCAACGGCCATGAATTCATATTAGTGGCCATTGACTATTTCACCAAATGGGTAGAAGCCGAGTCTTTCCAAACCCTTGACGCCAGAAAGGTTGCCCGATTCATCCGACGGAACATCATCTGCCGGTATGGGGTCCCACACGAGATCATCTCGGACAACGACACTCACTTCGAGGGGGAGGCTAATTTTGTCATGGAAGAATACGATATTATCCGACACAGATCTTCGCCATACAGACTGCAAACCAATGGCGCAGTCGAGGCCGCCAATAAGAATTTGAAGAATATCCTAAGCAAAATGACCGACACCTGCCGGGACTGGCCAGAGAAATTACCATATACATTGTGGGGATACCGCACCACTGAGAGGGTCTCCACCGGGGCAACCCCGTTCTCTCTTACATACGGAATGGAAACAATCCTTCCTGTTGAGTTAGAGGTCCCCTCTCTCAGGGTAATGTTAGAAAATCAAGTCAATGAACTGGAGTGGGTCTAGGCACGTCTTAACGAGCTAGCCCTACTGAATCATAAGAGATTGAAAGCCGCATACCACCACCAAGGGTATCAGAAGAGAATCTCTCGAGCATTTAACCAGAAAGTAAAGATTCGGGGTATCAATGAGAACGACATCGTATTGAAAGAAATTCGAGAGCCAGCCAAAGATCCAAGGGGAAAGTTCGGGCAAAAGTGGACAGGGCCTTATATCGTCAAAGAGATTAATACGGGGGGTGCCGCTATACTTGCTGACTTAGACGGACAGTTACTGCATTCACCAGTCAACATGGACCGACTGAAGAAGTATTATCAATAGGCATAAACATGTATAGATAAGAACTACGTAAACTTGAGCCCCAACTTAAACTTTTGTTCTTTGTAAAAATCAAAAGGGGAACGTAGGCAACCTGAGAAGTGACTTCAGGCCCGGTTTTAACTTTGTAAAGAAATTTATTTCCCATAAAATAGTCCTTCATATATTATTAGAAAAATGGTTCAGAACACCGAAAGTTACAAAGGATGTACAGCATACAAAGAAGAAACTAATCACTAGGGGTTGGCCACGCTGGGTTCTCGGTGGCCAAATCAATACGAGCCTCGTCCAGGATCTGGTACGCAAAAAAAATGTTCTCCTCTGTGGGTGTAGAATCCATGAACTGGAACCACTCTATTTGTAAGGGATCATTAATCAGCTCTCCTTCCAGAGACCCCCAACGAGAGCGGATAATGTCAGCCCGGAGGGGCCGGGTAATACCGAAACGGGCATAGTTGAATTGACGAGTCAGTCGAGCACGCCACATCCTCTCTACCGATAAAGAAACATGCTGGGTCACAAACTTATATTCAGAGGAGAAATTGTTTAGACCAAGAGGAATGTCCTGAGGAACGTTGAACTGCCGAAGAAGACGTCATGGGAGATAAAAGGAGGTAAACCAGAGCCCACGAAGCCTAACATAGTTCTGACCCCCAGTACTAAGCACCATCGCCCTCAACTTCCACCAGGGGATGTTCCACCGAATGGCACGAAAATTCTCCGAAAACCACACCGACCAATCAGAGGAAGACATGGTTAAAGCACCAAAGAGGGGACGATGGAAGAAATGAGTCGGATTGTCGAGTCGAACCCCGTTGAAACCCGTCGATCGAAAACGCTCCAACAGCCACATGTATAGCAAGCGCGGACTTTCCCTGAAAAAGGGTGAAGCCCCCCTTTGAATATCGTCTAGGCCGTTCAGAGTCTCTACAAGAACAATAGGCACTATGGACTCTCCATTTCTAGCATGATATATCAAACTCAGAATAGTCGGATCAACGCGGGAAGAACCCGTCACTAGTAACATATCAGAGACAAGGCAGATCAAGGCCGCCGCAGTACGCCCCACGCCATAAGAGGCTCTATCTTCGTAATAATGAAAGAACCTCACCATTTTATGGAGGTCAAGGAGTTCGTCGGTAATAAAACCATCACAGGCCGCCTGGGGAATGGCTAACAGAGCAATTAGCATGTCTCGGGGACCGATTTCTTCTATAGGAACTGCCATCAGGAGACGAACGTCAGAACGCAACAGCCAGAAGAACTCCTTATAAGTCAGATAGAGCTCATCTAGTCCAAAGCGGAAGAGATGGTCCGTAGGACTCCAGAAATACAAAGCACCTAACAGAAAGGAAAAATCGACGGGACGATGGCACTAGCCCGCTAAAGGGCTAAATGCACCAAAATTCAGACCATTTTCAGAAGATATCAGAGCATCTAGGGCATTAACGTAAGAAAAATCAAATTTTGTGCGATAAGAAGACATTTTGGAGAGGTGTGGGGATGAAGGAAGAAAGATGGGTGTATTTATAGCAAAAAAAGAGGGTCCTGTGCTTGTTTGTCGCGCGACAAACCCATGCCCATGAGGGATTGTCGCGCGAAAAACCCACTTAGGGCCACCCTATTTTGTTTTCCTTTCACATAAGAGTCATTCTTGCCAAAAGAATCATTTCTGGATGCATTCTTGTCCTCACTTTGTTCTTTTTTGCAGAAAACCTAAAATGTCACTACACTACAAGGTATGGCTTCTAAATCACTGACTCATATATATATATATATATGTATATATCTTTCACAGACAGAGAATAATAGTATATATCATCAGACACAAATAAAGATTTTCATAAAATCCAATAAAAGAACAGTTTTCAAAAACTACATAATTTGTCTAAGCATATCTAAAAATAAATACATATTTTTCTGAACTAACAAAAATGCAGAAAGAGAAAAAAATTAATGTACTCGAGAGCGTTTGGACACGCTCCCACTCTCACCCGAGCCCTCCTCGGGAGTAAGATCAACCACCAGGACACCCTGAACAGGAGGAACTGCCGCCTGGGAAGGTCCCGTCGACTGGACAGAGCCGTAAGATGGATCACCGACGATCGCGAACGCCTGGAGGTCCGACTGTTACTCCTTCGAGACTCCGTCCGGGCATGAGAAGAAGTCAGGGGGTTGTCCGGCCGTAAGAAAACGTCGATAGCCCTCTGGTAGTCACGCATATAAGCTGGAGGGTCTCGACCGACGTACTGGAACAGGTTCTAGCTATAGAGGTACTGGGCGTGCCAAGCTCGCAGATCCGCCACCCGTACACTCACCCGCTGAAAAAAGACATAAGACAAGAGAATCAGCACAGTCAAGAGAATAAATAAGTACAGTTAAAATCAAGAGAAGATCAAGAAAGTACCTCGTCACCAGGGCGCCCTCCCAAGTAGTTAAAAGTATCCTCAGGAAGAGGATACTCAAGAACCGTGTATCAACGCAAACCAGCGGCGATATAAGAAATATCTCTAGGGAACAGGGGTAGATCTACCCAAGGAATGGACGGCCCCGCCGAAACATTAGCAAAGTGGACCCCCCTCCTCGTGAATCGGGAACAGGGAAGGCCGAGATGAAGAACCCCCGAAACTTGGAGATCGGGCTGGAGGCCCCATAGCAATCATCGGAAGAAGAGTCAGTGTGGCGTAGGTACGGACACCGGGAGGATCCACCATGGTCGTCGCCCTCAAAGGAGGCACCCCACTAGAAGGAGTGGTCGCCGCAGCAGGAGGAGTCCGCCCGAACTGCTCATAGTCGACCCCGAAGTCCGCAGGCTCCCAGGACCGCTCAAAAAATCCTGCCCTCCCCTCGGCAGCCTCGGCAGCATCAAAAACTACCCTCGGAGATACCGATGAACCGGTGGGGAACTTAAAACCCTCAGCACGCTGCTTCTCTCTAGGCGTCGTCTGAGAAGGCTGCTCTGGAACAGCCGCTGCTCCACCTCCCTCACCACCCTCGGGCCTATCATCGCCTCCCTCAGCACCAGCAGGGACGTCCCTCTCTCCCTCAGGATCATCATCATCAGAGTCCAAAATATTGTCCCTCTGATCAGGGACAGGGGGCAGGTGACCCGAAACCGTCCTGGCTAGATGGGTCTGTCCTCGTATATAATAAGGATCGCCTCCCAACGTCCGATATCTCTCATAGAAAACCCGTCCCCGAGTCCCCTTCGGCTCCCTCATCAAATAACGGGCAGCGAAAGCGGCATAGTCCCCCTCCTCGGTGAACGTCTGAAAGTTGAGCCCGTCCACCAAGGCCTGCATCGTCACCGGATCAATCTCGCCCGTCCGCCTCATCAGAACCGGTGGAAATAGTGGAACTCGAGGCCACTGGGCCGGTGTGTGCTGGCGAATAACTCTCTCACCTAAATAAAAATGAAGGCCGTACTTATCCCTAATCATCCGCCTGGTCCTCGAGGCGGTCAGAGCACGACCGTATTCGAAATGGAGGCCCAGATCACCCCAGGGGGCCCACTCAATCTACAAAGAGAATAAAATTTTATTTTCAGTTATTTATATTTTATTCATAATTTATTTATGGAAAAGAAAGAATACTAAGATATTTACCTGTTCCTCCAGCAGGTCATGGACGGCAACAGCTCCGGTCTCCCGAGTCCGGTATACGTAGGGAGCCCTGTAGTTCCCCGCAATGAATCGGCGGAGAAAAGGGAACTGATCCTCATTCTCAACGAGGAGATCTACCTGGGCTCGACCCAAGCGAGTATACGCCACAAACCAACTCTGAAGAGGAAACACAAAGAATATCAGCAACAATCAATAAATAAAAGTAAAGGACTGGAACAAAGATAAGGGAACAAAGGTATATACTTCCCACAGTAGAGAAAAACCCTTAAGGTTCAGGGCTAAGTGGCGAGAAACCTGGTCCATAGCATCATAGAGGACGGCAAGAATAAAACCGCCCCAATCGTAGTCGAACATGATGCTGAAATTCTGGAGATAGGGCAGCCACCAGAGATGGGCCGTGTCCCCCGCACGGGCCTCGAACAGATCATGGAGCGTCAGTAGAAGAAGGACGTGGGCATACTGGCCCGCTTCCTGACGGGTCATCGGCGCTCTTGAGGCAACTAATCGAGCTCTCTCTGTGGCTAGTCGAGTAACTAAGACGGCCCGAGGAATCGTATCATCGGAATTCTGTCGCTCTGAAAACCATCCTAATGCACCGACAATGCCTCGGCTGTCAGACGCAATGGGACACCGATTTGTATAGGGACCCCCTCTTAAGGAATCCCGGTCAAAGCGAATAAGTCGAGGGGGGTCATCGTCATCTTCCCCAGCTCTAGTGAAAAGTGTGAGTGGTGTCCCACCAGTGACAGGCCAGAGCTGACACCAACACAGCTGCCCTAGACACCCGCTCTGGGAGGGCATCGAAGAGAGAGCCAAAAGGAGTCGCGAGAAGCAACTCCTGAATAGGAGCCGGTGCCTGTCGCCACTCTAAAGAAATGGTGTTGGGAGAACCCCAACCATGGCCAACCCACTACAAACAAAAAGGAACGAATACAGGATTATGAGGGTACTTTGGTATAATTATGAGAAATATAGGGTTATAAGGGCAAATTATGTAAATTTTCCAAACCTGAGGGTACTTTGGTGTAATTATGAGAGTTATAGGGTTATAAGGGTAAATTATGTAATTTTCCAAAACCTGAGGGTACTTTAGTGTAAATTATGAGAGATATAGGGTTATAGGGGTAAAATATATAAATTTTCTAAAACCTGAGGGTACTTTGGTGTAATTATAAGAGATATAGGGTTATAAGGGCAAATTATGTAAATTTTCCAAACCTGAGGGTACTTTAGTGTAAATTATGAGAGATATAGGGTTATAGGGGTAAAATATGTAATTTTCCAAAACCTGAGAGTACTTTGGTGTAATTATAAGAGTTATAGGGTTATAAGGGTAAATTATGTAATTTTCCAAAACCTGAGGGTACTTTGGTGTAAATTATGAGAGATATAGGGTTATGGGGGTAAAATATATAAATTTTCCAAAACCTGAGGGTACTTTGGTGTAATTATGAGAGTTATAGGGTTATAAGGGTAAAATTATGTAATTTTCCAAAACCTGAGGGTACTTTGCTGTAAATTATGAGAGATATAGGGTTATAGGGGTAAAATATATAAATTTTCCAAAACCTGAGGGTACTTTGGTGTAATTATGAGAGATATAGGGTTATAAGGGTAAATTATGTAATTTTCTAGAGTTATAGGGTTATAAGGGTAAATTATGTAAATTTCCAAACATGAGGGTATTTTGATGTAATTATGAGAGTTATAGGGTTATAAGGGTAAATTATGTAATTTTCCAAACCTGAGGGTATTTTAGTGTAATTATGAGAGTTATAGGGTTATAAGGGTAAAATTATGTAATTTTCCAAACCTGAGGGTATTTTGGTGTAATTATGAGAGTTATAGGGTTATAAGGGTAAATTATGTAATTTTCCAAACCTAAGGGTATTTTGGTGTAATTATGAGAGTTATAGGGCTATAAGAGTAAAATTATGTAATTTTCCAAACATGAGGGTATTTTGGTGTAATTATGAGAGTTATAGGGTTATAAGGGTAAATTATGTAATTTTCCAGAGTTATAGGGTTATAAGGGTAAATTATGTAAATTTCCAAACATGAGGGTATTTTGGTGTAATTATGAGAGTTATAGGGTTATAAGGGTAAATTATGTAATTTTCCAAACCTGAGGGTATTTTAGTGTAATTATGAGAGTTATAGGGTTATAAGGGTAAAATTATGTAATTTTCCAAACCTGAGGGTATTTTGGTGTAATTATGAGAGTTATAGGGTTATAAGGGTAAATTATGTAATTTTCCAAAACTGAGGGGATTTTGGTGTAATTATGAGAGATATAGGGTTATAGGGGTAAATTATGTAATTTTCCGAACCTAAGGGTATTTTGGTGTAATTATGAGAGTTATAGGATTATAAGGGTAAAATTATGTAATTTTCCAAACATGAGGGTATTTTGGTGTAATTATGAGAGTTATAGGGTTATAAGGGTAAATTATGTAATTTTTGGATTTATAGAGTTATAAGGGTACATTATGTAATTTTCTAAAGGAACCTAGAGGGTATCACAAGTAAAAGTATATGTTCACTAAATCGGACGTTATTTCTAAGCAGACATGCATACTAACATTTGTCAAAATACATGCAGGAAACAACAGAAATAAAAGAACAGATAAAAACGTGAAAAGAAGACATACCAGAGACCGTCGACGAATCTTGTGAGAAGCAGGCTCCATCAGGAGCCACGGAACATCCGGGACCGGAGCGGCCTGGGTAATATCTCGATAAATAACCGCCCGACCGCGGTCCACGCCATCCTCTCCGTACCAGTCGAGGTCCTCCCAATCGTTATGATGAGGACTACACCGAAGGACGCCCTGAGCATCAGTAAATGTGACTTCCTCCTGGTCGCCCTCTAATCTATCGGGCTGTGCAGGATCCATAAGAGTATGAGTGAATGAATGAGAAAAGTCGGAAAGTCAAAAAAGCGGCAGGGCTTCCGCGCTTAGGAGAAGAGAGAAAGAGGGAGAGAGAGCTAGAGAGAGAAAGAGGAAGGAGAGAATGAGGTGGAATGAGCTCAGCAAGAGGGTTATATAAGGGAGCAATATGTCGCGCGACAAATGGCATCATTGTCGCACGACAAAGCACCCTCCTCCGAGGTGTCGCGCGACAAAGAGCCCCCTCCCCTGATTTTTTGACCTTTGTCTCATTTTATTTCTTGCAGGAGGACTTCCGAGAAGCAGTTTTCAAAAAAAATTGCTAAAAACCGCACACCCAGGATGAAAATTCGAGGAAGACTTCTAAATCATCTCTCCAAAAATGTGAGAACAAATAGAAATGGATAAAGTAGTATCTGATCTCCCAGAAAGGACCGAGACCATCAATGAGAAAAAGCAGAATATCAAAAATAAGACGGGGATAGAAAAAAGTGAAATAGTAGAAAAGAGAAAAAACCCGCATGAGCGCCCAAAGCGAGCGAGAGAAACAGAAATGCAGAGTGACACGGAGAGCCACACCAAAAGTGATAGCTAAGCCAAAACCGGCTCGAGGCTTCGTTTTGGGTGAGTAAGGCTCCTGATCACGACAAAGGGATGAAAAGACTCCTGGTCAAAAACAGAGAAGGCCAGGAAAAGTCTTTCCCAAAAGAGGAAGAAATAAGGGCATTGAAAAACATAATACGATGTGGGCCCACCAAGAGAGAAAACTAAGAAGAAAACAGAGATCAGATATTGAACTTTCATACAAATTTTCTTTTCAGCACGATACAGAAGAGATGGTTTGGAAAACCTCGGACCATCACTCTGCGGAGAGCAAAAGAAATCCGAAAACTGCCTTCTGAGAGAAGTATCTTCACTCGAGGGAAACATGAGGGTAAAGTTCAGAAAGATACAGGAAAACGGACATCCGGAGTTAGATTAGACCTCGAGAAGCTCTTTTCACCCTCACTAAGATTTCTCTCGCTCATTCTAGCAGTCTAAGAGAGATAGCGATTAAAAAGAGAACACAAACACAAGCCTTTTTCAGAGGCAAATCACAAACACAAGCCCTTTTCGGAGGCAAATCACAAACACAAGCCCTCGCCGGAGGCGAGATACTCACAAAGCCCTCCCAGAGACAAATTTTCTTTCTTATTTACAGATCAAAAAGCCCTCCCAAAGAGGCACACGGTAGTCCCCCCACCTGAGGCGAAGCCCTCCCAGAGAGGCACACGGTAGTCCCCCCACCTGAGGCGAAACCCTCCCAGAGAGGCACACGGTAGTCCTCCCACCTGAGGCGAAGCCCTCCCAGAGAGGCACACAGTAGTCCTCCCACCTAAGGCGCAATGGTAGTCCTCCCACCTGAGGCGAAGCCCTCCCAAAGAGGCACACGGTAGTCCTCCCACCTGAGGCGCAATGGTAGTCCTCCCACCTGAGGCGAGAAGATCAAAAGCCCTCCCAGAGAGGCACACTGTAGCAATGGTAGTCCTCCCACCTGAGGCGAAGCCCTCCCAGTGAGCCACACGGTAGTCGTCCCACCTGAGGCGCAATGGTAATCCTCCCATCTGAGGCGAGTGGAGCAAACGAAAGTCCTTGAGAGAGGCAAGGAGGTAACACAAGCCCTCTTTGGAGGCAAAACCAAACACAAAGCCCTCTCCGGAGGCACTTACGAGCACTTTGTGCATATACACTCCTTTAGAGTTCATGCGGGAGCCATGGATCATGATCTCTTCCAGTCGCCTCAATTCCTTGCAAGCAAGAAACTTGAGTCGAGAGGGTCTGTAGACACCCCGATCCGTGACCCCCGCAAGAACTCTAACGACCTTCGAGAACTACTGTTTTTGGGTTCGGGACCACCCGAGCACCTGGAACTACCCCGAAAGGGTTTTTGTTGGTCAACAAACCTATTTTTAAAAGAGATTGTCGCACGACATATCACATTGTCGCGCGACAAACACTCATATGTCGCGCGACAATCCCTCCTGACACCAGACCATCCACTCTCTGACACATCAGTCTGTCAGAAACATCACTTCAGCCGTTTGTCGCGCGACATAGGACACATTGTCGTGCGACATATGTCCCTTTTGGGGAAGTGTCGCGCGACATACTCTTCCAAGAGTATAAATAGGCCAACACCCCCAAGGTTTCAAGGCAGCAAGTTGGGATTGAAGAATTCTAAGCTTTAAATCTGATTTTCTAGTCTTTTATCAAGCATTCTCTATTATAGTCTTATTTCCAAAGAATTATCGAATCTATTCTCGACACTCGACGTGTACTGTCTCTGGAATCGAATTTCCGGAAATATCTGAAGAAGGAAAAGATCATTATCGCCGGAGATCTCTCTGCCGTATTATATTTTCTTTCTTATTATTATTCTCGTCGGGAAGGTAAAGAAAGTCTCTTCTAGTATTTAACATTAGATATCTGTGTACTCGTTTTATTTCTATTGTTTTGTCCACGTTTTATTTGAATAAACTTATTGCCAAGTTACGAATAGTCTACCGTTTTCAAAACAAAAGACCCTGATAAAACTATTTACAAAACCAGAAGAGTAAGTATATCACTATCCGGATAAAATCTTATTTTTAAAACCTGGACCGGTAAAACTTACTTAGGAATAAAAAAACCCGGTGTATCCTATTCGTTTCATAGATTGTGATACATCTGGTAGAACTCCCCTAAAGAGTTTTAATTCCATATTGAATTAGTTCCGATACAAGATCCAACACTTTTTCCCAAATGAATTCAAAACCGAGAAAAATCGTCGTTATCTGAGGAATAACACGGTAAAACTCCCTCTAAAGTAAGAACATTGCTTGACACTTGTATTGCATCTCTCAAAACTAAACATTGGATCCTGGAACACAAAGGTTTTCATCCCATTTTTTCCGTTTTTCCCAAAAATCAGGGTTTTCACTTAGAAAGTAGTAGACTGTCAGTAAAAGCATCCAAGTTTTTCAGCATAAAACAAACATATAAAAGACCACTAGAGACCGAAAGGGCGGAATGGGTGCTTAACACCTTCCCAAACCGTAATATAGTTTCCGAACCCTATAGAATCCTGGTTTCGTAGACAAACGTGTAAAGAAAGGCTTGTCTATAGTCTTTCCTCTTACACGACCCTTTTTGTCCCTTTTTTTAGTAAAAAGTACTGGCGACTCTGAATGAACCCTTTTGCATCTAGAAATAGGACATAGGGACATGTGATATAAATCAACGAAGATACTCCAGCAAATGGAACGATGAAATCCGTTCCGACGTTTCAGACGCCCAACCGAACGGGAACGAGACCCGGGGGTCGCATTTGCGGATTCTCACACACGATGTTATGAATAGACAAAGAAGATAATTGATTCACAAACGAGTTATTTGATTTAGAAAACCTATCATGGGACGCACAATTACTTATGGGGCATTTGTCCTTAGTAGCACTACAAGAATTTACCTTATTCTAAATATTTTTCAAATTAACTCTATGTCAGTTTTGGCGAAAAGGTCATAAAATGTGATAATTTGATTTTATGAAAAAAAAAATGAAAAAAAAACAGTCATGTTGGTTTATTTTTCATGACACTTTCAGATTAACCATCATATTTGTTATTTTAACACTATGCCAATTTTGGAAAGAAAAAAAAGGTCACCAAAATTGAAATCATTTTACTATTGTTTATTTTCATGACGCTTCTAGATTAACCATCATATTTTTAATTATCTTTTAACTTTAAGTCTACTTTGAGAAAAATGGCATAACTAGGTGTTTTAAAAATATTTAAAATTAACTTAATGTCAATTTCAACAAAGAAGTTTAAAAGACATGAACATTAGAGCTACAATGTTGTTTAAAAGAGTCTTTAAACTTGTTTCCTATATTAATTTCATAGTTTTTTAAAATTATATTAATTTCATCACAATCAATATAATATAATAAACATGTTTCTTACCTTAAATTTCGATACAATGGTTATATACTGAAAAGGAAAATGAATTCTAAATTTAGTACATGCCAAGAAAAAGAAATAGTGAACTAATATAATTTCGTACAAATGGAGTATATCTAAAGAAATTGAAAATCCTTTAGTAAAAAGGGGATAAAATGGGAGAAATTGATCATATAAAATTTTAATAGTTGAAAATGAATATGTGTTTCAAATTTTTTTCAATCCCACTTCCGGCTTGAATTTCTTGATGAAATTTTGTGGAAATGATCAACTTATTCTACAGATTATCTTCACTAATTTCACAAAAAAAAAAATCATCGGTTTAGTTCTTGAATTAGACCTCGTTGAACCGAAAGGGTAAGGGAGAAGAGTTAAATCTTAAATGAATTTATCCAAACAACTAATTTCTAATAATCCCTCTCATTCCCCCCCCCCCCCCCCCCCCCCCCCCCCTCTTTACATTCTCTCAATCCAAACAGACATTAAGGAAATTACAAAGAATAAGATTACGAAAGAACAACTAGGAAAATCAGGACCAACTTCAAACTTGTGAAAATAAAGTATGAATAGCATTAACTTAATCTATTGAAGCAATATAATAAAGTATGAAAACAAGTCATTTCTTCTCATCCCTCCTCTTTTCCTTTCTTTCTCCTTCCATTAGGCCGCCATTTAATTTCAGTTGCTATGTTGAAGCAATCTTAATTAGTTAATTTCCACCAAATTTATATATGCAATTGGACTGATTTATAGACAACTTTCTCAACAAACTAACTTTAATTAAGATGGTACAATAGACACTGCACTATGTACATACATTTATACACCCGATTTTTATAAAAGACGTAAAGCATTGGTTCACTTCACTGTCTTATTATGTGGCTAAGACAAGGTTGGTGTTGGTCCACTTTCAATTTCAATAGCTTCGAATCGAAACTTTTCTTATTAATTCCAATGATGATGATCTCAATTAGATAACGGATTTCTTTTTCTCTAATCAAGGCATTAATTAAATTATCCTTACAATTATTTGGATTGTTTTTCAAGTGATAGAGAATAATTAGCGATGGGTCGGTCTAGCAATAAAATTGTTTGGGTATGTTGATTGGTTGGAGTAGTTCTAGTTGTTCATATAAAGTGACTCAAAACATCTATATAAAGTCTCGCTAAAGATGATTTTAGAGTAGTAAAGTATTTTTGTGCAGTGTCAATATCATCCAAAATTATTTACTGAAATCTACAAATGAATCATATATTCAATAAAAAGTTTTATAAAATTATTGATGAATACCTAAAAGGAGATTCTCGAAGACAACACCATATAATAAAAAAAATAAAAAATTAGAAGAGTCTTAAAATATATTGCTTGCCTTCATAATATCTCCTTATATTTTACCACATGACCTTCATGGCCACTGTCATAAGTAGTTTTAAAAGTTTTAAGAGTCTTTAAATATATTGTTGCAGATTATTTGCTTATACCCAAATCCGACTAGAATTTGTGTATGCATAAAGTAGAAGCAAACAAACCACAACGTCAAGAAGTAACGGGCTTCGACCTAAAAAATATACCTACTCCACAGTTAGTTTTATTCTATCTTTCAGGGGTGCTCTTCAAAACTAGAGATGATTACTTGAGTAGGATTCCTATTATGGTTTTTTTTCAAATACCCTAGGGTTGAAGATATAAGAGCCTTTATATAGCAGGCTGTACAAAATTTATATATATGGATCAGAGCTTTTGATCTTTTAATAGTTTTGGTGTAGTGAATTAAGACTTATATTACTTATTTGATAAAAATAAAACTTTTAGACAAATTTAAGATATGAATAATAACCATTTAAGAGTAATGAATAATAAAAGATTATATGAAATGTCATAAAATTGCTAAAACTGTATTTATCACAATTAATATTTTGTATCTTCAGATGTACTATTTAGACATAATTTTTTAATGAAATTTATTAAGAACGATGTAAATTTTGTTTATTATGTCTTATATTAATGAAAAAATTAATATTATTTAATGTTTTTACTTTTAGCAACAAAACTTTATCGTCTCTACATTATTTTAGTAAACTCACTCCACCACCAGGGTGAAAAGTAAGACTTTTTAAAGATTTGATAGGGTGAGAAGAGAGCATTATCATACCGGAGTGAGAAGACAAATTTTGTAAGTACATTGTTTCAGTAAACTTACCCTACCACCAAGGTGAAGTGCAAGACTTTTTAAAAATTTGATGAGGCGAGAATAAAATATTCTCACACTAGAATAAAAAGACTAATTTTGTGAATACATTTAAAAATATCCCAAAAAAAATAAAAAAATTGAGTTTCGCTTGACAGATAGCATTAACTTAATCTAGACCATTGGGCCGCCATTTCTTCTCTTGCTAAGTTAAAGCAATCTTAAATATTAGTTAATTTCCACCAAATTTATGCATTGGGATTGATTAATAAACAAGTTTCTCAGTTGACTTTAAGATGGTACAATATACATTGCACTTTGTACAATACATTGATGCATATATTTGATTTTGTAAAAGACGTAAAGCATTGGTTCACTGTTTATTATTTATTAAGGTCCATAATTTCAATAGCTTCAAATAATCACATTGAAACTCTTTTTATATATTCCTCCAATGATTATCTCAACTCTCAATATATATATAAATAAATAAGATAACGAATGTCTTTTGCTCTCTAATCAAGGAATCAAGTTATTATCCTTAAAATAAAATTAAAACCTACATTCATGCCTTTGACTGCTGGATAATTTTTCAAATGAGATTAATTAGCCATGCATGGAGCCAAGTCCAACATTCGAATTAATTTTTGGAATAATAATGTACAACAACCCACTTTACAAGCTCATATATATATATATATATATATATAATAAAAAAAATGATATTTTCCATCATTTAGTATTCTATCAATTATATTTAGGAAAATGAGTACCATTTCCCCCTTTTAATTTGCGCACATTTCTAAAATTTTAGCAAGTATATATTGAGGGTATATTGTCAAGACGTGCTTGGATCACTAACAAATGCCAAAATAAATTTAACTTTATGGTATATGCCCATTTTTTCCCTATCTATATTATAAGTGAAGAAAATCAAAGTTACAATTATACCATTTAATTAATGGTTTAAATTTGTTTATATCCATACACATATAATTTTGACCCTTAAATGTAATTCCTTACTCGCATAAAAATATCAAATTACACTACCTACAATATCCTTCTTCTCAAAAAAATCTTACTTTTATCCAAACAAATAATTATAATTATATATATACATATTGAATACTTCTGTCCGGCTACTTTTTCGAATACATTTCTCTCTCTAGACCCATTAAAGAGAAATTATTTTTGTGTTCTGGCTGTACCTAAAATTTCTCTTAATAAATCAAAAGAAGAAAATAGGATTTTTGCCTTGATTTTGGTGGGAATACATTTTTCACTTCCAATATATAAATGTGTAGTTTATATATATATATATATATATATGTGTGTGTGTGTGTGTTTGTGTGTTTACTCTCTCTCTCTCTCTCTCCCAAATTACATACCAATACACAAATTTTAGTTTTTATTAAGGTGATTTTTTTTTTGCAGTAATACATTTTTTTCCTTATTTTTGCTTCCTATATATGTGTATTTTTCCTATTAAGTTTATTTTTAGTTTCATTAAGTTGATTCTTTTAGTGATAATATGATTTGATAGTAATACACAATTTTTAGGTTATCCCAAAAAATGGGTGAATACTTTTCTTTTTTTGTACAACGAATACCTCTAATTTCAACTGTCCTAAGATTTGAAGGATGGAAAACATTTGAAAGCTTTACATATTGATAGTTTGTAGAATATATCTAAAACTTGGTTTCCAGTTTCTATACATTTGTATCAGTTTGCATCATTTTTTAATATCAGTTTAATTGTATTGTCACAATTGTCATCAGCTTGGAAGGTATTAAATTATACCACAAAGAGTGGTATTAAGTTAGTCATGTAATCCCATCACATTTAATTCGTAAAAAAATGTATTAATAACAATAAACTAAAGAGATAACGTTACATGACTTAGAGTAACAAGTGCAATAAGTTGATAGTTTACTCTCAATCACAATATAATTTTTCACTAAAATAATGGTATTTAACGCACAAAAATTGATCAAACAACGCAACCAACCTTTGTCGAATCGGAACCTTTGTTGGTCTTTTTTCACTAAGTCCTAAATAAATCAAACCGACAAAAAAATTGGCAAGTGCATCTAAAGGTTTGAAGAACTAAAACTTAGGTCCCGCACACTCATATTATTTTTTAAAAGGAAACCTATTGAAGAATTGAGGTTTTTAACTTCTTTTTTCTTGCATTCAATGTCATAAATATTACAATTGAATTGTCATGAAAAGAATAACAGTTCTTCTTCAAATTTAGCTTTTATTCGTGTCAGCGTATTGTCTAACATGGACAATACCTAATTTTATTAAAATGACTGGATATATATACGTAAATACTTGACTTGACACTGTACGTGTTGTTAACTTTATCGCATGAACTTGAATTACCCAAGCTCGAAGCCGCTCATGAAACATTAATTCTGCCCTTTCATAGGTCATATATAGCAGTTTGTAGTTCGGTTAGTTAGTGTTGTCCATTAAGCTTGCGTCGTAGGCTCAACTTATTATATAAAAATATGTTTGTGTTTTGTTCTGAATGAAACTAATTATTGTTTGCTGTGCGTACGTGGTTATCGTTAATCAAATATTCTTTTAACAATTTTTTTTAAAAAAAAATAATTTGGGAGAACCAAGTCAACAAAATGAAAAGCAGAGGAAAATAAATAATGGAAGGCTTAGGGTGTGTTTGTTTTTTTGAACTTTTGATTGTTGAATGCTGAATGCTTAACCTGTTGTATAAAAATGATGTTTGTGTTTTGTTTTGAATAATGAAACTCTGCAATATATTTTGTGCAAAGTTTTGTATAAAATATGGATGCAATATGTTTGCACCAAAAAATGGACTCAGCATTAAGTTCATATTGCAGTAAAATATGGACTGCAAATACATATTGCAGTGAAAATAGACTGTAAAGTTCATATTGCAATCCATATTTTAATGCATATTGGTATTTTTTAGTTTATTTTAAGGGTTGGGATGTCATTAACAAAAAAAAACACATGTCATAACCTTTTAATAAAAAAAGGCCCTTTAAAAAAAAAAGTATTATTGCACCTTAGTGTGAAAATCTTTCTCTAATAAGATCTTTTTTTCAATTGTCCCTAAATATTTAGACGGCAAAAACAAACACTCTCTTAATCTTAAAATAGCAGGGGAAAGAAAAGAGGAAATGAAAAGCAACAATCGCCTAAAAAGCAATCAACTCACTCCATTAACATTGCTATCCACGAAAAAAAATAATTATCTTACCAATTTGAGCGATTTGAAAATAGATGAACAATAACTCACTTCAATTTCTACACTTTTGTTAATTTAACACATTTTAATTTTGAACTTGATGTTATTCTATGTTTACACTACAAAAGCAAACTATTCGGTAGCGGTATGATCAACATAAAATTGTTTCAATTTTGATCGTTAATAAAAAAATTATCCTCTAAATATAAAAAGATGAATTAATGTAAGTAATAAGGCTCAAACTTATACTCTACCTTCGCGGGGATGATTATATAACTCTTAGCTAGTTAGCTAATTCCTAATAATATCTTCTTCTTTTTTGTTTAAAACACGTTGACAAAAAGCACAAGTATTTAAAATAATAACAAGAATCTTCCTAGAATAAAAGAAGAAATATATATATATATATATATATATTACAATAAAATTTTCCGTTAATTATGTTAATCTCTTATTCTCTTGCTTGAAATTGGCTTGATCTTCTCCTAAAATTCAAATGAAAACGATATCCCAATTTCTTGGTCAACTTTCTCAATTAAGTTATCTAAAAGAATGCCCTATTGGTATCTTTTCTGGGATTGACCACCACCTTTCATCAATCCCAAAACCCTAATATACTTTATGTAACAATTCTAAGCAATATTCCTAAAATCCTATTTAATTCATTAAATAAAAAAAAAAATACTTTCTAAATGAAGAGCCAAAATTCACGTTGTTTTGATTGAGTCCCCAAAGCCCCTATATAAAGGCAGGACACTTTTGAATTGGAAGTCACAATCCATTCATTCATTCATTCACTTTGAGTTTTCACGTAATTAACAACTAATTAATGGCATTGAGAATGGGAGCTTCTTTTTGCCTATTCTTGTTCTTTTTTACATTTTACTTTTGGGTAAATGTTCAAGGTGCTACAAACCCAAATTACATGGATGCCCTTTCAAAGTCCATCCTATTCTTTCAGGGCCAGAGATCAGGCAAACTCCCCAATTCCCAATCCATCTCTTGGAGGTCCAATTCTGGCCTTTTGGATGGCTCTCAAGCCAAAGTATGTCAAATCCCATTTCCCTCTTCTTTTCAAAATTTGAATTTAATGTACAACCAGAAGAACACAAAGTACAAACTCTCACACCATGTTGTACAAGAAAAACGCCTTTTAGTTGGGAAAAGCATAACATATAATATGTTGAAGAACAATATGCTTCAAAAGTGACAATTGCTTTGACAATAACATTTATGTGTTCTATGATGAGACTCTTAATAATATACTACTAGATTGAGTACATAGAATTTATAATTGTTTTGACGGTTATAATTCATTACCTTTTTATATATGACCATTGGTTATTTTGGCAGGTTGATTTGACAGGTGGGTACTACGATGCAGGGGACAACGTAAAATTCAACTTTCCAATGGCCTACACCACCACAATGCTGTCATGGGGCACCCTAGAACACGGCAAAAAAATGGGCCCCGAGTTAGCAAACGCTAGGGCTGCGATCAAGTGGGCCACGGACTACCTACTAAAATGTGCCAGGGCCACGCCTGGTAAGCTCTATGTTGGGGTAGGTGACCCTAATGCAGACCATAAGTGTTGGGAGAGGCCGGAGGATATGGACACGGTTCGGACTGTATATTCTGTCTCGGCTAGCAATCCGGGCTCGGATGTGGCAGGGGAAACGGCTGCTGCATTAGCGGCCGCTTCTTTGGTTTTTCGGATAGTTGATCCAACATACTCGAAATTGCTGTTGAGGACAGCAAAGAGCGTGTTTCAGTTTGCAACTCAGTATAGAGGTTCTTATAGTGACTCACTTGGCTCTGCTGTTTGCCCATATTATTGTTCCTATTCCTGGATATAAGGTATATATGTTTTATAGTTTGAATTTCATTCCATTCTAGTGTTGTTAATGAACGCTGAACCAAGTTTTAACGACACTAGAACAGAAACTCGAAAGACTGAACCAAGCTTGACCTCGGACCAAATAAAAATCAAGTTTGAACAGTCCACTGTTTAGCTTCATCTTAGTAATTTGTCTTTGTGGTTTATTTAATTTTGCCTCCTTTTATTTTATAGGATGAATTGTTGTGGGGAGCGGCATGGCTTTACAGAGCGACAAATGATGCTTCATACATTAGTTTTATAAATTCTTTGGGAGCAAATGATGATACCGACATATTCAGTTGGGACAACAAATATGCTGGTGCTCGAGTTCTTTTATCAAGGGTGGGTAAAAAATCATTACATCAAGAACCCGCTTGGTTCAAAGTGAAATATTTCGACAAGTTAAAAGGAATTCAATTGGGAGCTAAAAATTTCCTTTTTTCTTCTCTAATTTGAAGGTGTATTTTTTAAAATTTGCCATGGTTCATGATTTTTTGGCAGAGGATGTTGGTTGATAATGATAGGGCTTTTGATTCATTCAGACAACAAGCCGAAAATTTCATGTGTAGGATTTTACCTAACTCACCTTCCTCAAGCACACAATATACAAAAGGTACACGACCGTAACAAATGTATCTCCAAATGCTTGTTCACATCTAATTTCAAATCTTTATGATCTTAATTTCAAAATATATTTTGATATATGCAGGGGGTCTAATGTACAAGCTAAGTGCAAGTAATCTACAATATGTGACATCCATAACTTTCTTGCTTTCCACTTACGGTAAATACATGGCCTCCGCAAAGCACACCTTTAATTGCGGAAATCTCGCGGTTACCTCAAACACTCTAAGAACTCTTGCAAAGAAACAGGTAAATCAAATGGCCTCGACTCTTTTCTATTCGCATATCTACGTTTTGCAATGAATACGAATGTTGCTTTGACAGAAGTCAAAAATGTTTTATTACAATATATTTAACTTTCTGGTTGATTTATGGAAAAATGTAGATGGACTATATTTTAGGAGTGAATCCGATGCAAAAGTCGTACATGGTAGGATATGGTACAAATTATCCTAGAAGAATTCACCATAGAGGATCATCGTTGCCCTCGGTGAAAAGCCACCCTCAATCCATCCGTTGTGAGGACGGTTTTCAACCCTACTATTACACATCAAACGCTAACCCTAACATTTTGACCGGAGCAATCGTGGGAGGTCCAGACCAGAACGACTTCTTCGCGGATGATCGGACAGACTACAGCCACTCGGAGCCGGCCACTTACATCAATGGTGCCATAGTTGGATCTTTAGCATACTTAGCTGGGAGCTACAAAAGTTGACAAGTCATTCGCAGCAGTTACTCAACTTAGATATAATTAGTATTGTGTTTTCTTTCTTTCTTAATTTGGGCTTGAAAATGTCATGTGGTGTGGTGCCTGCCAAAAGTTTGGTGGAGAATTTGGATGTTTAATTTTTCTTGAATTGTACCTAATACCATTGCTAATTGGAAAATTTTTATTTGTGTTGTTCATCTATGTTCCAAACACGCCCTAACATAATACCATCTTCAACAGTGCTTCTTAAGTCGAATTCAGGGTATATTTTCTTTTTTTAGGATGTCTCATATTAAGGAGTCATATTTGTAATACCAATTCTCAAAGATGACTGATGTAAGAGAAACTAGTTTAGATAGCGTTATAAATGAACACAATTTATTTAATTTTTTTTTTTTTTTTTTTAAAACTAAGAAACAGTTGAAAATCTTTTTGTAATGGGATTCAGTTCGTCTTTTCTAGCATTACCTTTTCGGTTTGGCTATAATTTTTATAGTCATCAAAAATAAAAAAATAAAAAAAATTCACTCCGTTTAATATACTTCTTTTCTTCTTGAATTAAGAATTCACATTTTCTTCTTCAAAATAAGTCAATATACGCACGCAATCTCAGAGTGCTTGCAATATTTTGATTTTGGTAATTGGTTAATTACATTCAACTCAATATCTTGAGAGAGGAAAAGAAAAGTGTATTTAAGAAGAGATGACACTAACTAATTAGGCTTGATTTTGTTGTACTAAGATACCGCTAAAACAACTTAGCACAAGTGTAAGACCAACTCGCATATAATAATTAAATAAACATGTATCACTAATTCAAGCAATATGAAACATGAAATTAAGGAATAAAAAGAAAAACAACTAATTTAGGTGAGAAGATAGAAAATAAGTTGAGGCGTATGGTGAGATGCTCTCTATCTCGTATTCATTTTTGTGAGTACATGTCCTCCATCCTCCTTTAATGTTTTATGAAAAAAAAATCTCCACCATCACTCCAATAAAAAATTTTCCACGGAGAAATGCAAAAAGCAAGAGTTAATCTCACCACATCCCTCATCTTAATTTTCATCTTTTCACCTAAATTAGTTATTTTTCTTTTCATTTTTCATGTTGATATCAAACAGAGCCTAAAGAAGAAAATAACCAACCAAGCACGCAAGCAATTATGTGATATCGGTCAAAACCGCGACTAGTCTACCAGGTGATAGCTGTTATTGATGAAGATCAATTCTGTGTACAACCTATCTCTAATCTAGTTAAAAAAAATACAATTACTAAAAATATATAACAATGGTTCTATTTATCTGTAATAAATTCAATGGGTCTAGGATTGCACAAAATCAAAACCAAATTGGAATTGCACGATACAAAGCCAACTAGGAATTTTACAATATAAACCCAACTAGGAATAGGATTCCCATATGCAGCCAAATCTTCAATTCTCTACCCTGGCAATGTTCTACAAGACCCTTGGCATTTCACCATGATTAATTCATCGACTATGACCTTATCACCCTTGCCAATCTTTCATGACCACCTCCCTCAAAGGGCATCAACAATGAAGGACATTAACCAACGTCAAACAATGTTCAAACTTAGCCAACGGGACAACCTTTGTCAACATATCTACCGGATTATCTTTGGTACCTATCTTAAACCTGGCAACAGGTCGTGTCGATTTAGTTTCATGTTGGGTGAAATCGGGTTCGGGTGACAAATAACTAAAACCGTACACGACTCGTTAAGCTAACAAGTCAAATTTCAAAGCACAAACACGATTCGTTAAATTAACGGGTGACCCGACATGACCTATTTCACTAGTTATGCAATCGAATGAGTTTGGGTGACTCGAACATACTAAGACCCGTTCCAACTGTTAATACCTGTTAACGGGTGAACTTTATATTTACTTGCTATGGTTATATAAATTGTCTAAAATACCCTTGAAGCTTTAAGTTATTTGCAATGTTGAATATAATAGTATAATATATATATACTATTAACGGGTCAATTGGGTTATTAGGCGGACCCAACCCGACCCGAAACATTAACGGGTCAACAGGTCAGTGCCAACCCATTCGTTAATTTGTCGTGTCTTATCGGGTCCATCGAATAACGACCCGAACCCGATAAGGGTCTATCCATTAACCGATAATTTCGTGTCAAGTCGTTTCGTGTTATCGTGTCGTGTCTAACTTTGCCAGGTCTAGCCTATCTTAACCAGATTTACAACACTATTCCCAATAATTTCTCATATTAAGTGATATCAAACATCAATATGCTTAGTTCTTCCATGATAAACTTGATTTTTCGCCCAGTAAATTAAGCTCTGATTGTCACAGTGCACCACCACTTTTTTTCGTCTTCAAACAGAGATCAACAACTAAACCACAGAGCCAAATGGCCTCTTGGACCGCTTCTTGTTATCACAATATTTTGACTCCGTACAATTAACGTGGGGACTGCTTCACCCTGTACAACGACTACCGAATTTTGAGCACACTATTTTTCTTGCAAACAACTTTGAATCCCTCAGGCTGAGATATATAGATTTTTTCTTCTAGTCCCCATATAAGAACATCGTTTTAACGTTTAGTTGTTCAAATTTGAGATCAAATTGCACCACCATAGCCAACAATGCCCAGATCGAGGTATGCTTTATAACAAAAAAAAACACTTTATTATAATCCACCCTTTTATTTTGCACATAACCCTTGGCTACCCATCTTGCCTTGAAATGAACATCGGACTCTAAAGCCTTGTCTTTCTTAATTAAAACTCACTTGCACCCTATAAGTTTATTTCCCTTTAAAAAAATCACATAGTTCCCAAGTTTAATTTTTTTGAAGAGACTCCATCTTATCTTCTATGGCCGCTTTCCATTTTGCGTTCTCGCTAGAATCCATAGTTTCTCGATACAAAGTCGGCTCATCCACATAACCTACTAATTAGTATACCACCATGCTTCATACCCATATCGAACCGGTGCACGTCGAGCCCTAGGCTCCCTATTACTGGCTAAAGAGGGTATTGTTTGTTGTTGACCCGATTCCACTATTAAAATCTGAAGTCATCTCATGATAGTAGGACTCTTCCACCGAATTCGTAACCCAAGTATTAACCGAAGTAGTAACCTCTATTTCTACCACTATCTCGCTCACCTTGTTCTCCTTTTCATCTAAGGATCGGAGAATCGATATTTGCTGGCGAGGGCGCCTTGAGCATAGATACCTCGTCAAATGTCACATCCCTACTAATCATGATATTCTTTCCTTTAAGACACCATAGTTTATAGCCTTTACCCCTTCACAAAAGCCTAAGAATATCATCTTACGAGCCCTAGGGTCAATTTTTTTATCACAAACATAATAATAAGCCGCGTAGCAAAAAACATGGATGTTATTCTAACTAGCATGAGTTCCGATCCACACCTCTAAAGCTGTTTTGTATTCCACTACCAAGCATGGCATACGACTAACTAAGAACATAGCATAGGATAAGGCCTCGCCCCAAAGTCAAGGAAGAGGTCGAGAAGCAACTAAATGTAGGATTCATACGAGAAATTAGCTATCCGAAATGGTTAGCCAACATAGTACCAATGCCGAAACCGAATGGGAATGTAAGGGAATGTGTCGACTACAAAAATCTCAACAAAGCATGTCCGAAAGATGACTTTCCTTTGCCAAACATTGACTTGATTGTTGAAAATACGGCTAACCATGCCCTAAAATCCTTTGTTGATGGGGTTGCAGGGTATAACCAAATCAAGATGCATCCCAATCACTAAAAGAAGATTGCCTGCACTGCACCGTGGTAAACTTATTGCTACACTGTCATGCCATTCGGATTAAAGAACACTGGAGCTACCTATCAAAGGGCTGCAACTACACTCTTCTATGACATGATCCACAAATAAGTCAAAGTCTACGTAGACGATATGATCATCAAGTCCAAGGAACAAGAAATACACCTTTATGCCCTTAAAGCCTTTTTCGATTAATGAAAGCAATTTGACATTAAGTTGAATCCCAAGAAGTGTATGTTTAGGGTAACTAAAGGCACATTATTGGGATACATAGTCAGCAAGGAAGGGATAGAATCAAACCCTGCCAAGATTAAAGCCATCCAAGAAATGACATTATCGCGTATGGAGAAAGAAATTAGAGGATTTTTGGGCAAACTATAGTACATAAGCCGATTCATATCACAGCTAACGCAAACCTGTGAACCATTTTTCAAGCTTTTTCAAAAGAATTTAGATGGCTAGTGGAACAAACAATGCCAAGATGCATTCGACAAGATTCGAGAATACTTGTCTAACCCATTAGTACTCGCTCCGCCTCAACCAGGAATTGCGTTACTGCTATACTTTATTGTCAATGAAACAGCAGCCAGAGCCATGCACACCCAACATCTAGTGCAAACCAGAAAAAAACAAACCATCTACTACCTTAGTAAGAAGTTATCACCATGCGAGTAGAACTAATCCATACTAGAGAGATCTTGTGCTGCATTAATATGGGCCACCCAGAAACTGCGACACTACATGCTCGTATATTTAGTAATCCTTATACCCTGGATGGTCCCGTTAAAGTATTTGTTCGAGAAGCCTAATTCTAATCAACCATATGGCCAAATAGGTTTTCTTGTTGTCAGAATTCGACATCTTATATGCTACTCATAAGGCAATCAAGGGGCAGGCCGTTGCAGATTTTTTAGCTGGCAATCCAATCTTGGAAGAAATAAAAAAGGAAGCAGAATTTTTCGACAGTGACATCATAAGTATCGAAGTGGAAGAAGATTGAAAACTCTACTTCGGCGGCGCCACTATCAAAAATGGGTATAAAATAAGGATATTGTTGATCTCCCCGGATCAAATCCACTTTCCATTGTCATTCAGATTATAGTTTGACTGCACTAATAACAGTGTTGAGTACAAATCATGTATTGTTAATTTAAAAATGGCTCTACAACGAGGGGTCACCAGGATTCAGGTGTATAGGAATTCTGCCCTTATCATTCATCAAGTGCTCCAGAAATGGAATACCAAAAAGGAGAAACTTATACCATACCTCAACCGGCTACAAGAATTGGTAGACAAATTTATAAGTGAGAGATTATTTTACATACCCAGGTGATAGAATAGCTTCGCAGATGCGCTAACAACCTTGGTTTCTATAGTGGAGATTCCCGAAGAAATAAGAGAAATGTAGATATTCATAGAGTAAAAGAATGATACTGCCTTCTGCTTAGTCGTTGAAACTCAGGGTGCAGAGACAGAAGACCCGTCAATATGGTACTATGACATTAGAAGAGTGCTGAAAGATGGAATATACCCTGAAGGTGCTGACAAGAAGACCCGAGTAGACCTCCGAAGACTAGCTGCCGAATTTGTAATATGTGCTAGTCACTTATACAAGAGGAACCTTCATGGAGTGCACCTCTAATGCTTGAAGGAAAATTAATTGTTACCTGTCATGGACATAATTCATGGAGGAAAATGTGGGCCCTATATGAACAGACATATCCTAACCCAAAAAATCCTTCGACAAAGTTCTTATTGTACCACTATGTAGCAAGATTGCAATGCCCACATGAAAAAGTACCCCCATGTTAGGTCTTTGCCAAATCATGAAAGCTCCCACTAAAAGAGCTATACACCATAATGGCCCCATGGCCTTTCTTAACATGGGGAATAGACATTATCAGCATGATCAAGACAAAAGATGACACAACTAACATTAGTATATTTTGGTGGTTATTGATTTCTTCATTAAGTGGGTCGAAGCTGAATCATACGCAGAACTAGATGCCATGGCTGTTGCCAAATTCATAAAGATGAATATCATTTGCAATTTGAGGTACCCTAAGAGATAGTGTCTGATAATAGAACTCACTTTGACCGAGAAGGTAATGAGCTAATGGTAGAATTCAGAATTTACAGACATAAATCTTCACTTTACCGTCCACAGACTTACAGGGCTATGGAAGCAGCCAATAAAAACTTGAAGACCAGAATCGAGTCAGTGAGATTGATTGGGTCAGAGCTCATTATGAAGAGTTAGCATACTCAACGAAAAGCGTTTCAAAGCCGCCTATCACCAGCAATGGATATTAAAAAAGGGTTGACAGAGCTTTTAATCAAAGGGGTTAAGCCAAGAGGAATATGGGTGGAAACTCTAGTACTCAAAGAAATCAGAGAAACAGCTAGGGATCCTCGGGGTAAATTTATGTAGAAATGGATCGAACCTTACATTGTCAAAGAAATTCTATCAAAATGAGCAGTAATCCTAACAAATATGGATGGACAGCAGTTCAATTCATTGGATAACTTTGACAAATAAGAAGTATTATCAATAAAGACGAATAGTTGGCACACCCAAGAACTAAGTTAACCTGAGCTCCACAACCAAGATTTAAGATATTATAATAAAGGGAACATAAGCAACCTAAGACATGACTTCAGGCTCAGTCTAATTTTCAAAACAAAATAAAACTCACATTTCCATACACGTTCAAAAGTTAGAAAGACATGTTTCCAAAATAATTTTTTTTCAAAAATAATATGTTTTATTCAATTAAACTTCTAAAGTTACATCAATGAAAAAAAGCAAAAAAGAAAACCCTAATATATTTGCCCAAATGCCGAATCCGTTGCCAATCAAAATATTGGTAGGCCTGCACAATAGCATCTTTCGCTAGACCTTCATCCCCAAAAGGAGATCAAGCCATCTGATACGGATCACCCAAAACCCTAGTCATAAACCCTAGCCTAGACACTTCGCACCACGGCAGCTGACATCGGATGAATGATCCCAAACTCTGTACTGCCGTAAGAATGTGTAAGTTGCTCCTACCACATTACAACCAACCGGAGGCTGAGGCGGACATCAGATTGAACAGACTCAGTTGAGAAATTTTGAAGATGTGGGATGATAGACTACGGAACATTGAACTGGGGAAGCAGCCTTAATGGAATGTAAAATAAAGTCCAATAAAGACCCTGGATCTTCACATAGTTTTATCCTCTAGTAGACAGAACCACTGACCTCAATCGCCACCATGGTACATGCCACCTAATGTACCCAGTGGCCTCCGAGAAAATATGCGTCCGTCGAACAGAAGACTGAGTTAAAGTATAAGCAATGGGGCCTCGAAAGAACAAGGCCAGGTCATGCAAAACACCCATAGAGATCTGGTTCGACAAAGTAAAGCCAAAACCTCTCCAACAGAGCCACATGTATAGTAGTATGGGGGCACCCTGGAAGAACTCCTCCTTATTAACAGAAACCATGTCTAGGCCATTCAGAGTCTTGGCCAAGACAATAGGTACGATCGAACACCCACCCAGCTCACGGCGGATGGCAAAAATGATACTTATGTCCACTATCAGATCGCCAATAACGAAAAGGACAGCGTAGCAAAACTACAAACCATCCCCTCTGATACAAGCATTGGGACCAACCTAAGGTCCCCTCAAGAAGTGGACCAACCACCGGAGGTCCAACCCATTTAAGAAAGAACATGTAACAGAGGGCCCGTAAGGTTCACTCCAAGCAACTCTGCCAAAGCCTGATGGGCACACACGTTTGGATGCAAAATAGCCAGCGACAAGCTCTCACCCTAGCCCAAGAACCAGGAAAATTCCTCGTATATTGGGCACAGCTCGTCTAGACTGACCTGAAGACGTGGTTAGTAGGATCCCAGAAGTATATGGCTTCCCTCAAGAAGTCGAAATCAATCTCCGCGCACCTCTAATGAATGGGCCTCCTTCAGTCCCCTTACTTGAGGGACATATCAGCATTCATTAGTGAATCGAGAGACTAAGAAAATGACAAGGCAATATAATAAGTGTAAGCATACATGGTTACGAGGTAGAAGAAGAGTTTTTAGAGCTATTAAGGTAAGAATTGGAGAGTGGATGCGAAAAATAAGGAAAATGCACCAATATTTAAGGAAACAGCCATTTCTCGCCCAGACAAATGATAAGCTCCCCTGTCTTGGCAACAAGGAGTTATTTTCAAACAAAAAATCAATATCGTCCCCAAAATCTCTAAATTATTAGAATAAGTTTGTCCTGCATACATCCATTTGCACGATAGATAATTTCAAGTAATATAACATGCTATCTCAATTGATAGAATCATAAAATATGCAAACATTTTTCATAAATAAAACAACGTTTTTACAAAGTAAGAGCTATAAACAAAGTTTTTACAATAAATAAATAAACCCTAAGAGCTACTTTCGGTGCCGACGTGTGCTCGCCAAACCTGCTGCATCAGATGGAGGAGGTGTCTACTCCCCAAAACCCAAACTAAGAAGGACCACAAGGAGGACCGTCGTGAAGGGGCACCTGCTCAACTGAGGGGTTACTCTAGTCGTTGTCAAACTATGCAGAAGAGGAATGATCGGCTCTAGGATTCAACAAACACCAATATACTCTATCCTGGGAAACAGGGTCGCGTGCCACTTGGGTCAAAAAAACATAGCTATCTTAAGCACAAGAGTACAAAGATTAGAGTACATCCATCCTCACAGGAACCACTTGAAAAAAAATAAGGTACATGTTGTTAAAGATACATATATGCAAAAGAACTAGTACTGAAAGTGATGAAAGAATAAAAGAAAGAGACATATTCGTCAGCATGACCCAGAAAGTCATTGCCTTAGGGGTAGGAACATGGTGGATCGGGTACATCCTCTGTTCAGTCACCATATACGGTATCTAATTTGGGAACTCCGATAGAGAAAAATGAGTAGAAGACTCCCTAGGACTAGATTAAGGAACCACACCCTCTGAAGACCTCGTCACAGTATGAAGAACCAAGAAGAGCCACCCACCCTCCATAGTAAAAACCTCAAAACCCTCACCCTCCACAGTAGAACCCTTCCCATGAGCATCTAAAGAAATATAAAAACGAATGCCAGAACCCTAAGAAGAGCTACCCACCTATATAAGAATGTCGCCAACAGAGCTCCCCCTCCCCAACAACTGAGGAGCTGGCATGTTGGCCAACAAGTTAGACATAGTAAAATAAGGCCCATCTGAAGGCATAACTGGCTTAGTAACCCCAGCAGCAACCTCCTGATAATGGGTATCCCCATACCCTCTGTAGGATTGTCGGCCTGACTCTCCTCCTAAACTGCCTCCTCTTGGACCTCTGCCTCCACCCTGACCTCAGCGTCTTCAAGCTTTGCTGGTACCACACTAAAAACGCTCCACCACGTGAATGAGCAGATAACGTTGTCCCCGAAAGTGATAAGGATTACCCCAAGAGCAGCGTGTTAATCATATATGACCTAAGGAGTAACACCCGGCACCTCACCAAGCAGATACATCGTCACAAACATCTAACACAGTATGTCCGTCACGAAAAAGTTGTAACAGATACTCTCCAAAAATGCCTCTCTATCTCTAACAAGGGGTAAACATCAGGGCAGCGAATGGTATATAGAGGAAAAATAGGACCAAGTAACTAATTTAGAGGATAGTGCTATTGTATGACTCTATCCCCCAAGAATAAGATGAAACTGTACTCATGATGGGGCAGAAGGCGAACCTGGGAAATGCAACAAGCAGTATCAAACCCAAGGCGACAAGTAAAACTCGCCTAAGGAACTCCACTGAACTTGTAAAAGATGGTGGGAATTAAAGCACTAATAAACAGATCAAGGAAGCTTCAAGAAGACTAGTGTGTACCTAATTGGCAGTCATATAAGTGGACTTCATTTGCTCAATGTGATCGATTCAAATACCAGTAAGGGGAAGCAATATTCCTCTAATTATAATGCTGATGCAGAGGAAATTGATCTGTATAATAAACCCAGTATAACACTCGGCCCTGACCAGTATAGGAGATAAATCAGAACTGCAAGAACACAGTTAAAACAGTATCAAAATAGTGCAAGAAAAAAATAAAGTGCGAAATAAACAAAGGAAAAAGGAAAACCTCATACAGCATAGAGAGCCCACGATGATAAAAGGGCACGAGCCATGAAAATGAATCCATAGAATCATATAGGACCGCACGGATAAAAACTCCCCAATCCCACATATGGACAGTGTTAAAATCTTGAATCAGTGCTAACCAATACAGTCCCACATCGTCTCCTCAAGAAGTCACAAAACACTCTTGGAACAACATCAAGATCATGACCCGAGCAAACTGGCGGATCTCATAGCGAGTCAACAAAACTTGGCTGGCTGCAGCGCAATGACTCTCTACATGTAGCTGGTCGATAAAGACCTAGTGAGGAACATCGACATTCGCAAAATGCCATCCCAAGGCAGCCTCAATCCCTTCCTCAGATAAAAGCATGAACGGCGAGGCCTCGACAGGTTGACCGACATTAGGGATACCGATCAAACTAAACAAGTTAAGAGGAGTAATAGTCATCTCTCTTTAAGACCAGTGGAAAGTATAGGTCGTGTCAAACCATCTCTCGGCCAGAGAGGCAATCAACCTTTAACTCCGCTAAACATGCTCGGGAATCACGCTCATGAATGTGCCGAATGGACTAACGAGTAAGGACTCACAGACGGCATCTTGAACAACCCTCTAGGCAGTGCTAATTGAGTTGGGAAACCCCCAACATCGACGGTTACTATCATGTCAAACACATGCATATATATATATATATATAATAGTAAGGAAAGGACGATATAGTATGAACTATAAAATCGAGATACAGAAACATGGCATATAACATAGCACTTGCATTTGAAAAGTAGGTTAGAACGTATTGTGTGTCAGTCAAAGAATAGATGAGTAGCAGGCTCTATAATCAGCCACGTCAACTCGATATCAAGAACCAATGCGTCCTGATACCCAAGAGGGTGATTAACTATCGCATCAGCCCCCTCCATGATACATCTTCCTAATCATTGTGATGTGGAGCGATGTGCAAGGACCCATCCGGCCCAGCTATAACAGCCTCATAGAATCCATCGGTGGATAGCCCGAAAGAAGCTCACTACATGCACCAGAGCTACCCAAACTACCATCACCACCCGTGCTAAATGGGTCATACGCCATCATCACAGTCATCGCCAAAAGCCAAGCTAAAACAATTAAAGAAGAGTATAACTAAGAAAGGTCAAATTTTTAGAGAGAGAAATAGTTGGAATGCAATAAAGAAAAAGAAAAAAACATAATATATAGGCCACCGGAGCTTGTCTTGCTACAAGCTAGCTTGTTGAAAGACAAACTCCACCAGCCAGGGCAATTTTTACTAGTTTTCACTTTTCAAGAAGCTTTTAGGGCACGTTTTCGAAGGTTCCTTATTCGAAAACTACAAAAATACAACACAGCACTATCAGAAGCAATCAGCTGGAACATATATATCTCTCAAAGTCATGTGATAAGAAATCTAACAAAGTGATCCAGAGCTAGTGGGTACGAGAAAATTTGAAAAATAAAAAATATGATAAATCGCACAGTGCCAAAAAAGAATAACATAATGAAGAAACATAAAAGTTAAAAATAGCAGCGAGAACCACACTAAAAATGACATATAGGCCATAAATTCCAAGGCTACGTCTTGAGTGAGGAAGGCTGCTGACCATGCAAAAGAAAAATGAGTAAAGTAAACAAAAGTTTTCAAAACAAACTTTGGAGTAATAAGGAAGGCATAAAAAAAAATGATGCAGGCACATAAAACCTCCCTTACCAAGTCAGAATAATAAGATCGTGACAAAGGAAAGGAATATTGCAAAAGCTAGAGAAAAAGACAACCTACAAACACATACACGAGGACAGGAACTTAGAAGAACATTACTCGAATAACTGTCGCAAAAAAGGAACACTCCGTAAAAGACCTCCTCTTAAAGCATACAAGCATATCATAGTTTGCTCTCTCTCAAGAAATCTTACATTCACAATAAAGAACTCATATCTCCGGCTAAGGCAAGGAACCTCACCACATCAAATAAAGCATCAAACCTTCCCTAATAGCGGGCTATACCTTCCTCAAAAAGGTACCATTCTGAGCAAATGCCCAGTCTACAAAGACTACAATCACACCCCTAACATGCCACCCAAATCCCTAACAGATTGCTACACACACACACATTCGCTACAGTAGGGCAGTTTACCCCTCTACACGGTTTCCCACACATTCGCTAAAGCAGGGAGGTCTACCCCACTATGTAGTTTCCCACACATTCGCTAAAGCAGGGAGGTCTACCCCACTACGTAGTTTCCCACACATTCACTAAAGCTGGGTGGTCTACCCCTGTACGCGATTTTCACACATTCGCTAAAGCAGGGCAATCTAGGGCTGGGTTCGGTTTGGTAACCGAACTGAAGTAGCATTATCGATTACTGAACCGATATTTTGGTATAGCTAAAACACTAGTCGATTACACTTCGGTTACCAAATTTTGGTTACCGAAATTTCAGTAATTTTATAATTTTTGGTTAAAATCAAAATTCAATATCAAAATGAAAATTAAATTCCAAATCCGAAAATCAAACACCGTAAAACATCAAATAATTTCCATGGCACACAAAAATTAGATACATATTCAAACTTTATAAGTATAAATAACTAAATCAAATATTGAAGATAAGATATATGCATAAATAAATAAAATCATAACTAAATTACAGATTAAATATAAGTATGTACATAAATAATTAAAACAATAAACAAGATTAGAAGAATATCTAGCACAAATCAGATCTGAATTAAGAGGAAATGGGTTTACTCTTTTTTAGGGGGGTTGAGTTTATGTTAAGGCTACAATGAGAAAAGTCAAGGCAAGAGACAAGAGGCGATGACGTAAGAGTTGAGATCAGGCTATTAAGGACTTGAGCTGAGGGTGGAGAGGCGAGGTTAAGATAAGAGTGAGTCTCAAGAGTTGAAAGAGAGAAAGAAGTGTCTGAGTGAGAAGTTGAGAGATAAACTAGTATGAAGAACAAATTGTGAGTTTGTGGCTGTGGGCTTAAGATAAGTGTGGCTGTGGGTGGACTTTGGATTAAGTGATAAATTACATAGTTAATATATATTTAGAAAGAAACAATTTCGGTTCAGTTCAGTAAAACTGAACTTTTTATAAATGGAAACCATCACCATATTGAAAATTAGTCGGTAACCAATTTTCGATTACAAATTTTAATCAGTTCGATTTTTTTTTCATTTGGTTTGGTTTTTTTTGATGGGTTTTCAGTTTTTCAGTTAAAAATGCCAGCCCTGGGGTAATCTACCCCTCTACGCGATCCATACACATTTGCTAAAGTTTGGTGGTCTACCCCACTACGCAACCTAGCTCGCTAAAGCAGGGTGGTTTACCCACTATGTGATTTTTACACACACATTTGCTAAAGTTAAGCAGTCTACCCCACTATTTAATCCCACTCGCTAAATCAGGGGTGTAAGATGATGAAAGAGAGAAAGAGGATAATGGATTATTCAATTTAGTGGCAATCTCCCTTCAAACCCACTAATTATTGCTTAAAGATCATTTTATAAAAGTTTTAAAGTGATAAACAGTATGCTATAGGGCTCGACAGTCGGCTATTCTGTCCAATAATAAGCTATTGGATGCCCAACAATCAGCTATTCATGTGAAGATTTGGTTGTTCTGGGGTAGTCCCCACCGCCTTATCTAGGCAACTTCAATAGTGGACTGTTGACTTTATCTACTATGTTGACCTTGAAGGTGCGAGAATTTTTGGACTCAGCCAAAACAAGAAAGTTATAGTTAATTGAATTACATTTCCAATAGAGTAAACAAGAGTCCATTCAAAAATTCGGATGAAGAAGTTATGACCAAAATACTACTGTTGTGTCAAAATTCCAAAGAACCTATGATAAGGCTTGGTTTGTGCTAATTCTTCCAAACTTAATCCAATGCTTTGGCAATATCTTGAGACATACTAAATGGGTATAAAGTGGTGTAAATGAAGAAGTAATAGGCTATGATACAACTGTTAAGGTTCCGAAGCGAACAAAGAGATTTTGAACCCAAAAACTCTAATTCTTACCACAAACATGCTGAATTTGGCTACCGCAACTTGAAGTATGTTTCAAGCCTAAAAGCAAATGTAATATGACAAACATGACTTGTGAGAGGTGTCTAACTCATCAAAATGCACCTGGAATAAGACAATGACCACCAAATGCAACAATTAGCCTTAAAAGCAATTAAAGAACGTGATTAACACATGATTAATAAACGGGGTATTACACGCTACTATCAAAGGGTACTACTATGTCTGCATTTTATGGCATTATACTCACGCGATAGTAGAACCTTTAGATAGTTTTTCGTGCACGGTTTTAAGCCTTTACCCTAGAAAACTATATCTCCTTTTATTGGCCCCATCCTATAAGACCAAAACTTGGGAAAGGGCATGGATTAGCGCAATAATAAAATTAGGCAACCGAGTATTCACCTCAATCAATGAACAATTATGTGCCAACGACAATAATAAAATAATTTATATCAAAGCCCATTAATTAACCAACATGTATAAGGGTAATAGAATGTGTCCCTACATGTATATATTATCATCCATATGAATAATGTAGGGAAATCCCACTATTAATAGCACAAATAGCCCATAACTTAAATTTTATGATTTATCTTATTACCATAAGTTCTACTATGAATAATGTAAGGAAATCCCACTATTAATAACATAAATTAAATAGCCCATAACTTAAATCTTACGATTTATCTTATTCCCATAAGTTCTACTATTTAAATAGGCTTATGCAAGAAAATTATATTATACAAATGATGTATCGGGTGTGAATATGCTAAGTACATAACCAATAACATAAACTTTTCAACGTTACAACATCCATAACCTAATGATGTCCATTGGCACATACATTTACCCCACCAAGTATTTTAGTATCAAATTCCATGAACGGTCTCATTAATTGTAATCCATTTGGTGGGTGGGGGGGGGTGGTTTAATCAACACAATATAAACTTGTAAATGACTTGTGTAGCTCTTGGGCATCATTTTCATATGGGTAATAATGAAATCGAATAAGAACCCACTTAGGTCGTATCATTAGCCTAATGGAATTTAGAAAAACTTTGTTGAAATGTGGATTTATGCCCAATCATTTACATTTGTCAGCAAGTGGCATATGTACTCTATAAACATCATATTCACCCAATATATACAATTTAATTCATGTATCCAACCCTTTATATATATATTCCTTTTATAGTTGTATATAAACACTACCACTTTTGTATATATGGGTTTTTTGGTGAAATTGGGGGAAATCATATCCATATCAAATTTATTGTAGAATAATCAAATTCACATATTAGTAAACCAATCTTAATAATAATTAACAAGAAATTTAAACCTAAACCCTATGCGCATGATCAATCTTGAATTTGTACGAAAATCCCTCTCATTTCTAATTTAATCAAAACATGTAACACATAAAACTTTTGAAAAATAGTTTTAGACTATTGTTCCCACTTGAAATCGTAACTTTACACAAGATTAGAAGGATTATTACCAAGGTTGAATGCTGAAGATGAAGCTTCAACAAAACCTTAAGTTCTTCAATGGTGGCTCAAGCTTAAGGATTGATGGAAGATATGAGGATTTGATAATTCTATTGTTAAATCTCAGTTAGGAGTGATCACACCCTCACAAAAGTCCCAAAAAATCGCCACTCAATTGCCCTCTCTAAGCTCTCTTGGTTGGTGTATGAGTTAGGACGAAATGAGCTATGTTTGAATAATTAAACTTGCTAGTCATACAATAGTCGATTGTTCCAAGCTCGACAGTTTATTGTTGGGTGAAATCTGGCGCACTGTTCGTATTTTGGCTATAACTTAGATTCAGATGTTCTTTATATTAGCGAAAAAAAGACTTGAAAATCTACAACATTTTAAAAGAAGTTTCCTTAAATTATGGATAGATTAATACCATAAATTCGTGAAAAGTAGCAATTTGCCAACATCGTTTAAATTTTTTGATACGAGTAAATTTGATCTATTTGCTCATTTTGCACTAAGTTTTAACCACCAGAAGCATAAATTAAGTTTCGGTCAAAACATGAATATTTTAGAATATAATACAACCAATTAAGAGCATAATCGAGGACTTGATAGCAAGATTACACACTCTAAATGGAGTAACACGTAGAATTATGTCCGGTAAAAATACAAGATGCTACAAATGATCACAGAGACCACTATGTAAGAATTTGCCTTATGCTATACTTGAGTCACTATTTTATGCCACTTGGTGTTGTGTTTGGCGCTTCAAATTAAATAATCAAATAATTTTATTTAATCGCATCTTGATGAAATAAAATAATCGCACTTACCAAAATTCCTAAATGGCACAAATTTTTTTAGCACATGTCCAATCCGAAGCACCACGACACCAGCAAAACGCGGCTTTATTCATTCAAGTGGGTTTTTGAGGTATTACACGTTTTGTTCTGTGGGGAAAAAAGACGGGGATAAGAATAGGGTTCTACGAATGAGATTCTTAAAACTGGTATTATAAGTATAGTGAAACATCATCAATCGATCAATCAATCTGTCATGGCTTACCACCAACAGGTTGAGGAGCAATTTGGTTACATGGCGGAAGAAGAAGAAGAGGATGAAGATGAAGAAGAAGAGGGCGGCGGCTATCTCTCTGATTTCCTCAATCACAATCATAATAACTACAATAGGGAACAACAACAAGAACAAGAAGACCAATTCCAAGATCCACCTCTCGATGATTATGATATGGTAATTAATTAATTGACTTCAAATAGCTAGTGATTTCATTTCATTTCGTTTCATTATAGTGTCTCCTTGGCAAGTGTCAGGTTTTAGATAGTCTAGATCTGAATTTAGGTTATTTTAGGATGAAATTAGGGTTTAGAATCGTAGAATTAAGAGGGAAATGCACAAGTAGTGAGAAGGTGATTAGATATATAGAGAATAAGAAATTTAGAGAGAAAGACGTAATTTTTTCATAAAATTTTACGTGTAGCAAACACAACAGGTTTTTGAGAATTAAATTAGGGTTTAAAAATAGTGGAATTAGGGGGAAGTAAGAGAGAAATGCACAAGTAAGTAATGAGAAGATGATTAGATAGAGAGAATAAGAAATTTAGAGAGAGAGAGAGACATAAATTTTTCATAAAATATTCCATGTAGCAAACACAACAGGTTTTTTCAAATGAAATTAAGGTTTAAAATCGCAGAATTAGGGGGAATTATGAGAGAAACGCACAAGTAAGTAATAAGAAGATTAGATATAGAGAGAATCAGAAATTTAGAGAGAGAAACATATTATTTTTTCATAAATTTTTTCCATGTATCAAACTCATTACCTTATCTCAGCTATTTATAACAACAAATCACATTTTCCTCACACACTTGTACTTACTTTTCTCACAGGCCTTGCATGGCTGACCTAACGAACTAACGGTTCTAGGTAGTCTAGATCTGAATTTAGGTTGTTTTAGAATGAAATTAGGATTTAAAATTGTAGAATTAGGGGGGAAATAAGAAAGAAATGCACAAGTAAGAAGAAGATGAGATATAGAGGTTAGCAGAAATTTGGAGGGAAACCCTAAACTACGCTCAATTAAACCTATTAGCACCATCCTGATAGTCCCACTTCCTCCTGGATCAAACACAATTGGAATTATTTTTAATGATAACTATCAGTTGCATTGCCGGGTTCGTATCACTGCCATTTCCCGATGAAATGAAGGACCTATGGCTGCACTGTAAGCTCTGCTGTGTGTTAAATGTCCAGAAAACTATGCTTGCTGCCAGTGTCATGAGCGCTGCCTTGAATCATCAGTATCTGAAAATTTGAGGTATTTTTCATTGCTTGCATTGCTATTCTGGTCAAGGCATGCAATTGGATGCCCACATTTTCTATAGCTGGTGCTTCAATTGACTCCCTTTCTTCAGCCACTGAATCAGGTACAACAGCATCACTTTCCTCTTCAGCATCCAATAAGTACAACTGAAATTGCTTGCACTTATGGCCAAATGCATATGGCTCATGACAGTAATAGTGCAAACCTTTATCTCTCCTTTCATTCATTTATAGTTGAGTGATCATTTTGATTGGTAGTAATTAATTGAGATTATTAGAAGTTTCAAGTATTGGTGGTAGGGCCTCTGATTTAGGTTCAGTGAAACTGGAATTGTGTGAACTGCTTCAGGATGGTAAAAGTAGTGAGTATTGGTGTGTGGTAGAAAGGGAATTTGAGTGGTAGAACTGACTAAATTAAATGTAAGGGATTCGAGGGCAGATTCTTTTATTCTGGCCCAACTAGTAGCCTGGTCAAGTGTTTGGGTGATATAACATTTGCACCGACTCCCTAATTTCCTTCTTCAAACCTCCCATGAAACAGTCGATAAAATATGGTTCAGTTAACTCAAGCCTTCTCTCAAGCTGTCAAGCACCATTGAATTCAGCTCCTCAAGTGATTTACCTCTAGAATTTAAAGCAGCTCTAAACTAAATCCAGGTGAGCCTTCAATGAATGAAAATTAGATTCCAACTTTATCAAAAAAATTGAAACTTAGATTCCAACCATAACCAAAGCCAGGCCATTCACATGCATAGCCACGAACATGACCCTCCTTTCATCATGCATTGAATGAAACAGAAAAAATTGGTTGCAGAGCTGGATCCAACCCTTAACATCTTCGCCATTAAATCATGGAATATCCAGTTTCGGAGTTTTTATAATAAACTTGCTGATTACCCCCATACTTTTTAGTTCCTTTAGATTCAAGAATATTTCCAGTAGGAGTGGGTAAGATGCATGGAGTTTGTAAAACATCCTTTTCCTTTGGATCTCTGTAGTTGACTGGTTCCACCTTCATGATTAGGGTTCTAATGTTGCCTCAGCCACCCCATTTTATTGTTGAAGTAGGTAATGAGAGCATCCACTGATGATTGCAAGGTTTCAAGTTGAATATTAATCTGCTGTTGCACAATCTTTATTTCTGCCACCACTCATTGATTTGCTTTGAGCGCTGCTCCTTAAGCTGGTTACAAGTAGTACTTCTGGTCATAGATTCACCAACAGGTTGGCTCCTCTGATACCACTGTCAGGTTCCATATAGTCTAGATCTGAATTTTGGTTGTTTTAGAATGAAATTGGGGTTTAGGTGTAGAATTAGGGGGAGGTAAGAGAGAAATGCAGTAAGGGGGGAATTGCAAGGAAGAAGAAGATTAGATCTGGTGGAATAAAAATTTAGGGAGAAACAAATTGTTTTCATAAAATTTTCCATACATCAACATGATACCTCATCAGCTATTTATTACAACAAATCACACTTTCCTCACACACTCACACTTGCCTCACCCACAGGACCTCACATGACTAACCTAACAAGTCCTAAACTACCCTTAATTAAACCCATTAAGCCCTAAACTACGCTCAATTAAACCCATTATCACTATCCTTATATTTTGTTAATAATATTCAAATGGTTTACTCATTTCACTTGATTATATTATATATATAACAAGTCATACATGAATAATATTACTCACTGTTGTTTTCAATTACCATGTTATTGGATTTTTTTCCCCTTAAAAATTAATTGTGAGTAGCTTACGAAGGTGACGGATACATCTTGTCGTGAAGCGAGGAAAGGAAAAGATATACAGGGAATCCCTTGGGAGAGATTGAATATCACAAGGCAAAGTTACAGATTGACAAGGCTTGAACAATACAGGAATTATGAGAATATCCCTTTATCTGGTCAAGCTGTAGATAAGGTAGGATATTGTTTCTTTATTGTCAAAAAAGTATCTTTTCTCTCCTTTTGGTCCAGTTTTGATCAAATTTGAGTTTTAGGTTTTTCGTTGATGATCATTATTATCTATGTAGGAATGCCAACAAATGCAAAAGGGTGGCAACTACTACGATTTCTTTTACAATACAAGATTGGTGAAGCCTACAATCCTCCATTTCCAGGTCTGTTTTTATTTTCTGGAGAAAGCTGTTAATATTCGTTTTCATTTTTTCTCGTACTTCAAATTATGTTATGTATTACTCCCTCCATCTCAAATTGATTGTCATACTACTTTCTTTTTTCGGGTGTTTCAAATTGATAATCCCATTTTCTTTTTGGGACATAGTCAATTTACCAAATCTCACAGGAGAAAATAAGTTGTATTCTTTACCATTTATTAGGTTGAAATTAGTACTTTCTTAAAATGTAGTTCCCAATTCAAACTGGAACTATCAATTTGAGACATCTTCAGTGCCTTATTCCAAAATGGCAAAGGACAATGGCATCTTCAATACCACAAAAATCATATACTTATTCAAACAATAAGAACCTATATTACTATTCAAGTCAATTTGTTACTCAACTTCAGTTCCTTCTTTATGATTGATGGTGCTGATTTCATGAACTGTTGATTCTGTTGTAATTGGCCTGCATTTTTCCTAATTATTACGTCCATATTAACATTTTTATGCATTTCTCTTTCCCTACCTTAGTTTATGGTCTAAAGTTTCAGCTCCAGGGCAGTGAAATAAATTGCCAATCTAAACATCCAATTTGCTCATTTATGGCTGTAGATTTTATGTATGGAGTCTTTACTTAATTATTTATTTCCTTTTCTTTAGGGTGTTGTTTGTGTCCTAATATATGCCCACCTTTGGAGTCTTTGAAAATTGTAACCAACAAATTATTACGCAATTATCAATACGATTTCATATTTTGAAACTAAACTTGGTATTAGAAGAGGTTCTGGCCCAGGGCTCTCTTCAATTTGTTCCACCCCCGCTGGGAGGCCTTTTGCCGCCCGTCAGGTGAAAGATTTATTTGTTTTCTATTTGTTTTTTGCTACTGCTACTGAGACCATTTTATGAAGTGATTCCATTGCTACGGTTATGTCAGATTTCTGGCTTCTGCGTGATACTCAGCCATATCTTTATAGGGCTTGGAATGCTGCTCTCCACTGATCCTTTTGTTTTGGATATACTTCCAACTTATTGAGGATACTTTATTCTCTTTTACATTAATATTTCTATTTCTTATATAAATAAAAAAGTATTACAGTTTTTTATACAATATATATAGAAATGAAGATTTTACTAGAGAGATGTAAGGAAGCATACGAGGGGACAAGGTGTCCTCATAAGTAACTCTACTCTGACATAACAGAAGCAATGGAGCCACTTCACCATGAAAATAAATTAATAGGAGTGAGACTCAAACATTCCGCCTTTAAATTACATAGAAATGAGAAAGGTAAATGCACTTCTTTAATTATCATCATCACTATAGGCACTAAAATGATCTAAACAATGTACCAATTTTAATTTTACTAAAATGATTTGTTTGAACAAATGCATTTTAGTTTATTTTTAGAATGTATTCTAATTATTATCATCCCCAAAGATCTCGGTCCGAGGGGGTAGTGGATGGGGCTGGTTGTTGTGGTGTGGGAGATCCATTCTCATAGTTCAGTGAAGTTCAGCATAGCATGCCCAATGACGATTGTGGAGAAAGAGAGAGAGAGTCATTCTCATTATTTACTAAGTTCATTCATGATGTGGACTATTTGGGTACTTTAAGAATCACATTATACAGATGACTGCATTGTGCGCTAATTAATTTTTTTACACCAGTGTTTGACGCTTTCACAAACAAAATTTTCTTCTGTGACTAGTTTACTCTTATACAATCTGTAAGTTATATGACTTTGTCCTATGAGTGTTATATGCAGCTTAGGAACTTGGTGTGGTCTACTTCAAAACATGATGTATATCTCATGTCTAACTACTCAGTTATGCACTGGTCATCATTATCTCACAACTTGTCTGAGGTCCTCAATTTCTCCGGACATATAGCTCCTACCAAGGTATTTATGCCAATAGTATTTAGGGCTTTTTTTACTTTCCCGCCTTTTCATAATGCCAAATTAGACTTGCCCCCTCTTTGCCCGGGGTGTTTAAGAAATACGTAAAAATGGGGGTAATGTCTAATTTTTATAAAGTAATCCTTTGACTTAAATCCCCCCCCTCCCCTTCTCCTCTCCCCCCTCTTCCCTTTATTTTTATGTAATTCTTTGAGATTCCCCAATGCAGGGGGCAATGTCTAATTTTTATGAAGTAATCCTTTGGCTTACCCCCTATTTTTATGTAATTCTTTGAGATTCCCCCGCATGCAGAGGGCAGTGTCCCAAAGATTATGTGTAAACAGGGTAAGTCTAATTTTGCATATAAAATGGGGAGCAAAGTAGAAAAAGCCCTAGTATTTATACGAAGCAAGTGAAGACCTTCCATTTCCATTTCTTTAATAAAAATGGGATCTCTTTTTTCTTTTTTTTTTGCTTTCTTTGAGCTTCTCCTTATATAAATTCTGTTGATCGGGCATGTAGAAACACGCTGGGAGTTTGTTAGAAGGTTTTACACAAACTCAGATCAGCACGCTAGCAGTCAAGGATAACTTTCTGGTGGCGGGTGGATTCCAAGGAGAACTTGCTTGTAAGGTGAGTTCATAGGGCCAGAAACTTTCTTTAACTAAACTAAAATAAAAATTATATTAAAAACGATGTACATAGGCAGAGCTTATGTACTGCATACAACCTTTGTCGCATATTTGTTTTGGTAGTTTGTTGGCGGAACCATTTTTTATAATGTGAACTGGTGAAGGGTAACTCTCGCTCATACCCACAGATAACAAGAAACCAACTTCATTAACTGGTTACAAGAACTGGTCACAGACTCACAGGCCTTTATTTATAGGAAACTGGACTACCCTGCACATGTGATGTGTGTGCAATTCACATGAATATAATTAGAAGAAAATAGTTTGACAAAAATGATAAATGGCGGTTATGCATGTGCTCAAGTTGTTCGGTGGCGATGGTTCAAATCCTGTTGAAAGCATATTTTTATGGGGAAAACAAGATTACAAGGGCAAAACTGGAAACTGGAAGTTGACATAGCTTCATGGTGGTTGAAATCCTTCCTCCCTTTATACAATAGTACAGATAAGGTTGGGCCTTCAGTCAATCAAAGATTTGACTGATTATCCTAAGAAGGAAACTATGATTAAGAAAGCAAATTAGTAAGTACGAAATGGAAGAGATTCATTCTAGTTAGCTAGAGCATATATAATCGAATGCAATTAACTATCTTTGGTTTAGGCTGTATCAGACACTTGGCCTAGGTTTCCTTTGTCTAAGTGAAGGTGAGAGAGAGGGGGAAGGAGGGAGGGGATTATTACCTGGGAAAGTGCCCATAACAGCACCATCCAAATGTAATCCCTACCTAGCTCGTTTTTCTTCTTCCTGACTGAAACCTCCATAACTATGATTAAAAAGGGGCCTTTTAGGATCTGGTCCCTGAGATGAGAACTTTTTAGAATGCGGTCCACAACCTTTTTTTTAAAGGATGCGGTCCCTATGGATAGAAATACCATAGTATCTACCTCTGGTGAGGGCTCGGATACATAGAGACTATAAGGTAGAAACAGTATTTCTTGGTCACAAATACTAATTTTTTCGGCACAGATATGTGACCGTGGAAATTAGTAAATGTGACTGAGAGATACCAAAAAAACTATTACAGTCTACGGGGACCGCATCCTAAAAACTGTGTGTATCAGGGTCCGGATCCTAATTTTTTCTGAAAAATGAGAGGTACGGCGGGTCTGCCTGAGACTCCAATATAATTGAGTCCATCACCAACCTATAACCCGTTGGCAAAATTTAGCCATAATCTCTTGTAAATTCCCCACTAAACTGATTGGTTAAAATCTCCGATGCATATTGTCTCCCTTCCTTTGGAATGAGAGGAATGAAGGACGACCTCAAACTGTGCGCAAACCTACCATTTAGATAGAATTCCTTCAGAAATCCAATTGCTTCCTTGCTGTCTTACTACAACTGGTCAATACATCCACATCCTCCAAAAAAGGCCTTTCTAGCCACTCTCTATCAGGACTGTTTATTCTCATCTATACTGTAAAATTGAAAGTTCTTATGCCAATGCTCACTGTTCAACACTTGAAAGTGGAAAGGCTAGTTGTAAACACCATGTTAGTTTGGTGTTTTATCCCTCCCGGATAAGAAGGAAAAAAGGAGAATTGTTCTGGTATTCTAAGATGAGTTACTGTTGCATCTTTACTGGTGTTAGGGGAGTACTAGTGATACAACACGAATACAGCAATGCATTTTCTTATTATGAAAAAATACGTGCATTTGCCGAGTATAGATGGAGTACTACCCACAGGTTTTGCATATATTAAATAATACTAACACAATAATTTATCAGCGTTTTAATTAAATTAGGATTCAGATTCCTGTGCAATAAAATATCCAACATAGAACGATATTCTGGATATTGTGCATATGAATGGCTATTTCAAACATTAATAATGTTAAATTTTAAACTAATGCATCTTAATAATCAGTCATATCACCCATGTTTCATTCACAGATGTACCAAAGAATATGAAGATTAATGCGTGTATTTGAATTTGATTCCTTGTGAATCTTGGTCATCATAAAAACTACAAGAGTGCCCTTGGTTAATACCTTTTCACTACATTTTGAACCAATTATAGATAGATATTGTGGGTGCATATGATTTGTTTTTAATATAACTTGCCATCAAGTGAATGGATATTTGTATTAATGATGCAGCGGTTGGATGAACTGGGAGTAAGTTTTTGCACAAGGACCACTTATGAGGAGAATGCCATTACAAATGCTCTTGAGATATATGACAGCACAAGGTATGGTCCTACTCTTCCGATCCTTACTGTTGAGCAATGTAAGTTTCTGTAGTTGACATATTTATTTTATAACTTTTTCTTTCTTTTTTTTCTCTCAGCGGTGGAATCCATTTTGTGGCATCCAACAATGATTGTGGCGTTAGAGAATATGACATGGAGAGGTTTCAGCTTATAAATCACTTCCGCTTTCCTTGGCCAGTAAATGTTAGTTTTCTTTTGAACTTTAAGGGTCTGTTTGATAAATAAAAAACATGTGGAAAATGATTGGAAACATGATTAAGTTTCATGGTAAATTGGAAAAAGAGATGTGCAATTTTGTGAGAAATCTCCATAGTTTCCTTATTTCCATGGAAAAAGTTTCTTACCCATCTCCCAAAAAATTGGATTCCATGGGAAAAATCAGAAAGTAAGAACATTTCACAAAAATCACCCATCTCTTTTTCCAACTTCTCGTAAAAATTAGTTGTGTTTTCAATTATTTTCCAAATTTTTTAATGAAACGCGACCTAAGATGTTATATCATCTTGATCTCTGATATCTCATCGTTTAATGTCTGGATACTTCAATTGTCCTAGCATGCGATTTACTCATTTCATCAAGGTATGTAAGCATTAAGTACATAACGATTTTGGTTTTTCGGGTGTATTTCATTGTTTTCTCTTTTTGAATCTATAATTGTTTTAACAAAACAAAAAACACCATAAATTGTCTCTTATGAATTTTTCCTTTGGACTATTAAGACCATAAGAAATTGCAGCATCTTGAAAAAAAAAAAATTCATAAAATTGTATTCTTGACCATTGGTTATGTTAAAATTAGTGTCTCCTTGTAAAGTGCTAATGTTAAAGTGGGGCTATCAACTTGAGACTAAGAGGGAGTGTAAAAGAACAAATAAAATTTTAATTTCCGCGCGGTTTCATACTGATGCGAAGGGACTCGCAATTCTTTAACACATCACGCAAATTGACATAAATATGATAAGAAGTTAAGGGGTTTGGATTCAGTTTTAATGGGTTTGGGTCATCAATGTTTTGACCCAAGCACATTATGGGCTGGATAAAATCAACATGAACCGAACCAACCCAACCTGATCCAAATGCTTATAGATATTTCCTATTAATGCAGCATACATCGGTGAGTCCAGACCGCAAGCTTCTCTGTGTTGTTGCAGATCACCTTGATGGGTTGCTTGTGGATTCCCAAAGTGGAAAGGTAAGTAAAAAGCCTTCTTGACGTTCTTCCTTTTCTAAAAGAAAAATAATTAGACATTTACTGCTGAGATATTGGCAAATTTCACTATACTTACAAAAGCTTCTTTTATCATTCTTTAATTGAGAAGAGAGCATAGTTTTGGAAATACTGTTAATTTTCAAGTGTTTCAACCAGTCCTCTTCTGACAAATATGCAACACTCGCAAAGTAGTAGAAGTTTATGGAAAGTATTTCCGATGAAATCATTGGGCTATGTTTGATTTTCTTGTCCAAAATGGGTTTTTATCTTCACCTCAAAACTTTGCTAGGATAAATGTTTTTGTTTTCTGTTTCCTGAAAAGTTTTTTTCATGATCTTTGGAAGCACAAAAAGTTGTTTTCACCTGGTTTCAAACTGAAACATTCAGAAAAGTTCCGCAAACTATTTTCTAATATGAAAAGGGAGTGAAAAAAGGGAAAAAAAATTTTTTTTTGCGTTGCCCCCTATTCTTAAATGCGAAATTAGACTTGCCCCTGTTTTCATAATTGTTAGACTTCGCCCCTGCTTCTAGTGAATCTCAAATAATTGCGTAAAACTTGTGTTTTGTGTGGATTTCTTCTGTTCTATTTAATGTAGTTGTTTGATTTTACCCACCCCGCCCCCCATTTTTATGTAATTCTTTAAGATTCCCCAGCATGCAAAGCCTAACGATTATGAAAACAGGGGCCAAGTCTCAAAACGGGATGCAGTGTCAAAAAGTTCCCCAAAAAAAATAAAAAATAAAATAAAATTTGTCCCGAATACAATTTTCTTATCAACTTTTATAAGTTTTCTTAGGGAATTTTGGGGATCAAAGGTCTCAACTTTAGCCACCAAGGCTGAAAACTTCATAAATAGAAACTGTACAACCAGAACAAAAATAGGGACTACCAAATGCGGCACGAAGCTGTTTACTTTGTTTTCTGGTATAAGTGACACATTTTTTCATACTAACACGTATATGCAAATACTTCACATCTATATGTTGCAGACTGTAGGGTCAGTTGTTGGCCATCTAGACTACTCGTTTGCTTCTGCGTGGCACCCAGATGGACAAACCTTTGCAACGGGGAATCAGGACAAGACCTGCCGAGTATGGGATTTGAGAAACCTATCATTACCAGTAGCAGTTCTCAAGGGGAACATGGGCGCTGTCCGATCTGTTCGTTTCTCATCCGATGGCCAGTTTTTGGTGGTGGCCGAACCTGCAGATTTCGTACATGTGTACAATACCAAGGTAGATTATGAGAAGCGGCAAGAGATCGATTTCTTTGGGGAGATTTCTGGGGTTTCTCTTAGTCCAGACGATGAATCGCTCTTTATAGGCGTGTGGGACCGCACTTACGCGAGCTTGTTGCAGTACAATAGAAGGCATGCATATGGATACCTTGATACATTTACGTGATCCAAGTCCAAGTCCAAGTCCAAGGATTATCATTATTGTTGTTTCTTTCTCTATTTCTGCTATTTTGGGATCTGATGAGTTTTGAGAAATGATGATGATGATAATTATGATAAAGCAACTGTTTTTTTGGTACATTACATGGGACATTGGAGTGATTTAACAGTCAAACAAGGTTGACTGACGGATATGTGTAAAATGGGACCTAAAATCCCATCAACAAAAAAAGATGGGATTCAATCCAAATGACCTTATAAATTTAACCTTTATATTGATAAATAGTCAGGGGGGATTATATATTTAACCTTGAAGTTTGGGGTCTGTTTTAGTCTCTCTCTTATCTTTCGATTGTGCCAAAGTGAACCCTGATGTTCTATATTTGTTTCAATTTAAACCCACGCACTGAATCAAATCCTGAACTTTGTTGAACTTATGTTTGATCCTTGAGAAACTTTTTAACTTCAAAACTTGGAAGATTATAGGTCCGGAAATATACGCTATAATGAAATGCTACTCTCCAAACTTGTTTTGATTATTCGTTAACTTTTTGAAATTTCTTAATAATGGACCTTTTTTTGGGTACTAATTTACCACCTTGAAAACAGGCATGTAACAAATTTGTTTTGTTTCCCAACTTAAGTTGTTGCTATAGAGATCTGTATTAGGTTGGATGGATAATTGGACGGTAAACAAGCAATCATTAATAAAAGATAAAACTTTCAAAGATTACACCATTCCCTTCTCAAAGAGAAGACTTTTTATCAACAAGGAAATGGATTGCCGAGATAGAAGGGCGTTTTTAAATTGTTCCAAGATTACGACAATACGCGTTGCTGTACGATGATTTGAGATACCAAACTTCTTCTTGGCTCAGCGTTACTTACGGATTTTGTGTACCTCAAATAAGGAACTTACAGGCACTTTCGTACTCCAATTCTGGGTTTAAAACACATGTTATGAGTAAAATAATTTATTACAACTCTGAAAATCAAAATAAAATGACAAAAACTCTAGTTACAATAATCTTCAGAATTGTGTGAGTGGCCCCTTCAGCATGTCATCTCCTTGCACGACAATTTGTCATCCGCTTTCCTATCATATTGTCCAGATTATATATTTCTTCGTTGCCCACGAGGTTGGCTGTATTGTCATCATTTAGATGCACATCCAAATTGTCCCCGACCTCCATGTTACTTCAAAAACATTATCCCAATTTGGCTCATCAAACCAGAGTCTGAAGATGTCGTCAAGGAATACACGATCTTTTTCTGATAAATATTTTACAGTCTACAACATCGATATAATCATATATAGACATGAACAATTTTAATGGACTACGCTGATTAGGGAAAAGCCGAGCCCATGTACTGGTTGGATTGTATGTTTAATCTTGAAGGCTGTCTTTGATCCAATTTCGCCAATAATCAAGAATGTTGTATCTGTATTCTAAACAAATTATATATCGAGGAGCATTAACGATGAACTCCTATTCACTTCGATTAGGCAGCCTCAAAACGTTTGCTTATCCTTTCGCCCGGATTCATGAAGTTCATAATTTTTTCTAAACTTGCCAGAATTTCGTAAATTGAAGAAACAAGTGAATATTTTGATGAGTTACTGCGGACTTGAGTTTGAACACCTCAACATTTATTGTGAAAATTACAGAATGTAAATTTTGGTTACATGGAGTATAATCTTTGAAAATTTTGCATATTATTTGAAGGTTGATTTAGTGTCCAAAGGAAATTCCCTCTACTGATTTCTAATGTAATATATTCTACTGCCTAGTCATGAATCACCAAGTGTCTGTTCCTTCTTTGTTTATTTATTTTTCTGTGCCAAGAGCGAGAATAATTTTTTACTATGGATTTGCGCAAGTAAATTATAGCCCCTACATTTAAGGCTAGTAGTCTAATGATGAAAAATGTCAACCCTCTTGGATTGTACTATAAACAAAATCTTTTGTCTTAATTAATAAAATACTTTAACATATTAAAAGAACAAATTACGAGTCGACGTGTACCACTTTTTTAGCATTGGATTGTTTCAGTTTGAGGTTCGTTTTCTAGATGTCAAACCAAGGCGATCTAATGTTGGTTTTGAGAAACTCGTCATAACCAAATCCACCATCCATATCGAATACAATTAAAATAGATGGATGGAATTGGATCAATCAATTTGTTCAGTTTAGACCGAATTCTGCACACCCCAAATCGTGAAAGATATTTGTGATCTCGTGTGGATGGGATGGTATGAAGAACCAAAAAGGGCAAAGAAAAGCATTGAGAAAGTAATCAGGGCCAATATTTCGCTGATACCATGTTGTAAAAGAGATAGAATTGTATTGCTACATTTGTATGCGTTTTATAACATCCATTGGATACGAATACTACGACGGTTTAAAAATCTAGAAAGAATTCGGTGTTTAAGAGAGTTCAGATAAATTAACGGAGGATAAACAGAATCAATTATAATCAGCAAGGACAATAAGCGGGTTCTTCCTCAAAAGTGAGCTCTGAGCGTTTTAGATACAAATAAGCTCTGAATACAACTACATCAACCACTCAAATCACTAATTCTCAGATCATTGGAAAGGAAATAAAGGTTTTGTATTTATAGGCCTCCGTTTGCCGCACGGCTGAGCTACATGGAGAGGCTTTTTATTATCATTGTTGCACCAATCATGTTGCATTTAATGCAAAACAAATGTGTGATACTTTTACATAATAAACAAATAATCGACGGCCTAGCCCTAGTCCTCACCTAAGCGCCGAAGGCATGCACTCTTTCTGCCTGACTTTGTTAGAGCACTGGGTATGCTAAAATCCAAAGATCTACACTGAAATATTGGATGGGGACAATACAAAAGGATATAATTGTCATCATCTGTGAGCCATTCTTTTATGACAACCGTAATACTTTCTTTTTCTTTTTTTCAAAAAGAAGGTCTAAGTCTTCTTTTTACAACCTATCGAACGTGGGAGTTCTAGTTGATGCAAATGGATTTGCAGATACGACGATGGACGTTAGATCACCAAGAGCTTGCCTGCACACCATAAAGAGGGCTCTTATCAAACTTCAAATTGCACCGTCAGGGAAAAAAAATTTAAACCGGCAAAAGCATCCATTGCATATTATCAATGTACAAACATCCATTGCATCTCTTCTACCAGCAACTTATGACCCGAGTTTACTTGCATAAATGTAATGAAAATATGAAGTAAAAGTAATGTAAATTTGAAGACACCACCTCTATGGTTACCAGGCCAATTCATTTTTGGGTAGTTTTTCCCCTCGATTAATAAAAAGTAGGATAAATTATTCACTACTAGTGCCTATCTTCTTGTTGCATTTTGAGTTTAGCATGAACAACAATTGTTTTAAATTTTCAGTCCCTACTTTCAGTTTTGTTCTGTTTATAGGACAACAATAATTCGTTGTTATATGTTATTAGTTCCTATTTTTGTAAAAGATTCCTTCGGAAAGAGGGACAAGAGAAAAATAAAATAAAATATTTACTTATTTCACTTTTGCCCTTTGTCTATGCTCAATAACTTCTCGCCAGAGGGATAGGTTATCTAAGTATAATGTAGTGCCTCTTTTGTACTTTTGTGTGGATTTGGTTCAAGTTTTGGTACGTTCCCTGGAATCCTAAATTGGTAAATTCACAACAGGAGTTTCTAATAGTTCATGTCAAAAGATTCAATCATAAGTAACGAGGTTCAAACATTCTATGTAAATCACACAGGAGTCTCCTTTAGTTCATGTCAAAAGGTTCAATCATAACTTGACGAAGTTCAAAATTTCCATTTAGGATTCAGGGAACGAATCAAAACTCGAACCAAACAAGCGGCAAAAGTAATGTCATTGACCCAAAAAAAAGTATGCACGTAAGAAAATTAAGGTACTACTACACTGTAGGTATAGGTACCTGAATTAGAGCTTCTTAACAATTTCTTCGTTTACACGTTGATAGTAAGTCATTCTCTGTATACAAGTGAGAGCTTCTTCATACTGTTGACGTTGGAATGCATTTGCAAAGGAGTTCGACCAATGCCTCAATTTATCTTCCATCTGTTGTGTAAAGGTAAAGAATAGTAAGTTTGGGATATGCGCTTCAAGTTTATATAGCATATCACAGAATGAGATTGACAGTCAAAAACATATATATATACATACCTGAGCGTGGATATTATTTAATGTCTGGGTGTCTGCAGCTTCTTCAACAGCTTCCCTAATTTCCATAATCTGCATGTACTTCATCACTTCCCATTGTTACTAATATTCATTCATTTCCAGATATCTATCTTCATGAGATATACCGCCTCAGCACATTTGCAAAATTAAACACAAGAAAGAAACAAAGCCATATAATTGGAACCAGGCAGTGACTGGGAAACCAATTATTTATTTATTTATCTATATTTAAAAATATAATACTACATAAAAAATCTTACTTTACACCTAAAAAGGACATTAATTAAGAGTTCATTAATTGAGCATACTCATAATTCAAACATGAGAAATAAATTTTAGAACAAAAAGGAGTGCCAAAATTCACCAACCCTGCACAATTGCATCCAGGCCGCCTAGGCGGGGATGTTTAGAACAATGTATAGGAGAATTGGGTGATACCTCTGTCACGTCCCTTTAAAAATCAAATAGAATCTAACCATGTAGATTTCAAACAAGTTTATGCTAGCAATCTATTTTTTTCTTTGGTCTATGAATACAAAACCACAAAACAAACCACAACGAATACTACAGAAGTTAACCTACTCCAGTCTCTGGTTGCATCAAAATCAGACAACAAAATATTGACGAACTCTTGAGGAAGATTAGAAAACCAATCCTTTGGGAGCAAATCATTTTTTTCTTGAAAAGCCAGCCAATGAGCAGCCCCATTCATTGATCTAGGCGTGAAGACAAAATAGAAAAAAAATGAAGAAAAACAGCAAAAAGAAAGAAACAGGGAAACTGCACACACGCCGCTATAAGAAAAAGGTGGAGTGCTTTCAATTGATCATAAAATCTGACAATTTCCTATTTGAGAGAGAGAGAGAGAGAGAGAGAGAGAGATCAGAGGAACATACACATGTGAACACCTAGTTCCTTAACCAAAAAAAAAAAAAAAAAATGAGATTAAATATGCATATATAAACAAAATCCCTAAGAAAACTGACTTGAACTCGTCTAGATATCATTACCTCAGCAAGCAATTCTGGTTCCGAAACAGTTTGCTCTTCATCTACTTCCACGCCTTCAAGCCTCATCTAAGAAGTGAGAAAAAGGCATAAGTTCAATTAGGAGTCATGTTTGTAGCATCAAAGAAGCTGTATGCAAGAGTTATGAAAAGCTAAATGTGGAATAGTATGGGAAGAAAAATCACTCAAACTCAATGTCCTTAATTTTGACCTCACTTTTTTTTTTCCTTTTTTTTTTTTGATAGGAAACAAAATTTTAGAAATTCTCAAAATATAAGTTCGAGGTGAAGGGGGACAAGCCATCCACCATCAGTACATATACAAAAGACAAGCGTGAAAAGAATCAAATACAACCAAACTTGCATAAAATAAGATGCACATAATAACTTCTCTCAAAGGATTATAGCCTTCCAATTAAGTTTAATGTCCTTAATTTGACTATTAAACTGATTCCCTAATCTTCTTTCTTTTTTCAGTTTTTGGGGAGAGGGGTGGGGAAGTAATTGGACTCTCCTAATCAGTGAGTCAAGTACCAGATCAATTCATATCGATCACATTTTGTTGAACTTGTAGAAAAGCATATATTTAGTAAAGGGAATAAAAGTGAATACTCACTCTATCCCATATTAGGAGTCCATTATTTCTTTTGGGATGTCCCAAATTAAGGCTATACTATCCTTTCCAGAACATAATCAACATACCATAACTCATGATAGGAAGCAAGTATTGTTCTAAACCATTTATTGTGATGAAATTAGTGTATCCTTAAAAAATGGGAAATTCAAACAACTAGACTCTTAATTGGGAACAGAGGGAGTAGTAGTATTTAGTTAAGACTCTTAATGGGAAATCCCGTTATTCCCCTCTTTGATTCTATTTACATTATTGGCTTCAGTATTATTGGTGATTTGTGGGGCGACTGTCCAGATGTCTCTTTTCTTTTTTATGGCGCTGCACTGCTGCCAAGTGATGTGCCCATTTTAGTGCATATTCTGTAATAATTAACCTTTGTTTGTTTAAATTTATTGAAGTCCTATATTTTATTTATTTTTAGTATATTGTAATAATTATGGTATTGGAGAAGAAACAAAGAATTTGATTTGGAGAATTTGTGCAGCAGTTCTGTATTTTGCCTATATCTCTTCACTCAAAACTTGCACTTTGGCATGCTTGGTATTGCCAGGAAGAGGACACGAAGCCCTACAACTTTCGTGTTATATGAAATTTTGGATTTGTCGGCTCTGGAGGTCAAAAACAGTGTCAATTTTACAGTAGTGTGAAGTGTGAAACCTGCATATCTTATTGTTCAAGCATGTGGACCCCACATTCATGAACCATAGCCTCTACATAATATTCAATAGCCCAGTTGTCATATTGCAATCCCCATAATTCACCTAAACCTTAATTTTCATAAACTCTCCTAAATAAAGAAGCACTCAGCAGTAGAGAAGATCATCCCTGAATATTTTTTAAAACATCCCAACTCCCATTACGCAACTCCCTCTAGAGATTCCTAGACTTTTAGCAGATATAATCTATTTTAGAGGAACATGGTGAGACCGTTAGGTTTCCGGAAACTCCTAATTTTCATTATGCAACACTGCACAGAGGTTATTTGTATTTTTAGCAAATTTATCTCTACAACAAAATTGTAGGATAAGAATTTTGAGCCTTGATTCTTGTTGTACAATTATGTGGCAAGAGTGCGAGACTATGTAATTTTAGCAAATACATATTTCCATTGAAATTGCGTTGTAACTTGTAAGGGTTAGAAAGGAAAGAAATTTTCACATATAAAAAAGTTCAAATATAAAGCCCATAACTCAAGGATCACTTACAATGTATATTGCCCTTGACAATGGGTTACTGAGTGTGCGATACGCATCGATAACCCGAGCGGACTGTTCCGCAGCATATGCTCTTTCTCTCTAACAAACCAATAAAAAGTCAAAAAAGGGTATCGGGCTATCGGCAAGAAAAATAACAGATATAATATGTTCACAACATATCGACACTAACCTCGGATTTCGAATGAACCAGATCAGGGTGCAGTTTCTTCTGCCAGTCTTTGTATTTGCCCTCTAGATTTTCGTTTGGAATTTCATACTTCTTCTCCCTATTAAGATTCAAACTTTTCTTAACATGTACTTGTTATAACTGAAACTATGACACCTTTATACGTGCCTTTTTTGTTAGGTTGATCAAAAAGTGCAGCAAAAGAGTGTAAACAGCTAGGATATCAAACCCCCCACCGCAAAATAATTAATAAAGAAGAAAACTTTGTCAGAACTTAGGAGATCAAACTCATCCTCTATAAAATTGTCTCTTGTCCACAAATTCAGTTTTAATACATTAACTTGACTTAATATGTGCTTCTTAGATTATTTTACTGTTTGATCTGTACTTACAGGCAGGTGCCGGTGAAAATTGGCTTTTATTTTAGAATACCTCAAAGCTAATCATCTTCCTTCATCTCCACCAGTTTGGGTCTGTAAAAATTGGCATTTATTTTATATTCAAGTAAACAATTCTCCTCAATCATCATCCAAATGCAGAAGATGCGGCTCCATAAATTACTGAGTTGGTAATTGCTAGGTTTCGAAGATGTGGGGTGTACTGTTTTGCTACTGTGTGACTGTGTCATATTGACAGATTCTGATCTGTATGGTAAACAATAACAAAATTTGTATATATACGATTCAATATGGAATTGGGCATTTTTGCAGAAATGGAAGATTCCTTTTTGTTAAATAAATGTTGCGAGTTCTACACTTCTAGTTCACAGTTCAATATCTTTTACTTTATTTTTCAATCAGAAAAGAAAAATTTTATTAAGAGAGGAATTACAAAAAAACGAAACCGCTCGTCTCCTTTTCCAACTTATCATAAAAACTAGTGTTTTCAATCTTTTTCTAACATTTTTATCAATCGAACTAGAAGAGACATGGTTGGATCAATATTACACCCAAAACCACAAAAATGAAACTGTCTGTGCAAAAAAAACAAAAAAAGTCCCAGAAGGATTCCCCCCTCGAAATACCACCTAAAGAAGCATCTAGACATGTCATGGGTTTCTCTAAAACACACATTGAAGAAGCCAATCTTGAAGGGTGGCATCCGCATAATCTCCAGCCAGGCTACTACTCAGCTATATTTATTCGAAGTCCAGAAATACGCTAAAAAACCTTCATAACCTATAATGACTCAAAAGATTTATAAAGAAAAATATCATGTCATCCACAAACTGGAGATGTGATCGCTACCTCCTTCCACCCCCCCCCCACCCCCAAAAAAAAAAAAAAAAAAAAAAAAAAGAACAATAGATTACCCCTCGATAAGCATAGTCTCTGCTCCCCTAGACACTATCCGACTCAAAACATCCAAGACCAAAAGTGAAAAGGAAAGGGGAGAGAGGATCACCCTACCTCGAAAAAACTTTCCATTTACTACCACTGAAAAATTAAGGTCTCGGAAACAAACCCCAACCCACTGGCATCATATACTTCAAAACTCCTTTTTGTCCATTATACTATGTAAGATAGCCCAACTCGCCCTATCGTAAACCTTCTCAAAGTCTACTTGAACACCAGAGCTTCCCTCCTAATATCCTCCCAGCAACCAAAGTCCTTAACACTAACTGATCTCTACCCTTCTTAGATAAAACAGCTATAAATTCTTAAAAAGATAGTCCCAATTTCACTCTTTTACATTTTAAGGAAACATTATTTTCAACGTGTCAAGAATACAACTCATTTTTCTACTATGAGAATTGATACATTGATAATGTTCTGAAAAGGAAATTGGACTATCAATTTGAGATATCCTGAAAAAGTAAGTGGGACAATCTTTTTGAGATGGAGGGAGTATTTCCAAACAAAACAACATTTGATCATTTTGGGACAGAATAAACAATTTAGGAACTTCAATTCTGCATTCCACATACATAATTCAACATTTAATATGAAGCAATTTGAAATTTAAAAACATTTGACTCGAAATAGAACTTGAAAAGCAAAGGAAATAAATTTGATCCAGTAATCGTTTCCAAAAATACTTACCATCCGAATATCTGGAAGTAATTAGCTGAATGATCGACAGGTTGAACGCTCCTACAAGTTTGGCAAACCAGAAACGGCACCATGTCAGCCAAGGTATTACAGTTCCAACAATGGACTTTCTCGGCAAATGCAGAGGAGAAATTTTTCCCAGAAAATCTGATATTTGCAAAAGCGTGAGACAATGAGGTTTGGAAAACCCTGGATTCTTCTCTGGTGTTAAAGGCAGACAAATTAGAGAAGGCAGAGGAAAATTGACAGGGTGAAATGGTATCAAATGAGTGAAGAGAAGAATTTGAGGAAAGAACTCTGCGTGCAAGAATGGAGACTGGCTTTCCTAGCTGCGTCTTCCACATTTTCAGTTCACAAAGAGAGAGAGAGAGAGAGAGAGAGAGAGAGAGAGAGAGAGAGATGGGAATTACGGCTCTGGTGGTATCTTTGTATGGGAAAGGGGGTCTATTGGGATACTTTTTTCCTATATAAGAACATCCACAACGGAATAAATTAAGTGAATGGTCAGTAGTACTAGTTTAATAGATTATCGATGAATCGCACCACAGGCCGGAATTCCTGGAATTACAGAAACATTGTGTGAGCACAAACTGACATAGAATCGACCCACCAAAAAAAAGCTATTACAAATAGCATTGAGAATAAAAAAATATTAGATTGTTAAACTTCACAAGAGTCATACATATATGAACAATGTTCTTGGGAAGAGGTCTAGGCAAACCAAAAGGCAAGATATCAATCAACAAAAAATCTCAAACAAACTTTCTTTGTTTCTTTTCCAATTTCAGTGAGCCTCTGGTCCACCATTCTATACTTAATGAATGGGCACATACTCGCTGCATATGCACCAAGCCAATGTTGGATATCAAAAAAAGATACCGGCTCGGCACATGTGCAGGGAGCATATGTCTATGCATTGCGCTGATAGAATGGAACCAAGTAAAAAGGTGTGTATATAGTGCCACCCAAAGGCAAGAGCTCAATTGGGTTTATGTGTACAAGGAAAAAAAAGCAGACAATTCAGTTGCTGTACTAATCATCAAAACCGTGATCTATTGTTTGTTTCCTTATTGCAATTGTTGCACAGAAGAAAAGTATAAGTTTAAATGCAAACATAGAACAAGAAATTAGGTTTTATAAACCGGAGCAAAACCTTGCTAAGGATGAGGAGCAACTAGGTTTGGCGGGCAATGGAAGAGGTGCGGCGAGCAGAGAACGAGCTATCTAAGCGGTGGAGAATGGAGAAGATTGGTTCCAAAACAATAGTTAAATACACTAGATTACCCTAAACTATTGGGTTTTGGCACTTTGTCCCCTAATTTATAAAAGTCAGCAATAAAATCTCCTAAACAATGTCATTATCACTTAACCTTCAAATTGACATGCTTGCTCTTGTATAAAATTTAAAACGGAAAAAGAAAAGGAAACAATAAAAAGGAAAAAACAAAAAACACAAACAAGCCTCCACTGCTTTTCCCCACCCACCAAGCCACCATCAATCTATAATATTTGTAAAACTCCCTTGTACCCGCTACCTCCACCTCACCTTGTACACACTTCTTGATAACTACCCCCTCTCTCTAAATACAAACGGAATGCAACTATATATATACAACATATATACATGAAATAAAGTTTTTAATTTGAGGATAAATATGTTAAATTTGTGATGGAGGTGGCCGGGGTGGGGTGGGGTGGGATGAGGTGGGGTTGCTTTCTTTTTCTTTTGTATTTTTTTTTTTTTTAACTTTGTGTAGGGGAAATTACCGTCTTTTGGAGGGTAAAGTGATAAAGGCTAATAGTTTGGGTATTTACTATTGACTTTTTTAAATTGGATAGGGATTAAATAAACTCTACATTTAAATCTGAACATAATACAAAAAACTAATGGAACTTTTGGAAATGAATAAGCATTAGTATTTTTGGTCCAATTTTTTTAAAGCTACGAATATCACTCGAAATGTTACTATAGCACTCCAAAAACAAACTTTAGTGAAATTTTATATACATCTCTTTAAGACAATTGGATACATGCAAGATCTGCTGGTTTGGCACTGGGCAAGCAATGTTATTTATTCAACCAAGTTTGTTTATTTTGTTGCCTTAAATCTGATTGAGGCAAATGTGAGTATATATGGGTGCTTCTTAATCTTTCTCTCCGGGTAAAAAGTTTTGCAAGAGTATTTGGCAGCCCTCGAAAATGATTCACTTCTTGTGGAAAATTATTCATAATGCTATTCCTCCAAGGAAAATTTGTATGCGAGAAAAATGCTCTTCGTCCCCCCGTGTCCTATTTGTGCTATGGAAGTTGAGTCAACGAAGCATATTTAATTTCGGTGTGATTAGGCTGCTGATGTTTGGGGGGACTGTGGTTTGATTGATAGAATCTCGGTAAACTGTGTTTCGGCTGCTGCTTGGACGGAACTTGTGTGGAACTCATGTGATTCTAAATCGGAAGCGCTTTGGTTATTTGGCAGGCTAGCTATTGTTTTGTTGATGCTTGTGGTGCGCTGCTGATAAATTTATCTTTGATGGTTCTAATATTAATGAGAGGTCTAACTCGGAATGGGCACGTAATCTGGTTACTGAATTCAAGTCCGTCCTCAGGGCAGCTCTCCCCCTTCTCTGTCACGGTGGTCTTGCCTGTCTTGTAGAAGGCAAAAAGTGAATTGTGATGCATCTGCGGCTTGCGCCATTAGGGATAGCAACGGTTCTCTTAGTCATGGGTTTGGTAAGGTGATTGCCCTCAATTCTTCGGTTCTTATTGTTGAAGCTATAGCGGTTAGAGAGGCTTGCATTTTGCGTATCAAAGTGGGTATTAGAGGCACTTACTTCGAAAGCGATAATTCTTCAGTTGTTTCTTGGTGTATCAAAGTGGATGGTATTCCACCAGGGGAAGTCAGGACAGTTATTGAAGACATCAGGCAACTGGCCGATAGGGCCTCTCTTTCCTTATTCGTTGCCGTAAACCAGCAAATGAGCCACTTATTGAAATGTATTTGCTTTTGGTATTATATGTATAAAATTCAAAATATCAAGTTACCAAAAACCCTTGTTCGAAAATTATCGAAAATACCTAATATCCTAAAAATATTGAATAAATTGTATACAAAATTAACAAATATACCACAAATATCAAAAAAAAATTCAATACATGGAAATTAATAAAAAATTTCAAGAAATTTTAAACTTGTTCGACAAACTAATCATTGACCACTCATTTTTACTTAATTGTAGTTATTCACTTCATCGCATAAATAATACTTAAATTCTTACTACTTTTAATCTAAACTCTCTTAGTTTATTGAAAATCAAAATTAATCAAATAGATTTATAGATTTTTGCACTTGTAATGTTGTTCATCGAAAACTAACACAAACGAAATCAGAAATTTACCAAAAAACCGAGCAGTTTGGTATTGGTTCCTAATTTCAAATACCGATAGTAAACGGGTAAATTTAGTATTTAACTTCTTATTTTAGTTTTGATATTGGTAAGGGTGGTTTATTGAAATAAGACTCCTAATTTGAACACATGGTCCCATTCACTCTCAAATCGATCTAAAAAAGAAAAATGACAACTTTTATTGTGCTCACCCATCATAGTAGTTATATGTTCAACCTTTATTGTTATGGTTGTAGTTTAAAGAAGGGATCCTCCAATACTGTGCACCAGCTTGCATGAGCAGATGCATTCCTCCTTTAATTTTAAATTTTCTGTATTTTAGTGTTCAAATCTTCTTAACTAACATCATTTATGTCATAATTTGCCCACAATTTAACTTTCATAATGTCAACCGTAACATCAAAAACTTTTAGGATGTTGCCTACAAAAATAATAATGATAAAGAACGATAAACAAATGCACAAATAAGAAAGACATTTTTTTTTGTACTGTGGTTCCCCCAACCTATGAATAGTAAGTCTGATATATGTCAACCCCTTAGTAAGGTGTTGATGTGCTTATATTGATAATGGTGGTTACTACACAGTATGAGAATGAATACAATGTAGAGATAAAAGGTTTAGCGTTTTTCTGCCATGTTTGTGGTGGTGGGCTAAGGGGTACTATTTATAATACATAGCCCTTAGCTGTTACAAGTAGATGTGTAACTAGTCCCTTAATGTTGTTTGTTGTGTTCATAAATAGGCTTCCTTCATCAACTATCCCAAATTTTGCTTAATACTTGCAACTAAGCAACATAAGCACAAACTTGTAAACTTTTTGCAGAACTTTAAGCCTAAATCATCTAACCCCAATTTTCCTTAAAGAATTGAGAAGAACTCCTTACAGCAAAATCCCTAGACAATGTTTGGAGTGATCCAGATTTCACGTGTAGAACAACTTTTCCTAAGGTCCCAACATGATTTGAAGTAATTTGGATGATGAAAATTCACTTAGAAGCTCGGGATTTGAAATTTTACTCTCAAAACAATCCCCCTCGTGTCTTTGAAATGTTGAATTTTGTCCAAAAATCGCACTTGTTTATAAAAAGTTGTGACCCTACGGTAGGCCCAAAATTATCCCGAAACTTGTATAGCACTAGTTCTACGCATCCGAGGCTTCGGAAAGTATTCTACAGTTAAAATACATGCATGTCCTTTTGTACTCAATTAACTACGAAACAGTAACCATCTAACGTGTTTCTTATTGTGTTTAATGAGCAATTAGCAACTTAACGCGGTTTTCAGAAGTTTGACGCACGTGACCTCCGATCCATGAGAGATTTCAAAAGTTTTTTCACTAACTGTTAGTGTACACTAAAATGCCATTAATCCTTGAGAAAACAGAACTACGCGTAAATACACCACTTTAACCATTTAATTACAGATGGCCATATTGCCAAAGCATAGTACTGCATTGAGAAATTTTATTACTTACTTCTAAAGTTATATTTACTTTCGCAATAAGCATAATTGCTTCAGCAATAGTATCGCCGTTAATTAAAATGCGTGGTGTCACACCTATTTTCACATGATCTAAATAGCTTACGCATTAACACAATTCATATACCTTTTAATACATAATACCAGGAGGAAAAAACAATGAAATTTCTAGAGAGAGAAAGTAAAAAAAATTCTCTCCAACCTCTCTCCTCTCACAATTTATTTTATTTTAATCTTATGATGTTTCCAACAAGTTCTTTGGTGTTTCCGGCCACCATTCCCCCTCCAACAACCTCCATCTCCACTAATCTCACCACCAATGCTCCACCCCAAATCCACCACCAACCACCACTAAACCATCATGGCTCACCAGAAAACCATCCATATCAAATCAGCTTCCAACAGTCCAACAATGCAAATTTAGCTATTTTTCTGCACAAAATAGCTGAACAACAAACCACACAACAACAAATCATTCAACAGATGTTTTCTGCCATGATTAATGGTCCTAGCAGTGCCACACAATCTCCTTTCTACCCCCACCTTCCCACAGAATCAGTCTCTCCCATTGCAGACTATTCTACTTGTGCATTCTGCAGTTAACTTGCAGAACAGTGCACACATTCAGAGTTCTAAAGAGATGGACAGCCAAGGCAATAGGCAGAAAAGCCACTTACAACACTCACCCAATGATATTTCAAGGGATTTAATGCCCTACACAGCAGTTTTGAGCAAATCAGATGGTAAACAGGTAGTTTTTGTAGATTTTCTGCAGAAAAATGCAGAAAACATCTCAACCTGCATCCCCATGGCAGAAACAGTAGTTCTTCCCTTCCCACAAGTCTCAAATAGCAGTTCAAGGTCAAACAACACAGTTCCAGGTGCCTCTGAAGCACATACCACTTTTTCACCTGTTGAAACTGAACTTTTACCTCAAAAAACAACATTTTCAAGTACTTCTTTGGTAGACCCTCATGTTCCAGCTCATACACTTTGTCTCCCAACTTCTTCAAGTCCTGTTAAAAGTACTTCAGTTGAAGAAAATTCCCAATCTCATTCGGGTTCAAAAAATGGCAGTTTGCAACCAATTTTCTCTCAAAATGCACAGCAAAATACAATGCTTTCTCAGCTTCAAATCCCTGTTGTTTATGTTGAAGATGGATCTAATTTGCCTCCTAAACATCCTCCCACCATTCCTTCTCTCAATATCCAACAGTTCCCTCCTTTACCCAGCAGACAAAAAACTGTGGCAGTGGGACTATCAGCACAGTGTACAGATTCTGTCACTGTGCAGACAGTTTCTGCTGCTCCTGTTTATTCTAATCCTACAGCAGCACAAGGCTCAATGCCTGCCAGCTCTTGTACTTACACTCAAACCTCTACATCTCACATTCCCCCACATACTTTGGCTGTCACCAACCTTGACAGCTCAACTGTCAATCACACTTCTAGTCCCATTCCAACCAAAGCCAACTTTGCTAGTTTGTTTCACCACTCGGAGCTAACTACTCCAATACCCCTTGCACCTTTACCAACTCCTTATTCCAAAGGTTCTTTGCCAGCAATTAAGTTGAATGAAGAAGTGTATCAAAAATCAATTCTTGCTTGTCAACTGAATCTCATAGGCAGATTAACTCTTCCTAAAGGCTCCTCTCCTATAAAAACTTCTGATTTATATTCCAAAATTAACTCTCGATGGCAAACTTCAGAAAAATTCATCCTCACTCCCATAGGAAAAGGGTTTTTCTGTTTAAGGTTCAAAAGCAAGGCAGACCAAAACAAGGCATGGATTACAGGTCATTTGAACCTCTCTCCTGGAAGTTTTAGGCTTCAATTATGGAGTAAAGACTTCAACCCTGTCAACCAAAAAAAAACTACCACACAGATTTGGATCAAGCTTCATGAAATCACACAAGAATACTGGGATCCTCAAATGCTCATCAGTATTGCTAGTTTGGTGGGTATCCCTCAAGCTATTGATCCACATACCATGGGTTTTGTTTTTGGTCACTTTGCTAGAATGCAAGTTGAGGTAGATCTGCTCCATCCTCTTCCTTCTAGGCTTTTGGTGGAAAGAGAAGGATATAGTTTTGAAGTTCCTGTCTCATATGAATCAGTTCCTAGCTTTTGCTTGCACTGCCATACTATTGGTCATCTTGTGGGAGAGTGCAGAAGCCTTAAAAAAGTGCAAGAAGCAAGCCATAATGACCATTGCAGACTTCCTTCTTCCAACAAAAACAGTAAGGCTGCCCTTCCCGCTAATCTCTAGCAGACCACAAAATCTGATTCAAGGCAAAAAAAAGTTGCTTTTATGCCAACTGTTTCTGTTCAATCTTCTCCTCCCACTATTCCCATCATTTCCACCTCTGATCCCCCCACTAATCATGCCAATACAAACCTTGATCATAGTCCTTCTAAGTTTGTTTTTGTTAGTCATAACAGTCAATCCAATCCCGTTCAAAGTTCTGATTCTGCAGAACATACTAATGCTTCTGAAACCAATTCCCACAAAGCAGTTCTGCCATCTAGCAATTCTTCTTTCACTCAACATAGCCCTTCCCCTTGCTTGAATAGATCCCTCACCAACCAATCTGTTACCTTATCTAACTCTGTTGATAATGATTGGGATGGCAGGCCTCTTCCACAATTCAGAAGACACTCTATGAGATCTTCACAGTCCAATTATGGCATATCAACATCTGACTCCCACACTCAACAATTCACTAGATCTAGACATAATAATAAGTACTCTCCTCTTAGTGAGCATTTGTTAGATGATGATGGTGATGGTGAAGCTTGGGATCATTCTTCAGAAGAGAATTATATTGAGAATCAAGAGCATTTTAATGACTGTAGTGGCTTTTACTCACTTGGAAACTCCAACCAATTCATAGCAGTCCATAGGCCTCCAGTGCTCAATGTCCAGGAGGCTTTTAATTGGGAAAATATGGCTGATGATGAACCTTTCCAATCATGGGAAGCTAGAGCTGATGCAGAATTTGAAGCAGCTATAGCCAAGAACAATGATGAAGAAGGTATTGTCTCTCCACCACATGGCAACTCTCATATTTCCATATCTAGCCATGGCTCCACCTCAAAAGGTGGATTAGAGTATGTTCCCTCTCCTGTTCAAACAACAGCACAAAGGCAGAAGAAAGGAACAACTCTTTCTTTAAACAAGAAAAATAAATTGAAGAAAGCTTCAAGTAGAGAAAAGAAGGAAGTTGAAGCTGCTGCACCAGGAAAACCTCCTAAAGAAGCTCAATCTAATTCCCTTTCTTCTTCCCAACCTCTATATCAATGGCAAGTCCATTTGCAGGACAAGAAGAAAAGATAAGAGATTGCATTAGTGGATCAATCAGCCAATGTAGCAAAAACATAGCCTTCTTCATTTGCGGTCGACCACTTGGTTCTTTCCGCAGAATCTGTCTTTGCTGCAAGTATTTTTAGTTTATTCTACAGTCATCCGTTTAGAATTTATCTTCTTGTTTTGAATTGCTTGGTAGACTTTCGGTCTTGTCCTTTAGTCCATCTCGTAATATTTGCTCATTTCATTGTATTTTGGGGTCCCGGGGATGGCCTTATTGTATCCCCCCCTCTATGTTTCTTTTTGGTTATTTATGGCAGGGCACTAGTCCTCCTTAAAGGAGGCTAGTGATTTTATAAAAAAAAAAAAAAAAAATACATAATACCATATCGGAATGTGCTATTTTGTGTGTGAGAATGCACCTTTTAATACATAACACCACATGGGAAAGTGTTATTTTGTGTGTGAGAAGGAGAAACAGAGCAGACTTACCCTGTTGAAATTATCAAATTGTTGACCAATCCAGTTAGCTGTGGGCCAAGCATCATGTCAGAAGTTTGAATCACGTACTGCCAATTCATTTGCTAAATTTCTGAATTTACGCATAAATACTAATTTTCTAACTCCCAAGAAAAATAAATTGAAACAAACGAGCACCAACGGTTTTCCTTGAAAAACCCAGTTAGAGGATGGAAAATGTGTTCTGGCTGTCCCAACTTTTCTGTGGAATTAAATTCAACTTTACAACACTCATCAGATGCTCGGCTATATTCCTTTCAAAATTGTGCTTTATCTCAGCCGCCTTGCTATTCTGAATTCTTGTACAGAAAAACTCTTTGAACCAGAAATGGATTCAAAAGTCGTGCATTACGTCAATACACGACAAAAGTACATATATATTCCACCTCTAAATGAAAGCAATCAACTCCCAGAAGTACACAAGCATATATAGCTTTCAAACTGGTGCACCACTGATGTTTCTATACCTGACGACTCAACTCCCAAGTAATCAACAGGACCGAGAACAGCGACATGAGGCCTCCCAACCTTCACGCAAACAGCCATTATACACGGGAATTACCGAATTAGGTTAGAGCTGTAGACGTAATGAGCCTCTACATCGTCTCTAGCAATGCTGCCAAACATACCAAAAAAAATAAAAATTTATAATGTTAAATAACACATATGCGCATGCGCACACATATAGAGAGAGGGCATGCATAAATTAATCAGTCAAAATTAAAAATATCATAAGTGACAAATCCGAATGTAGACAATAACCACACACATACAAGATCATGGCATCTCAAGTTTTAGATTCTCACTTTGACTAGTGTACTTTTGATAAAAAAAAGCCACCATAATTGGCTCCGGAAGTGGCAAAAGATTCAGAGTGTTATACATTTGCAAACAATACAAACAATTTGCTCCTACGAGTAAACCTAGCAGTAACCCAAAAGGCCAAAATACATAGTTAGAAAATCTTTAACATGCTTTTAACTAAAACAATGGTTTTAGACAATCTGAAAAGAAAGAAAACGATTCAGTTTGCCACATCTCAATAGCAGTATAAGAGCTCATGATTGATCACTGCATTAACAAGTACATGTAATTCTCACATGCAAAAATTTCTACCAAATTAGCTATCTAGCATGCTCACACTAGAAGATCAAGGACACTATGAGTGCTCACTAATGTCAGCCCTTTGACTGCTTACTTCGCTTCCATAATTCAAGTTGTCTGCTGCAAAACCAATAAGCATGCAATACAACTGTGGGTTCCATCACCTTAAAACAAACATCTTTAGGAACAAAATCAAGAACAAATAATTAATTGCCTTTTCTCATCATTTTATTTTTCCGAATATTATATTTCTTGTCAAAATTGCGTTTTTCAACTTTTCCTTGACTGGAGTCACATTAGGCAATGTTATAGATTCTCAATCTCATGTGATCCTAACCCATTTAGTTTTTATGTACATTTTGTGGTTCCCTGCACACGAAACCTAGGTATTGGCATGAAACCTATGTATTGGCATAAACTTTGCCAAGCCTAGGATAATTAAAACTAGCCTATTGTTAGATGTCTATGCAGCAAACTAGTTAATGGAGATTGGAGGAGGAAAAGGTATCAATGGGGACTGGGGACTCAAACAAACCTGTGATGTAACTAGAGCACGTATACTAAACTGAAGTAAGTAAATTTGTCTCCGTTCTTGAGATATGAGCAGATTAAAAACATAGCCCAATTATCTAACGTAAAGGAAAATAAAGAGAATAATCAATCTGGTTGTAAATTAGCAAACAACGTAACGTTCTTGAGGTAACTAAACCAGAATTCAGGTCCTATTTCCATCTAGGCATATTGTCAAACATATAGTGCACACACGGAGATATTGAAGATAAGATAACAAAAAGCACACTTTATAAGACAAAAAACATCAGATAATAAACTACCAAACTTGAAGAGTAGAAATACCCCTCCGTTCTCTAGGTCGAGTCAGTTGTTAATGATTCGTGGATGATTATCTTCTAATGAAAGAAAAACATAAAAAGTCTAGCAAAAACCACCTTATTGGATATGAAGAAAATGCAAGAAAGAATAGAAACAGATTAATGCAGATTATAGGGAGAAACTATACCCAAATTTGATTTGTTGTCATAGGTGAATGGAATGGACAAGTAGATCAGACTCATAATTTCTCAAACAACACGACACAACTTTTTTGGTTTCATAAATGTAATTGGAACTCACGTGGTGCAAGCTAACCACATTTGTACTCGTTACGTGCCATGTTTGCTTTTGGAAATATATCAAGTTTGTAATACTACAATTGACGTAGCACGAGCCACATTTTTGGTCAATATTTCCATCACACATTTCCAAAAGCAGTGGCTAGGCCAGTGTCAACATTAAGGAGTTTAAATCATAAAATAACATTAATTGTCGTGATTGCGTGGTAGACACAACATGCACTTCATCAAAATTGGCAATCCATGTCACACATCCATTGAGTGCATTCCAAGTAAGAACAGCACCAATAACGTGGAACTCAAACTGCAATCCATGTCGCACATATCCATTGAAATCAGAACACCACATGAATGTGACGCATATACCATTCACGTATTTAACTATTTCATCTCAAAGTTTCTAGTGGTACATAGCCAACAATGAAATGACATGTAATTCATCCAGAGCCAACCCACAATTATAGGGGACACCATGTCATGTGCCAACTGAATCCAAGACACCATATGCTTCTCTCTTCGTAGACATTATCCTACAAAAAAAAGATATTGATCACACCTAGTGTACCACATGACAATACACCTATACACAAGAATAATGAAATTCAAAATAGGTGCCACCATGGAATATAGAGGTAAAGTTCATAGAAAGGCTTACATTAAACTTCACCATTGAGTAAGTATACAATCACAAGATACACCAGGTATACTCAATATCTTTTTTCATATATTTTTAAATGTTAACAAGAGATAGAAGCATATTAATAGGACTTTGACATAAGGGAACATAGTTGTCTTTATAATTTCATGAGATAGAAATACCTTTCTAGAATTAAAAACATGCAAGACATTGGTTACTCCAAGACTAACATGTGACGCTACACCCGCTCCAATGATGGCATATGATGCATTCATTAGAATAAGTGTAGCGCCACGTAATACTCCAAAGATACCCAAAATTTTCCCCTATGTGATATAAATATCTTTACAAAAATAAAGACATCAAAAGCTATTAACTACTTTTAAGTAACAAGTTGCACTACACCCGCTCCAATAATCGCAATCCATGTATATTTAAGCCAAATATGTAGATTTAATTGCAATCATTAGAGCAGGTGTAGCACCACATGATACTCCAAGAATAACCAATATTTTCTCAAAAACCATAGAAGATATTTAGTACTCCAAGAGCAACACGTGGCGCTACACCCGCTCTAATGATCCCAGATGTAGGGGTGTCATTAAAGCAAGTATAGCACCACATGATACTCCAGAAATACCCAATATTTTCTCATATTTGATAAAATTGTCTTTTAAAGACAAAACAATTTATGTAATTAGGGACAACGGTTTTCGAATCCCTAAAATGGATAAAAGATAAAAAAAATTGTGTAGTTAAGAGTCTAAGATGTGTACCAGCAAATGAAGCCTTCGCATTGGTTAGGAACTAGTCCGAAGATATTGGATATTCAAAGAGTAACATGTAGCATTACACCAACTCCGATAGTTACAACCAAATTGGTGCAACACCCCATAGTACTCCAAAAATACCCAATATTTTCCCATAAACTATTGGAGTTGGTCTAATAATTAAATTATTCCAATTCCTTGGATTCATAAACTAACTTTTGTACTTCCATGTCCCAACTATTTGAGAGGAGTTTGCTAGTTACTTACATGGACCTTAATTGAGTAAGACTTTCTTCAAATGTAACCACACCTCTCCATGTGTGTTCATGATTATTTAAGCACACAACACCAACAATGTGCACAAGATGATAAAACTAGGTGTTATAATCTAGAGCGTTGGAGCTAAAGACGATAAAACAACGCGTTATATTTTTGGCAAATCCCTATTCTCCACGTCTCAAATTAGGAAAACAATAACATGTGCCCATGTACCCTTGGGGCACATGTTAAAGCTACTATAAATGGAAAGAATGAGGTCTTGTATGAGCATCTGTGCTATATTTAATGCATGTTAAGAGTTTATTCTTTCTGAACAGAGGTGCTTAACATGTGCCCTTAGGGCACATGTTAACATCACCCCTCAAATTCAGTGTCCAATGTTCACCATAAAACTTGTAAAAAGCATAGCAACTAACAAACTTTTAAAAAGCAACTAACCATGGTTAGCTCAATATTTTACGCTTATTTAAAGAATTATTATTTATTTGATTTACTTTCCAATGGATGGATTATTAATCAAGTGCTAGAACAACATATTTTTTGAAAAAGTCTTATTACTTATAGCGGTTCAAGGATGAGTCATACTTGAGATATTTTTCAAAAATTGTAAATTTTAGCTCACCCCCGCCGTTGTTAGCGACGACATCCGTGATTAACTGGTTCCCGAGGGTCCAAAACCCATAACGTGATACCCGATACTTAAAAATTTGTAGTTGCATACCAAATGTAGATAAATATAAACACTAGGACCTACTCATGAGTCCATGACATGAAGTGATCAATGATCGAATCGCCTAAAAACATACAAATGAATAATAGAGTAGGAATTGCTTTTATGAATCTAAAAGTTTAACTTAGCTAAAAAGAGTGCTTCGCATTCTAATTAAAGATGCCCCATTTAAAGTTGTTCTTCATACTTCCAAGTAAATTGTTATAAACAACAATGGCAGCGCAAAGCATGAAGCAATTTCTTGGTTATGTTGTAGCTCTTAAAGCAAAGACAAAATTCACTACCTTGACTTTAAAAGTGGGTTCTAGTTAAAAGCTTTAGCACATGATATGAAAAATCTGTATGAATAGAGAGAGTTACAAGCACAAGTGTTTCATTCACGTGGTATTTCGCATCCAATACTTTTGCGAATCTAAAAGTTTAACTTAGCTAAGAAGAGTGCTTCACGTTATGCAATAAATCCATATTGCACATCTATTGAATGCAAAATACCATGTAAACACAACACTCAAAGTATCTATTTCTTCTTAATCACTAAGTCCAGAAATCCTCAAAAGATCAAAAGAATAAACAAGTATGCAATCCACACGATCATATAATAGAGAGGGTGGGCTGAGCTTTTGGTTTTTTTCATGTTTGTATACCCAAAGATTGGTTAATTAGTGATCTCAATATATGTAAGAATCACTTGGTTACTGTGGTAAAGAAATTGGAGCTTCCATTACTAATTTTATAAAGTTGCATTACAATGCATCTACAATCTAAAATGTGCTGAGTGTTATGTTGTTGTTTGTAAGAAACATAATAAAATTACTAAAGGAAACTACTCAAAAAATTTAAATATATGAAAAAAAAAAATTTAAGGAAGGGAATGGAATAGATTAGATCCGACTCGTCATCCAACCAAGATTTTTGAAATACAAACACAATCACAAGTATTTTTGTTTTAAACATCAACACTTATCCACAAGTGATTAAGTATATTGTCAAGGGCCAACAAAGTTAATGTATTTTCATGATCTCTAGCTACGTAAATTACCAAATAAGAGTATCAAAGACAAGGAAATGCAGATGTGAGTGTGAAAATGCTGCGAGCATCTTTCATTTGTTAAAATGCGTTTGATACAGCATGAGCTAACCCTTTTCTTTTTTTTGATAACCATGGGTATCGAGACCCCACCCCCACTAATCCCATGAGGCCCTGGTTGCTCAACCGGGAGACGCCCCCAGTGGCCCAAGAAAGGTTTCACGCAGCAGGATTCAAACATGTGCGCCTACCGACACAGTCCCAAGTTCGCCCTTACCACTGTGGCAAACCCTTGGGTTGCATGAGCTAACTTTTTTAATCAATACTTTCATTACAACTTTCTAAAATATAAGCCTTAAGCCCTAACACAATAGCATTATTGAGTTAAATAAATGTATGGAAATGATCACGTTTCGTGATCACGTGGTGCCTCACACCCAATAAACACGTGACATGTATTTCATTTAAAACCTTTGTGTCATAATGCAATAATGTAGGACCCGAGTCACAATGCATGTCACGTATCCATTGAATGCAAAACACCTCATGCACATGACACGTAATGCCATTCATGTATCTAACTAGTTCTCCTTTTCGTATCTCACTACAGATATGACAAACATATTTCATGCAAAACTTGTGTCCACAATTATAATGGGACAAACACTCAGTAGCAATAGAGTTGCAATGCAATGTTGTATATCTACATGATAGCTATCAAATATAAAACACCGCATGATTAAACACCATGCCATTCATGTCTCTTAATTGTTTCTCGTGTTTATGTGTACTTGTTCATTGGGTACTTATTCATCCAACTACCGAGGGGGTGAGAGAGTTTCTTTCTTTTTTCTCTTTTTGGTGCTAAGAGTAGGAATATTTTTTTACGGGACATTGAAAAATGGGGCTCGTTTGAAAATGTTTTCTGCAAAAGAACCGGGGTATAATATTTTTGTAAATTATGGGCCTATATTTGACCAAACTCCAAAAGAAGTGCGAAATTAACTTTGCAATAAATTTTTAAATTGTAATTTTTTATGAAATCATGCAAAATTAAATTTGCATTACATGTTTTTTAGCATATTATTATAAATAAGTGTTTAATTGATAGTGGTTTATTTTAATTTCAACAAATTACATATTTAAAACTCATTTATTAATAAAATACACATGATAATTTTTTGGGGGTTATGCAAAGTTAAGTTTGCACTCCTTGTTTTATTTACATTACTATGTATTTGGATTTATTTGACATCGTTTTAGAGTTCTTTGAGTGAAACATAAGAATATACTTGTTGAAAAATATAGACACATCATGCAAAATAAATTTGCCTAATATTTTTTTGAATTGCAAAGTTAAGTTTGCACAAAATACAATTTTGGTCAAAGCTCTCATTTTAAAACACAATTAATAAATAAGGCCCTTATTTTAGAAAAATAATAAAAACTAAGCCCTTATTTCCCACAAATATTATTCTGGATTTTTTGCGAAAAAAGTTGTCACACAAGACATTTTACCCCATTTCCATAATTTTTTACTATTGAATTTGTGCGGTAAATTATAGCCCTTGGATTTTATAGATCGTAGTCTTATCGTGGAGTGTGTCAACCCTCTTGGGTTGTATTATAGATTACATTCAAACAAAATATTTTTTCTTGATTAGTAAAATACTTTTAACGTATTAAAAAAAAAAAAATTATGTGTCGACATGCATCACTTTTTTAGCACTATTGGATTGGTTCAATTTGAGGTTGGTTTTCTAAATGTCAAACCAAAAGTCCAAAACTAATCTAATGTTGGTTTCAAAAAACTCAATCAAACCAAATCCACTATCCTTATCAAATCCAATTACAATTAGATTGGATGGAATTGGATCGATCAATTTAATCAGTTTAGACTAAATTCTGCACACCCTGAATCGCGAAAAAGGAAAAAGGCAACAATGGTGCCCTCGAGCAAGAAAAGAAAGATACTTGTGATCTCATGCGGATGGGATGATACGAAGAACAAAAAGAGCAAAGAAAAGCATTTAGAAGTGACCCGAGCAACTAATTCTCTGTCTCAGATTCAAGTTTTTCGTGGGACGTTGTTTTGAGAAGGAATGTGAGAGAGGAGGAGGAGAGAGAGTACATGGCTTTGATGGGGATGATCCATAATATGGAAATTTCTAGGCATGGAGATGATAGCAGAGTGTGGTTGGGAGAGAAATCGGGAGTTTTCACAACAAAGTCTTTTTTTGAAATTCTAACATGTTTTAATGCAGGTTCTAAATTCACTCCTTTCAAAATGGTATGGAAATCAGGAATTCCATCCAAAGTTAGAGTCCTTTCTTGGCTTGCATCGTTGAGTAGAGTTAATACAGCGGATTTGTTACAAATCAAAAGACCATATTTGATGATTTCTCCTGCATGTTGCATTTTGTGTAAGAGGGACTATGAGAGTATAGATCATCTAGCAATTCATTGTTCATTTACTACTTCAGTTTGGGGCAATATTAGTAAGGAATTTGGGATTCAAGCAGCTTTTCCAAGATCATGGTGCGAACTCTTATCAATCGAATGGACATTCAGGGGAAACAAAGCGAGATCCTTTACGTTGTGGAGATGTTGTAAGGCTCTGCTTTGGTGTATATGGAACAAAAGGAATAGTCGGATTTTTTAGAATAAGGAGGAAGATATCGATAAAATTTGAGATAGAATCAAAGCATTGGCTTCTTTGTGGGCTTATACTTCAAACAGTTTTGGGTTTATGTCTATTTCTGAGATTCAGAGAGATTGGGCAGCTGCTATGGTCTAAGATAGGTTGAGAGTTTATTTTTTGAGTTCACAATCTGGTGTTGCTAGTAGTTTGCGTTAGTCGGGAATAGTCAGTCAGTTTTTAGTTTTTGTCATGAGGCAGCTTTCTTTAGTGCCTAGTGATGCTTTTTTTGTATCATTTTTGCTTTCGGTTTGCTGGGTAGTGGATTCCACATCCTCTTCCAGTTCTCCTTTGCTTGTACTTGATTTTTCTATCAATATAAGCTTGTTTCTTATCAAAAAAAATTCTCTGAAACCATCTTGTAAAAGAGACAGAATTAATTGAATTGCTGCATTTTTTTGCGGCTTATAACATAAATGGGAAATAAATACCACAAGCTCATGGTTTAAAAATCTACGAAGGAATATATTATCACCAATACGAGTGTTCAAGTGATTTTGGATAAACTAATGGTGGATAAACAAAATTGGCAATAACCAGCAAGGACACTGTTAGGGATTTTGGATGCAATTCTTCCTCCATACGAGGCTTACTCCACCCCAAAAGCGAGCTCGTAGATGTTCTATATATTTTAGTTATAGATGAGCTGTCAGTAAACTAGACCTTACAAAATTGAGCTGACAACCTGCCGAGCGAAATTATTATGAAAAACACTAAACTTGGTAATTTTACCGCCTATTCTTACTGTTCTTACTGGGTGTATTGCATGGGTTGTACATGTAATGCATGCCGGTAAAAATATTTGGTAAGATTACCTAGTAAGAGTAACACTACTCTGAATATTAAGTTCATTAACCACTCCAGCCATTAGTTCTTGCTTTGTTGGAAAGGAAAAAAAGGGTTATGTATTTATAGGCCTTTGTGAGCTGCCCATCTGAGCTGCAGTGCGTTGAAGCCGCTTTTTATTATCATCACTGCTCCAACGATGTTGCATTTAGTGCAAAAGCAACCATAAGACATTTTTAAACAAAATAAATAATCGACCGCCTAGCCCTAGCCCCCACCTAAGCTCTCTCAAATTGAGCTCATCCTTCACCTAATCGACCTTCATTTTCCTGGAATTTTTCCCCTTGGGTTAAAAAGTAAGAGAAATTCACAACTAGTGCCTATCGTCTGTTCCATTTTTCCGATCCCTACTTTTTGTTTTGTTCTATATATAGCACTATGATAATTGTTTAATATTTTTAGTTCCTAATTTCGCAAAAGCGACTCAATGCTCTATTCGTAGAAAAAGAGGGACTAAAAATATAAAATTCTATTCTCTTTACTTATTTCACTTTCGCCCCTTTATACTCGATCTATGTATTTCAATACTTACCGAATGTGACCAAGTCTCTGGTGCCAGAGGTTGGGATCCTATTTGCTTTCTGCTACTGCGTGGGCATCTGCCTCGCCCACTAACCCGTATGTTGCAAATCACCCAATAACCCCCCGTTAACAAGTTGTCAGTTCTCACCAGAGTGAGGTCGTCATTACACATTGCGCCACCTTCTATATAAAAAGTGTCATCAATGATCAACCCAAAAAAAAAAAGTTGTATGTAAGAGAATTAACGTGTTACTAGACTATGTAGGTATAGGTACCTGAATTAAAGCTTCTTAACAATTTCTTCATTTACCCGTTGATAGTAAGTCATTCTCCGTATACAAGTGAGAGCTACTTCATACTATTGACATTGGAATGCATTTGCAAAGGAGTTCAACCAATGCCTCAATTTATCTTCCATCTGTTGCGTAAAGGGAAAGAATAGTAAGTTTGGGATATGCTCTTCAAGTTTATATAGCACATAACAGAATGAAATTAACAGTCAAAAACATATATATATATGCGAGAGTTACAAAAAGCTAAATGTGGAATAGTATGGTAAGAAAAATCACCCAAACTCAATGTCCTTAATTTGACCTTTTTTTCGTTTTCTTTCTTTCTTTATTTTATAGGAAACAAAATTTTATAAATTCTCAAAATATGAGTACAAAATGAAGGGGGACAAGCCGTCCACCACCAATACATATACCAAAAGACAAGCGTGAAAAGAATCAAATACAGCCAAAACTTTCACAAAATAAGATGCACATGATAACTTTTCTAAAAGGATTGTAGCCTTCCAATTAAGTTTAATGTCCTTAATTTGACTAATAAACTGATTCCCTAATCTTCTTCAGTCTTTTTTCTTTTTCTTTTTCTTTTTTCTCCTTTTTTTGGGGTGAGGAGGTGGGGAAGTAATTGAACTGTCCTAATCAGAGAGTCAAGTACCAGATCAATTCATATCTAACTATCACGTTTCGTTGAACTCGTTTATAAGCATATATTTAGTAAAAAACGAACAAAAGTTAATACTCACTCTGTCCCATATTAGGAGTCTACTATTTCATTTTGGGATGTCCCATATCAAGACCCAACCTTTGCTTTTTAGGACTCCTTTCTTTACCACAGATTCTTTTGAGATATCTTACGCTTTTATTTTCAAAAAGGATCATAACAGAAAAATAATATTTCACCAACAAAGGTATTACAAGAAAATGGATTGGAATCTCAGCAAAGTGGCTTAAACTGTATTTCTTCAACAACCTTCTATAGTTTTAGCACAATCAAAGTTGATTTCACCTTCTAGTTGTCACCAAAAAGTGGATTAGACACATGATCTTATTTACCCAAATTGTCACCACTCACCAAACAGTGGGCTGACATTTCAGTGAGACTCAGAAGTTCCAATCCTAGAAGTTTGTTGCTGGTTTTTGAAACTTCAAATACAACAATCCTAATCGAACTCTTCCATTCTGTGAAGAAAAGGGTTCATTTCTATTGATTAACTGACTCTAAGAAATCAACATAAAACCTTTTGCAAAACACGATCAATATTCAAATTTTGCTCAGACAAGATTGAACAGATAGCAGCCATCAAAGCACAATCTCAAAGAATCTTGATCTCTTCAATGCAGACTCAATATACCAACCATAAATTTCCACCTGACATCTCCATTCAACAATTTAAAACTCTAGTGTCTATGCCAAACTGTTGATGTTTAGATATTTTCAGATTTTTTTTTTCGTGTTATTAGGTGTTAAATCCCATTAGTAATGGGATTTGTGTTATTGTCCTACATTGGAAATTTCATATTATGCAGCTTTTGATTTGTATGTAAATAAAGCCGTTCTAAAATTCTTCTTTTATTAGAAGGAATGATTCTGACCTAGGATTTCCTCAAGTTATTCCACCCTATCCGGTAGACGACCTTTCGCCGCTTGTCTGGTCTCAGAGTTTTTCTATCTCTAATATTTCTTCTATAGCATCATTCATTACGTTTTTTTGTCTTTCACGCTGCCAGAGTGTTTGGCCCAACCTTTGCCTATTTCGTTACATCCCGTGTTGATTCTGCTCGACCTCTCTTTGATTCTATTTACGTTATTGGCTTCAGTATTATTGGTGGTTTGTGGTGCAACTGTCCAGAAGTCTCTTTTCTTTTTTATGGTGCTGCACTGCTGCCAAGTTATGTGCCCATTTTAGTGCATATTTTGTACTAATTAACCTTTGTTTGTTTAAATTTATTTAAGTCCTATATTTTATTTATTTTTAGTATATTTTAATTATGGTATTGGAGAAGAAACGAAGAATTTGATTTGGAGAATTTGTGCAGCAGTTCTGTATTTTGCCTATATCTCTTCGTGCAAAACTCGGATTTTGGCATGCTTGGTATTACCAGGAAGAGGACATGAAGCCCTACAACTTTCGTGTTATATGAAATTTCGGATTTGACAGCTCTGGAGGACCAAAACAATGTCAATTTTACAGTAGTGTGAAGTGTGAAAGTTGCAGTGAACCTTAATTTACGAACCATAGCCTCTACGTAATATTCAATAGCCCAGTTGTCATATTGCAATCCCCGTAATTCATCTAAACCTTAATTTACATAAACTCGCCTAAATAAAGAAGCAGTCAGCAGTGTAGAGAAGATCATCCCTCAATATTTTTTAAAACATCCCAACTCCCATTGTGCAACTCCCTCTAGAGATTTCTACACTTTTAGCAGATATACTCTACTTTAGAGGAACATGGTGAGGCCGTTAGGGTTCTGGAAACTCCTAATTACACTGCATAGAGGTTATTTGTATTTTTGGCAAATTTATCTATACAACAAAATAATAGAATACAAGTATGTGGCCAGACTCTCTATAATTTTAGCAGATATATCTTTCCATTGAAATTGAATTGTAAGGGTTAGAAAGGAAAGACATTTTCACATGCGAGTCTGTGCCGGACTGCCGGGTTTGATTTATGATGATAAAAATGTTCAAATCTATAGCCCATAACTCAAGGGACACTCACAATGTATATCGCCCTTGACAATGGGTTACTAAGTGTGCGATACGCATCGATGACCTGAGCGGACTGTTCTGCAGCATATTTTCTCTCTCTAACAAACCAATAAAAAGTCAAAAAAAGGGTATCAACAAGAAAAATAACAGATATAATATATTCACAATATATTGACACGAACCTCAGATTTCGAATGAACCAGATCAGGGTGCAGTTTCTTCTGTCAGTGTTTGTATTTGCCCTCTAGATTTTCATTTGGAATTTGATACTTCTTCTTCCTGTTTTTTTTTTTTGATAAGAAACATGCTTATATAGATAGAAAAATCAATTACAAGCAAAGGAGACCTGGAAATGGATGAGGAATCCATTTCCAACAAACTAAAAACAAAAATGAACCAAAGAAAAGCATCCTTAGGCAATAAAGAAAGCTGCCCCTTGACAAAAACCTAAAACTAATTGACTATCCCCATCTATAGCTAGCAAATAGCATCACCAAATTATGAACTCAAAAAATAAACTCTGACTATCCTAGACCATAGCAGTTGCCCAATCTCTCTGAATATCAGAAATAGACATGAACCCAAAACTATTTGAAGTATAAGCCCACAAAGAAGCCAGCGCTTTGATTCTGTCCCAAACTTTCTCGGAATCTTCCTCCTTGTTCCCAAAAATTCTACTATTCCTTCCCTTCCATATACACCAAAAACTTCTTCTCCCTGTTAAGATACAAAATTCTCTTAACACGTACTTGTTATAACTGAAACTATGATACCTTTATATGTGCCTTGTATGGTTGGTTGATCAAAAAGTGCAGCAAATGAGCGTAAACAGCAAGGATATCAACCCCCCACCCGCAAAATAATTAATAAAGAAGAAAACTTTGTCAGAACTTAGGAGATCAAACTCGTCCTCTATAAAATTGTCTCTTGTCCTCAAATTCAGTTTTAATACATTAACTTGACTTAATATGTGGTTCTTAGATGATTTTACTGTTTGATTTGTACTTACAGGCAGGTGCCGGTGAAAATTGGCTTTTAATTTAGAATACCTCAAAGCTAATCATCTTCCTTCATCTCCAGCAGTCTCGAACCGTTTACCTTCTCGTCTGTAAAAATTGGCATTTATTTTACATTCAAGTAAACAATTCTCCTCAATCATCATCCAAAATGCAGAAGACGCAGCTCCATAAATTACTGAGTTGGTAATTGCTAGGTTCGAAGATGTGTGGTGTACTGTATTGCTACTGTGTCATATTGACGGATTCTGATCTGTATGGTAAACAATAACAAAATTTGTATATATACGACTAAATATGGAAATGGGCACTTTCGCAGAAATGGAAGATTCCTTTTAGTTAAATAAATGTTGCGGGTTTTACGCTTCTAGTTCACAGTTCAATATCTTTTACTTTATTTTATTTTCCAATCAACAACAACAACAACAACAACAACAAGCCTTTATCCCACTAGGTGGGGTCGGCTACATGGATCAAACGACGCCATAGTGGTCTGTCGTGAATCATATCTCTAGTGAAACCATTCGCCTCTAAATCCTTCTTAATAGTTTCCCCTATAGTTTTTCTAGGTCTTCCTCTGCCTCTAACAACTAGGCTTCCCTCCATATGATCAACTCTCCTAACCATGGCATCTGCAGGTCTCCTCCATACATGCCCAAACCATCTAAGTCGAGATTCAACCATCTTTTCTGTAATAGGTGCCACCCCAACTCCCTCTCTGATGGTAACATTCCTGATCTTATCTTTCCTAGTCTTGCCACTCATCCATCTCAACATTCTCATCTCAGCTACACTTAGTTTATTCTCGTGTTGGCTTTTGACCGCCCAACACTCAGTCCCATACAACATTGCTGGTCTAACCGCGGTACGATAGAATTTTCCTTTTAACTTGAGTGGTACCTTTTTATCACATAACACACCCGAAGCTTTCCTCCATTTCAACCATCCTGCTTGAATCCGGTGATTTACATCTCCCTCTATCTCCCCATCTTCTTGTATAATGGATCCAAGATACTTAAACCGAGTGACTTGTGGTATGACATTATCCCCAACTTTTACCTCTAAGTTAGTAGTGCTCCGCCTTTTATTGAACTTGCACTCCATGTATTCTGTCTTACTTCTGCTTAAACGAAAGCCATGCGCTTCTAAATTTTGTCTCCAAGTTTCCACCTTCCCATTTAGCTCTTCTCTGGACTCACCCACTAGGACAATATCATCTGCAAACAGCATACATCGCGGTGCTGGCTCTTGAATGTGTTCCGTGAGTACATCCAAGACCAAGGTAAACAGATAAGGGCTCAAAGCTGACCCTTGGTGTAGTCCTATAGTTATAGGAAAATCTTCTGTGGACCCACTATGTGTTCTCACACTAGTCATAGCTCCTTCATACATGTCCTTGATAACACGAATATAGGCAATCCTAACCCCTTTCTTCTCTAGGGCTTTCCACAAAATCTCTCTGGGTACCCTATCGTACGCCTTCTCCAAGTCAATGAAAACCATGTGTAGGTCCTTTTGATCCCTCCGATATTGCTCCATCAAACGCCGCAACAAGTAAATTGCTTCCATGGTCGACCTTCCGGGCATAAAACCAAATTGATTATCTAAAATGCTGGTTTCTTTAACGAGAGAGGAATTACAAAAAAACGAAACCACTCGTCTCTTTTTCCAACTTATCATAAAAACTCGTGTTTTCAATCTTTAACGAGAAGAGAAACAAATGCTTTTTGACACCACATTACCTATTCCTGAAACACCCTCGTTCCTAGGAAGAGATACTTGGTCCCGACTAACAAGATGATCCCTCTTCTCTTCCCTTTCCATCTCTTAAAGAAAATTTCCCATCATGCAGTCAACCCTACCGGCCACTGCTACAGGAATTATACATAAAGACATATACCAAATGGTGGTGTGCACAACAGACAAGGTTGGATCAATATTAAACCCAACTCCTACCCCCCAAAACCACCAAAATGAAACCCTCTGTGCCAAAAACAAAGGGTCCCAGAAGGACTCCCCCCTCGAAATACCACCTAAAGAAGCACCTAGACATGTCATGGGTTGCTCTATAACACAAAATGAAGAAGCCAATTTCGAAGGGTGGCATCTACATAATTCCAGCCGGGCTACTACTCAGTTAAATTTATTCGAAGTCCAGAAATACGCTAAAAAACCTTCACAACCTATAATGACTCAAAAGATTTATAAAGAAGAATATCATGTCATCCACAAACTAGAGATGTGACCGCTACCTCCTCCCCCCCCCCCGGGCCAAAAAAAAAAACGAACAATAGCGTACCCCTCGATAAGCATAATCTTTGCTCCCCTAGACACTATCCAACTCAAAGCATCCAAGACCAAAAGTGAAAAGGAAAGGGGAGAGAGGATCACCCTACCTCAAAAAAACTTCCCTGAAAAATTAAGGTCTTGGAAACAAACCCCAATCCACCAGCATCATATACTTCAAAACTCCTCCTAGCATCCTCCCAGCAACCAAAGTCCTTAAACACTAACTGATCTCTACCCTTCTTAGATAAAACAGCTACAAATTCTTAAAAAGATAGTCCCAATTTCACTCTTTTACATTTTAAGGAAATATTAATTTCAACGTGTCAAGAAAACAACTCATTTTTCTACTATGAGAATTGATATTGATAATGTTCTGAAAAGGAAATGGGACTATCAATTTGAGATATCCTGAAAAAGTAAGTGGGACAATCTTTTGGAGATGGAGGGAGTAATTCCAAACGGAACAACATTCGATCATTTTGGGACAGAATAAACAATTTAGGAGCTTCAATTCTGTATTCCACATACATAATTCAACATTTAATATGAAGCAATTTGAAATTTAAAAAAATTTGACTCGAAATAAAACTTGAAAAGCAAAGGAAATAAATTTGATCTAGCAATCGTTTCCAAAAATACTTACCATCCGAATATCTGGAAGTAATTAGCTGAATGATCAACATGTTGAACGCTCCTACAAGATTGGCAAACCAGAAACGGCGACATGTCGGCCAAGGCATTCCAGTTCCAACAATGGACTTTCTCGGCAAATGCAGAGGAGAAATTTTCCCAGAAAATCTGATATTTGCAAAAGCACGAGACCATGAGGTTTGGAAAACCCTGGATTCTTCTCCAGTGTTGAAGGCAGACAAATTAGAGAAGGTAGAGGAAAATTGATGGGGTGAAATTGTATCAAATGAGTGAAGAGAAGAATTTGAGGAAAGAACTCTGCGTGCAATAATGGAGACTGGCTTTCCTAGCTGCTTCTAGCACATTTTCAGTTCACAGAGAGAGAGAGAGAGAGAGAGAGAGAGAGAGAGAGAGATGGGAATTACGGCTCAGGTGGTGTTTGTATTGGAAAGGGGATCTATAGGGATACTTTTTTTTATATGTAAGAACATCCACAATGGAATAAATTAAGTGAATGGTCAGTAGTTCTAGTATAATAGAATATCGATGAAACGCACCACAGACCGCAATTCCTGGAATTACACAAACATTTGTGTGAGCACAAACTGGCATAGAATAGACCCACCAACAAAAAGCTATTACAAATAACATTGAGAATAAGCAAAATAGTAGATTGTTAAACTTCACAAGAGTCATACATATGTAGAATGTTCTTGGGAAAAGGTCTAGGCAAGCTATCAAGCAACAAAAAATCTCAAACAAGCTTTCTTTGTTTCTTTTCTAATTCCGGTGAACCTCAGGTCCACGATTCTATACTTAATGAATGGGCACAAACTCACCGCATATGCACTAAGCTAATGTTGGGTATCATAGAAATATACTATATGTTTATGCACATGCGCCGACAGAGCGGAACCAAGTAAAGAGGAGTGTGCATATAGCGCCGCCCAAAAGCAACGGCTCAATTGGGTTTATGTGTACAAGGAAAGAAAAGCAGATAATTCAGTTGCTGTACCAATCATCAAAACCGTGATCATTGTTGCACAGAAGAAAAATAATAAGTTTAGATGCAAACATGGAACAAGAAATTAGGTTTTATAAACCGAGCAAAACCTTGCTAAGGATGAGGAGCAACGGGGTTTGGTGGGCAATGGTAGAGGTGCGGCTAGGTGTGGAGAATGGAGAAGATTGGTTCCTAACAAAGGTTACATATACTATTGGGTTTTCGCACTTTACTCCCTAATTTATAAAAGTCTAACATAAACTCCCCTAAACAAAGTCACTGTCACTTAACTTTCAAATTAATATAATTGCCCTTCTATAAAGTTAAAAAGGAAAAAAGAAAACAAAAAAGAAAAAACGAGAAGACAAAAAACACAAACAAGCCTCCGCTACTTTTCTCCGCCCACCAAGCCACCGTTAGTCTATTATATTTGTCAAACTCCCTCGTACCCACTACCCCCACCCCACCTTGTACGCATCTTTGGATAACTACCCCTTCTCTCTAAATACAAACGCAATGCAAATATATATACAACATATATACATAAAATGGAGTTTTTAATTTAAGAATAAATATGTTAAATTTGAGACGGAGGGGGTGGGGTGAGGTTTATACTTTTTTTATTTGCTTTCTTTTTCTCTTTTATATTTTGTTTTGTATTTTTGCTTTTTTAAACTTTGTATAGGGGAAATTACCGTCTTTTGGAGGGTAAGGTGATCAAGGCTAATAGTTTGGGGTATTTACTATTGACTTTTATAAATCGGATAGGGATTAAATAAACTCTATATTTGAATCTGAATATATACAAAAAAAAGTAATGGAACTTTTGGAAATGAATAAGCATTAGCATTTTTGGTCCAATTTTTTTAAAGCTACGAATATTAGTCGAAATGTTACTACAGCGCTCCAAAAACAATCTTTAGTGAAATTTTATATACATCTCTTTGAGACAATTTGATACATGCAAGATTTGCAGGTTTGGCACTAGGCAAGCAATGTTATTTATTCAACCAAGTTTGTTTATTTTGTTGCCTTAAATCTAATTGAGGCAAATGTGAGTATATATGGGTGCTTCTTCATCTTTCTCTCCGGGGAAAAAGTTTTGCAAGTGTATTTGGCAGCCCTCGAAAATGATTCACTTCTTGTGGAAAGTTATTCATAATGCTATTCCCCTAAAGAAAATTTGTATGCGAGAAAAATGCTCCTCGTCCCCCGTGTCCTATTTGTGCTATGGAAGTTGAGTTAACGAACCATATTTTATTTCGATGTGATTAGGTTGCTGAAGTTTGGAGGGACTGTGGTTTGATTGATAGAATCTCGGTAAACAGTGTTTCGGCTGCTGCTTGGGCAAAAACCAGTGTGGAACTCATGTGATTCTAAATCGGAAGTGCTTTGGTTATTTGGCAGGCTAGCTATTGATTTGTTGATGCTTGTGGTGTGTTACTAATAAATTTATCTTTAATGGTTCTAATATTAGCAAAAGGACTATCTAGGAATGGGCAAGTAATCTGGTTACTGAATTCGAGTCCGTTTTAGTTGGATCTCCCCTTGTGCTCAGGGCAGCTCGTCCCTTTTTCCGTCACGCTGGTCTTGCCTATCTTGTAGAAGGCTGAAAGTGAATTGTGATGTAGCTACGGCATGCATCATTAGGGATAGCAACAGTTCTCTTATTCATGGGTTTAGTAAGGTGATTGCCCCCCAGTTCTTCGGTTCTTGTGGCTGAAGCTATAGCGGTTAAAGAGATGTGCATTTTGTGTATTAAAGCGGGTATCAAGAAGGTATGCACCGAAAGTGATAATTCTTTGGTTGTTTCTTGGTGTATCGAAGAGGATGGTATTCCGCCTGGGGAAGTTAGGATGGTTATTGAAGACATCGGGCAGCTAGCCAGTAGAGCCTCTATTTCCTTCTTTGTTGTCGTAAATCAGCAAATGAGCCATGTATTGAAATGTATTTGCTTTTGGTATTATATGTATAAAATTCAAAATATCAATTTACCAAAAACACATGTTCCAAAATTATCGAAAATACTATATAATATCCTAAAAATATTGAATAAATTGTATACAAAAATTAACAAATATACCATAAATATCAAGAATTTCAATACATGAAAATTAATAAAAAAATTCAAGAAATTTTAAACTTGTTCTACGAACTAATCATTGACCACTCATTTTTACTTAATTGTAGTTATTCATTTCGTCGTATAAATAATACTTAAATTCTTACAACTTTCAATCTAAACTCTCTTAGTTTATTGAAAATGAAAATTAACCAAATATATGTATAGATTTTTGCACTTGTAAGTTGTAATGTTGTTCATCGAAAACTAAGACAAACAAAATCAGGAATTTACCGAAAAACCAAGCAATTTGGTATTGGTTCCTAATTTCAAATACCGATAGTAAAGTGGTAAATTTAGTATTTAACTTCTTATTTTGATTTTGATATTGGTAAGGGCGATTTTGTTACAAATTTAGTTCTACATATAAAAATTTAGTGTACTATGTTTTGTAGAAAACTAAGTAATACTATTTAGCAAACAAAACAATAAGAAATAAAATAAAAGGCTTGTCTGTATGAGAGTCGCAATAAAACACGCTGTCCTAAAGACTTTATCGTCTCCCCATGTGCACGTACTAGTGATTGATAAAGTCTCCAAGATAAAACCCGTACAGCTCTTACCAACACCTCCACTATGTACACGTTCACAGGAAATAAAACCGATCCGATCAAATTGCCCAACCAAATATTGAAAGTAGTATAGGACAAAATAGTATGAGAGGAAAAGATGTGGAAAATAGTAAACTTAGATATATTTTTTCTTCTTGTATTCTTGTATCCAAATTAAAGCCTCGCCACCCTTTATATAGTGGTAAAGGTCAGGCAAATTAATTACAAAATTAAAACATAATAATTCCTCTCATTAACAAAATAAAACAACAAACTCAAGAGTTACAAAATTAAATCAAAATAATTATCACAATAATAATAATATTAATTATATTTTAATGGGGAGTTATTTTGAAGTTTTGAAACTTCAAATTCCAACAAATTTATCAAAATAACACTCCTAATTTGAACACATGGTCCCCTTCACTCTCAAATTGATAGTAAAATAAAGGACGGGGTTGTTGAACTTTTACTGTGTTCACCCTTATCATAGTGGTTATATATGTCCAACCTTTGTTGTGATGGTTATAGTTTAAAGAAGGGATCCTTCAATACGATGCACTGGTTAGCATGAGCAAATGCATTCCCCCTTTGATTTTAAAATTTTGGTATTTTAGTGTTCAAATCTTCTTAACAATTTTTTTAAAAACACACACATATTAGCTATTTTTTCGACAACTTGTATAAAATTTTCATAATGAAATCCAACATGCAGTTAACTAACATCATTTATGATATGGACGAGGTTAGCACAAGCTCTAAATCATGGATTGAAGCATATCCAGATCCAATTCAAGTTCCTGTAGGCCCAGTTACAAGAGCCCGAGTAAGTAAGTTCAAAAAAGCTCTTACTGGAGTGATTCAAGCAACATGAGCTCGAGCTAATTCGTGGAGGCCCATTGAAGGTGTTGATCGTGGTGTTCAAGTGCGAGGCTGGAATTCCATAATTCAAGCCTTAGAATAATCTAGAATATTGTATTTTAAATACTTTTAAATTATAGGATTTATTTAATTATTCAAAAAGGAATATTTATCAATTAGGAATTGTTCTAGTTTCCTTATTGTGTTTTGCATAGTTTTTGTTCCTACATTCTATTTAAAGGGGCCGGTTGTATTGTTTTATTTCTTAGACAAGTTGATTAATATAATTTCGAGAGTTTTAATTCTCTTTGGTTCTTTGCGAACTATTGAACTTATCGGATTTTCCATGGCGTTCATCCTTGAATTATTAAATGGACCTTCCATCCCTGTTTGTGGTGTCTTCATTGTACCAAGGTTCTCATCTATTAATAGGTGACGGGTCGCAGTTTTCTCTGCCATCTTTCCCTTATACCGAGGTTCTTGCTTGTTTATAAGCAACAGATCGATAGTTTATTAGAATCTGAATGTAGAAATGGTCTTAGGGCCGTCTTTGCTATGAATTTCGTCATATTGTTGGTGGGGTTTTATCAGTTAATATCAGAGCCAAATTCTACTCTCAGGTTTTTTCTCTTTTTTTAATTATTCTTTAATAATTCCAATTTCATGTTTTTGTAAATTTCATGCACTACTTCTTAGAATTTCGAATCTGCCTGAAACCCTAATTCATATCATCTCAATTCAGCATTAAAAAATATTAATCGCATAAACTCTAGCTACGATTGTTCTTATAAACCGTAAAATTGTGAAAAACCCTAGGTTTGTTATTTACGATATGTTATTCTCGATTTGGTGATTCTAGTTTAATTCTGATTTGTTTCCTTGTTGCGATTTGCTATTTGTTTCCTTGTTTGCGATAAACCAATTCAGAATCTCTTTGTTATAAGTTGTCATGAGTCCAAAAACAACGAAAAAAATAAAAATAAGAGAGAAGAAACAAGAGGATCCAAAGGCAAACAAAGTACAAAAAAATTGACAAAAACAAAATTATTTCTTAGTTGTTTTCATCTATTTTGGTTTTCAATAGTCCAAAAAACACTTTACCCCAAGACCTAATTTTTTGCAATAGTTTCTCTATTCTAGTGTTTTCGAAAATCGATTTTTCATGCTTGCGATAAACCAATTCGGAATCTCTTTGCTATGAGTTGTAAAAACAAAAAAAAACAAAAAAAAAAATGGGAAGAAACAAGATGAATCAAATGCAGAAAAAATAGTACAAAAATTCGACAAAAACAAAATTATTTATTTGTTGTTTTCATCTATTTAGATTCCCAATAGTCCGAAAAAGATTTTACCCTAAGATCTAATTTTTTGCGATAGTTTCTTTATTTTAGTGCTTTCAAAAATCAATTTTTCTTGCTTCTTGCTTTGAATCTGAATTTCATAGGTAATCTTTCGTGAATTACTGCTAGAATTTCAATATTGGTTTAGTTTGTTTCAAAAGAACCAAAAGATAATTATTACGAGAGGAAAAAAGGTAAGAGTGGTGAGCATATAAGAGGGTAAAAGCCATATTTATTGAGTTAAACACGAGTGAATTGAGTAAATCATTCTTTGAGTGAAACACGTGAGGGAGTACTTGTGAGGTCCATAATTCTATTTTGTAGGTTATAAACAATGTCGAACAGTGGGCTCAACTGAGGAGGGTTGACAACCAACTATTCCGAACCTAGAAGTGTAAGCCGTATTGGGGGTGTTGACCTAAGCTTTTAATCTTATTTTGATAATAACAATAAATCAATCATGAGTAATTTAACATGGTTCTTGATATAAGTATATAGTTTATTTATTTGAAAAATTCAAGAAAAACATGACAAGGATCAGTCTTTCACTATTCGATCATTAGAAAAGACAAGGAAGATCAAATCTCTTAATGCAAATCATGAAGTACAAAGGATCAAAAGACTATATGAAAAGCTTATAGGAAAAAAGTTTTAAGTGAAGATCAATTCGAAGAAACAAATCAAAGCATTCGAAAACTCGTTAATTCAGTAATTTAGTGAGTGCTTAAGATTTATGTAAAGTTACTTTATTGATTAAATCCTTATAGCTCAAACGTATTCATGCATCTTTTAAAGATTGATTCAAACAAGCTTGAAATTAAATTTATTTGAAAAACATCATTTTGTAAAGACCGAATTTCAAAATAAATTCATATTAATTTTAAATGATCATATTTTAATCTCTCATAAAAATAGGTATCTTAGAAACATATCTTTGAGGTTCACAAATCATTATAATTGTATTTGGAATTTAATTCATTAAATTGCAAAAAATGTTTTTTATTTTATATTTAAGATTCGCTCAGTTTTTGCACAGCTTTGATCTAACGGTCTGGTGGAGGCCTCTCGAACTCCGATCATTTTGAAACTTTTAGAGTAGTTAAACAACATCTCTTAGCACTTTTGACTAAAATTTGAGCATAATCCAACGGTCAGATTAGGAGATATTATCGAAACAATTTGAATTTCTAGTCAACAAAACTAGCTGCTAGAAAGTTTGAAAATGTATATCTTTGATCCAAAACCTTTCTTAATCACTCCCAACGGCCATATACTTTTGCAAGCTATATATATAAGGTCCTAGACATGTTTGAACATACCTTGAATCATTCTAATACTCTATTATTCATATATTCAAATATACAAAGATTCAATAACACATTTTGATCAATTTTTCATCTTTTGAGCTATATATTTTTTATCAAAACTTGATAACTTCTAATGTGAGATAATTTTCATATCTTGTAAACACTTGAGAGTTATTGTATTGGTGTGTATCACCACAAACAATTCATTCTTCATTTCAAAAGAGAGTTTGTCTCTTTGTAGAGCAAGAGAACATACCTTGTGAGAAGTGTAGCGGGTATAGCTACATTGTGAGTGTTATGTGCATAGCAACATTTGTATTGAGGTTTGATCTTCACCCGAAGAAGATTGAATAGTGGAAATTCTCGGAGAACTAACCGAGCGCAGACGTATGGTTTATGAAACCGAATCGTGAGGACAAAAAGTCTAGAGGTTCAAATTGGTTTAACTTTCTAAACTCAAGCTTTCTTTTTATTGTTATATTATTGCTTGTATTTTGAGATTGCTTATTTGCTTGTCTTGGTATTGATTACTTGAAATTGATTATTTCCTTGATATTGTTACTTAGCTAAGTTGCTTTGCATAAACATTTTAAAAACGTTTTAATTTCGCATTAAGATTTTAAAACCCTATTCACCCTCTCTCTAGGGTCATTATCCGACCAACAGGAGGAGATTAGGAAGATGTTGAGAACATAGATAGAGCTGGTTCATGAACGGATAGATCGATTAGAGAGCACACAAATCGAGCAATCACATAATGCTCCTAATGTATATAGGGGACGAAAAGTCCAACCTAGAGAAGTGATGGTTAAAAATGAAGAATACTATAATGATGGCTTTAAAGATGACGATGATTGTAATCCGATGGCTCCCAATAGGAGATCTGGTGGACGGATTAGAGAAGGTAATAATTGGGAAGATAACAATATGGGAAGTATTAAGATGAAGACTCCTTCGTTTTAAAGAAAGAATGATCCCGAAGCCTATCTTGAATGGGAGAAGAAGGTTGAATTAATGTTTGATTACCACAACTACTCTGAGATGAAAAAGGTAAAACTTGTTGCCATTGAGTTTTTTAATTATGCAATTGTGTGATGGGATCAATTAATGTTGAACCAGTAGAGAAATAAAAAGCGCCTTATCGAGACATGAAAAAATATGAAGACAGCGATGAAAAAATGATTTGTACCTAGCCATTACTACCGGGAGTTGTACCAAAAATTACAAAGTCTTACCCAAGGCAACCAGAGTGTGGAGGATTACTACAAGAAAATGAAAATAAAAATTATCCGAAGGAATGTGGAGGGGATCGAGATGCTAGTATGACAAGGTTTTTGGGTGGTTTGAACCAGAAAATTGCTAATACGGTGAAATTGTAACATTATGTCGAATTAGAAGATATGGTGCACATGGCGGTCAAGATTGAGCGTTAACTCAAGAGGAGGGGCAGCATACATCCAAACCAAAGTCCGAATACATCCTATTGGTAGCCAAATCAATGTGAAAAGGAGGAATGACCAACCATGCCCAAGCCCAAAACCGAGCAAAAGCAAGAAATGAACATGTAACGACCCGGTCCCACCTCAGTACGATATTGTTCGCTCTGGGTAGCGTCCTAGCCAGGCCTCAGCCCCAGGACATCTACCCTCACGGCTTTGTTTTTGGGAGCTCATGACCAGCTTCCCAGGGGGTCACCACCCATCTTGGGATTACTTTGGTCCACTACTCGCTTAACTTCGGAGTTCTTATGGGATCCGAAGCCAGTGAGCTACCCAAAAGGCCTCGTACTTAATTAGCGACCGTTTCTTACTTATATGGGTCTCCAAGGATCCCCCAACTTCCGGTGTGAGATGCCCCCTTTGAGCTACCATTCCTCCACACAAGGGAGTACTCATCACTCGAGCTACCATTCCTCCACACAATGGAGTACTCATCACTCAGGGCGTCACATCCTTCCCCCCAAGGGAATCGACTTTCTCGTCGACACACCGTACTCTGTGGGGTCCGCTCTGATACCATTTGTAACGACCCGGTCCCGTCTCAGTACGATATTGTCCGCTCTGGGTAGCGTCCTAGCTAGGCCTCAGCCCTAGGACATCTACCTTCACGGCTTTGTTTCTGGGAGCTCACGACCAGCTTCCCAGGGGGTCACCCATCCTGGGATTGCTCTGGTCCACTACTCGCTTAACTTCGGAGTCCTTATGGGATCCGAAGCCAGTGAGCTACCCAAAAGGCCTCGTACTTAATTAGCGACCATTTCTTACTTATATGGGTCTCCAAGGATCCCCCAACTTCCGGTGTAGGATGCCCCCTTTGAGCTACCATTCCTCCACACAAGGGAGTACTCATCACTCGATCTACCATTCCTCCACACAAGGGAGTACTCATCACTCAGAGCGTCTTAGAACAGCCATGAAAATCAAGGTAAATTTGACTCTTTTACTTCTCGAAATCGTGATATTAAGTGCTTTAAATGCCCGAACAAAGGAATCATGGCGATTCGAGATAATGGAGAAATTGAAACTAAAGACGAAGATGACAGTGATTCTATGCCACCGTTAGAGGACGTGGATGATGGAGAGTTTGCTGTCCAACATGAATTGTTAGTTACAAGGAGAGCTCTAAATGTGCAGTTCAAGAAGATGAAGAAGTGCAGCGAGAAAACATCTTTCATACTAGATGCCACGTGAAAAACAAGATATGTAGTGTGATTATTGATGGAAGAAGTTGTACTAATTTTGCTAGCACTATAATGGTGGAGAAATTAGGGTTGTCAATAATTAAACATCCCCAGCCTTATAATTAGCTGCAATGGTTCAATGATAGTGGTGCAAGCTGGTGTTGGTTTCATTCTGCATTGGGAAATATGAAGATGAAGTCTTGTGCAATGTAGTTCCGATGCAAGCTGGACATTTGCTACTAGGCCGATCGAGGCAATTTGATTGGCGAGTTAAGCGTGATGGCTTCACCAACAAATACTATTTTGTGCTCAATCAAAAACCCATTACTCTTGTTCCAATGTCACCAAAGAAAGTTTATGAAGATCGAGTAAGGTTGCAAAAAGAAAGTGATCAAAAAAAAGATAGTGAACAAAGAAAAGAGAGTGAATAAATAAAAAAGGGTGAGCAAAAGAAAATGAGTGACAATTAAAGAGAGGCCGATAAAAAAAGAGAGAAAAAGAAAATCAAAATTCAGCCATTGAGAGAAAACAAAAGAATTTATGTGCAAAAGCAAGTGAAATTAAGCAAGCGATGTTTTCAAATCAGCCGATGATTGTATTTTGTACAAAGAGGCATTTGTAAACACTAACGAACTTAACTATGCTTTGCCTAGTTCTATTATTTCTCTTTTGCAAGATTATGAGTATGTTTTTTCCCGAGAAAACACCACATGGATTACCTCCAATCTGAGGAATTGAGCATCAAATTAATTTCATGCCCGTTGCAACCATTCCAAACCGACCAGCCTATAGGAGCAATCCCGAGGAGACAAAAGAACTTCAAAGGCAAGTTAGTGAATTGATGGAAAATGGGTACGTGAGAGAAAGCATGAGTCCATGTGCTGTTCCAGTGTTGCTAGTACCTAAGAATAATGGGACATGGAGAATGTGCGTTGATTGCCGAGCAATCAATCACATAACGGTAAGTATCGTCCTCCTACTCCACACTTTGATGATATGCTAGACGAATTGCATGGTTCTTGTGTGTTTTCAAAAATTGATTTAAATAGTGGTTATCATTAAATTAGAATAAGAGAAGGAGACGAAGAGAAAAATGCTTTTAAAAAAAATATGGTTTATATGAGTGGTTAATTATGCCTTTTGGTTTGACTAATGCTTCGAGCACCTTTATGAGACTTATGAATCATGTTTTGCGTGTGCGTTTTTATAAACAGATTTGTTGTTATATATTTTGATGATATACTCATTTATACCAAAAACTTGGACGAACATGTAGTACATTTGAAATATGTTTTAGATGTACTTAGGAAAGAGAAGTTATTTGTTAACTTGAAGAAATGTATTTTTTTTCACAGATAAGCTTGTGTTTTTTGGCTTTATTGTTAGGGCTCAAGGTATATAGGTTGATGAAGATAAAGTACGTGCAATACAAGAGTGTTCGAGTCCTACAAGTATGGGGAATGTTTGTAGTTTCCCTGGATTTGCTAGTTTTTACCGGTGGTTCGTGAAAGACTTTAGTACTATAGTCGCTTCACGTACTGAAGTGATCAAGAAAAATGTTGGGTTTAGATGGGGAAAAGAGCAAGAGAATGCATTTTAATTAATCAAAAGCAAGCTAACACTCCCTTGTTATCACTACTTCATTTCTCTAAAACTTTTGAAATAAAATACGATACTTTAGGAAATGGTATTGGTGTTGTTCTTATACAGGAAGGAAAACAAATTGCATACTTCAGCGAGAAACTAAACAGGGCAGCCTTAAAGTACCCTACTTATGACAAGGAGTTGTATGCATTGGTTCAAACTTTGAAGACATGGCAACATTATATATGGCCAACGGAATTTGTGATTCACACGGATCATGAGTTGTTGAAGCATTTGAAGGGGCAAAAAAAGTTGAACAAACGACATGCTAAGTGGGTAGAATTCATTGAAACATTTCTTAATGTAATCAAATACAAGCAAGGTAAGGAGAATGTGGTGGCTGATGCACTGTCCTGAAGGTATGCTTTACTTTCCGTGTTATATGCGAAATTGCTTAGGTTTATATACATTAAAGATTTGTATGCGCATGATGCTGATTTTGGTAATGTGTTTAATGCATGTGAAAAAGTGGCTTTTGTTAAATTCGATAAGCATGATGGATTTTTATTTCGGGAAAATAAGTTGTGTGTGCCTTTATGTTATTTGCGTGAAATGCTTGTTAGAGAACCTCATGGTGGTAGTTTGATGGGTCATTTTGGTGTAGCTAAAACTTTAGGAGTTTTGCATGATCACTTTTTTTGGCCTTATATGAATTTTGTTTTTGGTTTACCTAGGACCAAGAGAAGGAAATATTCGATTTTTGTGGTAGTAGATAAGTTTTCAAAAAAGGCACACTTCATTGCATGTCACAAAATCGATGATGCATTGTATATAACCGATTTGTTCTTTAAATAAATTGTTAAGTTGCGTGGCATGCCTAGAACCATTGTTTCTGATAGAGATGCAAAGTGCTTAAGTTACTTTTAGAAGACTTTATGAGGAAAGTTAAGAACTAAGTTATTGTTTTCTACCACTTGCCATCCACAAACTGATGGTCAAACTAAAGTTGTGAATATAACTTTGTCTACCTTGTTGCGTGCTATCATTAAAAAGAACTTCAAAACATGGGAAGATTGTTTGCCATATATTGAGTTTGCTTATAATCGATATGTTCATTCTGCTACTAAATATTCACCATTTGAGATTGTTTATGGTTTTAATCATTTATTTCAATTAGATTTAACGCATTTACCCTTGAGTGAACATGTTGATCAAAATTGGGTTGTCCGTAATGTTCATTTGACTTATCAATTGATTCATCATCATCAATTGTGGCATCAATCACATATTCCAAGATTCGCATCTCCCTAAAAGTGTTGAGTCACGGTGTTCACCAATCCATCTACCCTTATATACCAAGGTTATTGCTTGTTTTAAGTAAACGGTCGAGGTTCCATTCAAATATAAACATAGAAACATTCTTAGGGCCATCTTTATTATGGGCTTCGTCTCATTATTGGCGGGGTTCGTATCAGTTGGTATTAGAGCTGGATTCTACTCTCAGGTTCTATCTTTTTTTTTTAATTATTCTTAAATAATTTTAATTTCCTGCTCATGTTAATTTCGTGCACTACTTTTTAGAATTTCGAATTTGCCCGAAACCCTGATTCATAGAATCTCAATTTGGCATTAAAAAATCACATAAACTCTAGCTGTGATTGTCCTTATAAATCCTAGCTGTGAACTTAGATGGCAAAAAGAAAACTGAACTTGTAAAGTAGATTCATAAGAAGGCACTGCTAAACATTGAAAAGCAGACTTAACAATATGCCTAACAAACCAACAAGGGGCGTAATAAAGTAATGTTTGAGCCCCGAGATTAAGTTTGGCTACACTTAAGGAATGATCGATTTTTGGAGCAATGGTGGTCTAAGTTCCTTTCAAGGAGAGATGGACCATTTCAAGTGTTAGAACGGATCAATGACAATGCCTATAAGTTTAAACTGCCAAGTGAGTATAATGTAAGTGTTACCTTTAATGTTTTTAACTTAAGTCTTTTTAATGCAGGTGATGATTTAAGGACAAATCCTTTTCAAGAGGAGGGGAATGATGAGAATGAGGCTAGCATAAGCTCTAATTTGTGGATTGAAGCATATCCATATCCAATTCAAGTTCCTGTAGGCCCAGTTATAAAAGCCCGAGCAAGAAAGTTCAAAGAATCGCTTAATGGACTGATTCAAGCAACATGGGTTCAAGCTAATTCGTGGAGGCCCATTGAAGGTGTTGATCGTGGGGCTCAAGTGCAAGGCTGGACTTCCATAACTCAAGCCTTAAAATAATCCAGAATATTATATTTTAAATGCTTTTAAATTATAGGACTTATTTAATTATTCAAAAATGAATGTTTATCAATTAGGAATTGTTCTAGTTTCCTTATTGTGTTTTGAGTATGTTTAGTTTCTACGCCTTATTTAAAGGGGCTAATTGTATTGTTTTAGTTCTTAGAAAAGTTGATTAATATAATTTTGAGAATTTTAATTCTCTTTGGTTCTTCGCGAACTATTGAACTTATCGGATTTTCAGTGACGTTCATCCTTGACTTATCAAACAGACCTTCCATCCCCGTTTATGGCGTTTTCACTATACTATGTTTCTCATCTGTTTATAGGTGACGGGACGTGGTTTCCCCTACCATCTTTCCCTTACACTGAGGTTCTTGCTTATTTATAAATAACAGGTTAATGTTCCATTCAAATCTGAACATAAAACGATCTTAGGGCCATATTTGTTAAATGTTTCGTCACATTGTTGGTGGGGGTTTGTAACAATTTAGGTCATAATTTACCCACAATTTAACTTTTGTAATGTTAACCGTTAGTTAATAAATTTTAGGATATTGCCAACAAAAATAATAAAAAGAATAATAAACGCACAAACAAGAAAGATATAATTTTTTGGTAGGGTGGTTTTCCACCCTATGAATATAAGATCTGATGTATGTCCGCCCCTTAGTAAGGTGTTAATTTGCTTATATTGATAATAGTGTGACGCCCCGAATCCCGTTCTGAGATTCTCACGAATGCCGTGTGCGATGGCGGGTTAAAAATATTAAAATCGCAACTTTTAAAAACTTTTCTCAATAAAACATGATCCAAGTAAAAATATTGTTTTACAAAATTTCGGTATGTGGAGTTCGTTGATGCAACAAACCAACCTGTACAATTAAGGCTATTTTATACAAATACGATGGTAACCATTCACATTTCAAAACCACTCCACATATTGAAAACCATTGGATGCAAGTTTACGTAGAAAGCCATGCATACATCAAAATCGATTTCAAATACTTAAATAAAAGTCCATGTACAAAACATGATAACAAAAATATTATACAACAGAGTCCTTTCCCAAAAAGGACTCAATGTAAACTATAGACATTAAAGGCCTTCTATAGACGTACTCCACACGTGCCACCCTGAAGCCTAACCTGCAAAATTGTTAGAAAACGGGAATGAGCCAAATCCGGGCTCAATGGGAACTATATAGGTTATGTATTGAAAATAAATATTGCAAACACATGCGCATGCATTTTTATTTAGAAAGTAGATACGTTACTTGATGCATAATTTGAAATTCGTGCAATGCAAAGCAATCCTTACACGAGTGCATGCGAACCCCACTAGGATTTCTATCCTAGCCACCAGAAGCTATTTACCCGACTAACCGATCTCACCTATAACCGTCTTGTGAAATAGAACCCTTGGGAATTTCCATAACATAAGTGGATCGCTAGTCTAAAGTCACCTCGTATCAAACTCTAGCTTCCTAGAGTTCTTCATGACACGTGGATTCTTTCTAAAGTGTAATTCCACACTTTACCGCTGTTATCCGGTACCAATACCGTAAGTCGTAACTACTAGCCAAGTATTCATTGTTTCCCCTTTAATTATAGTACATTATGGAATCTATACTTAGCCGACTACTAGGCTTCATCACTAGCTTATCCATCATAAGCGTTATGCCTCGATGTTCTCCTATCTAGCTATTACTTAAATTATAATTGCCACTTTTATTATTAGTATTTTACGTCCATATGATCCAATCAATTAATCTCGTAAGCTGTACGAATTATCATGCCCATATGGTATGGTTAAGGGCCAATAGTTATAACACTTTCCATTTTTGTATTAATACATTATGAATGGCTAATGCTTTCCTATGTGTACTTATATCCGTATAATAAGTGTTCGCACATTGTACTCACATCCGAGGTATTTTATATATATACAACATAGATATGATACAATAACAATAATAATAAAAACATCCGAACACATCACATCGCATCAATCGGTCTGTATCATATCTCTTGCATAATGCATCAGTTTCACCTAGCGGTCGTCTAGGCCCAGAACAACAAATCCCAAAGGCTCCGAGGCTCTTGTCCATGTCTCTTCCAAGTAAGGAGTGGCTCAGGGACTTGGTTCTCCAAGTAATTCATTCGGAGATAACCCACGCATGACACTTTCCCGAGGACGACACTCCAAATAGTTAATAAAGAGAACACCTCGCACAAGCCACGTCGACACTTTAAAAAGAACTACACTAAGAGACACCCTAGCAGAGTGATGTCCATTAGTAGTCCAACTACTTCTTGGAGAACTCACCAAATGGGATAGTATAGGCACACGGGACCTACTCTGCTGTCGGGGAAACTCTATAGCCCGGGGACACATAGTCAGCCGAAAAGCAAGATGCATAGAGTGGACTCTCATTTCGTAGAATTTCAACCACCCGGTGGAGTACACTGATCCTCTTTTCCCGTGCACGATTTAGGAAATTTCACCCAGGGGCGGCAATTAGGCAACCCATCTTCGAGTCACTAGGAGCTACCCAATGCTCGGCTCATCATATCCAACCCATATGTGTTATCGCAATATTCGAGAATATCATATATATTTCCCAACAATATAAGTAACATCAATCACATCATCATCGCACATATGGCTATCATATATCTAATTCATCACATCCCACTATTCATTTATTATTAACACAAGCGTCGTCATTACACTTTATATCTGTAAACTCATCATCGTATTATTATTCCCATTTTATAGCAAATTAGTACATTATTGGCACTTTGTAACTCATTACGTGTCATGTATATAAGACTAAGGCCGCAAGAGTCTTATCGAAGTCCTAATGTCATTTATGAACCGAAGCATCAATTTCTATAATTCCTGCCTAACTGATATGCTTACAGCAAATTGATATCTCTCCAACCACTACTAAGGGAAATCCTAAAACCCACCAATTCATATTAACAACACCTCTATGACTCAATTCCCTCACCTTAGTATAATAAGTTATCCATTGAACACATAAGTTACTGACAAACCAAGAATTAACTAGGTACATTATAAATATGGAGGCTTTTGTACAATTCCTAAAAATGAAGGTCCATATGCTTTTTAACTAGCATAAATGTGTATATCTTGAGCTTAATACCCATAGCCAACCACTAATTATGCATAAATCCCAAAATTCCCAATTTCATGGTTCATACACCTAGCTAGCAAGTGGGTATGATGTATAAGTGCAAGTTTATGGTTTAAAACATGAAATCAATTGCTCATACATGATGTTTGTGTGATAATCCACCCATACCCATCAATAATTAAACTATAATCCAACCAAACCCACATGAGAATACAAACAAGCCTAGGGTTTTTGGAAAATACCCATTTGTTATAGAAATCTCTAAATCAACACATAATAATTTGAAAAACAAGTTTGGTATTAATGTTCCCATTTCTATTGATGACAATCCACAAGATTAGAGTGATAGATAGAGTGTTGATGCCAATAATTCGAAACCCTAGCTTCTCATTGTGCTCCAATGGTGAAATCCAAGCTTGAATAAGATGAATAGTGATTTAGGTGAGGGTTTGTGTGATGTGAAGCTTGAATCTTGGATGTGGAGTGAGAGATGTGTAGGAATTTCCCTCTTTCTCTCTCTAAGGCCCTCTAGAACCCTCTATGGGTGTATGAATATGTTATGCTCAAAGTTGGGTGGTTTAGGTTAAGAAGATGTGAGAAAAACGGGTCAAAAGTAGTCGAAATATGCCTGCGTTAATAAGTAAGATCGATCTTACTGTAAGATCGATCCCACTACAGGCAAAAAGAGCACTGGTTTATTTTCTCAACAAATTCTGATGAGTAAAATCGATCTTACTATGAGCAAAAAGAGCGCTATTGGTATTATGGTCATAACTCCCTGCTCCGAAGTCGGATTTGGACGATCCACATATCGACAGAAATCTAATTTGAAGATCTAAGTTTCCTCAATTTATGGACAGATCGTTCCCAGAAATCCTCCAAAGACAGCCCTCTATTAAGGCTGCAAAATTAGCTAAAAACAAGGAATCGCGTAATGCCAAAACATATGATTTACGAGCCGATACCGATTCGGACCTCCCGAATCTCAAGGCGATTACTCAAATGAATTTAAATATACTAATATGACTAGCACAAAGTGTTAGAATGCTACGAGGCTCCATAATACATGATTTCACCTTTCACAGTGAAATAAGTGGACAAATGAAGGCGATTACCGTGGATGGAAATGACGGCGTGTTACAAATAGTGGGTACGACAAAGTATGAGAATGAACACAATGTAGAGATAAAAGATTTGGGACTTGTTTGGTTGATATTTTAAGTTGAGTTTTTGGGAAGTGTAAAGTAGGTTAAAAAGTGAATTTAGTTTTTATTGGAATTTTTTTCAACCAATTCAAAAAAACTCAAAAAAACAGTTAAAATTGATCTTATTTTATAAATCTAGATGAATAAATTTCAAATATATTTTTTTTATCTAATTCCGATTTTTGGATTTAAAGTTATGGTTTTTTTAAAAAATTATGAGAGAAAAAGTAAAGTGAAATAAATTTTGAAAAGTGTGAGAGTAAAGTTAACTTTTAGTAGAAATTTTAAAAACTAGATTTTGAAACACCAACTAAACAAGGGCTTAGTGTTTTTTTTGCCATGTTGGTTGTGGCGGCCTAGGGTTACTATTTATAATACAAAGCCCTAGCTATTACAAATATGTGTAACTAGTCCCTAAGTATAGTGGATGTTGTTTGTTGTGTTCATAGATAATTGGTAGTTGATAGATGTGGCTTATCCTTTCTTTCTCTCATTTAGTGCCATGTGGTTGCAGCTTACCTTGACTTGGTCTCGTAAGCTAGGCACTGACAATGTGAATAATTATCTTGATAAAGTGATAAAAAAATAAGCTCCCTTCAACAAATATCCCAAATTTTGTTTAATACTTGCAACTAAGCAACATAAACACAAACTTGTATACATTTTGCATAATTTTGAGTATAAATCATCTACGTCAAGTTTTCTTAAAGAATTGAAGAACTCCTTACAGCAAAATACAGCAAAATCCCTAGACAATGTTTGGAGCGATCCAAATCTCATAAGGTGTAGAACAACTTTTCCTAAGGTCCCAACTTGAATTTGGAGTAATTTGAATGATGAAAATTCACTTAGAAGCTCAGGGATTTAAAATTTTACTCTTAAAACAATCCCCCTCATGTATTCGAAATGTTGAATTTTGTCCAAAAATTGCACTGGTTGTTTATAAAAGTTGTTATCCTAGGTTCGGCCCAAAATTATCCCAAAACTTGTCCAGCACTAGTTCTACGTATCCAAGGCTTCGAAATGTAATCTACGGTTAGAATACATGCATGTCTTTTTGTACTCGGTTGACTACGAAACACATCTAACGTCTTTGTTATTGTGTTTAATGAGCAATTAGCAACTTAATGCGGTTTTCAAAAGTTTGACACACGTGACCTCCATGAGAGATTGCAAAAGTTTTTTCATTAACCATTAGTTTACACTAAAATGCCATTAATCCTTGAGAAAAGAGAACTACGCTTAAATACACCACTTTAACCATTTAATTGCGGGTGGCCATATGCCAAAGCATAGTACTGCATTGAGAAATTTCACTGGTCACTTCTAAAGTTATATATTACCTTTGCAATAAGCATAATTGCTTCAGCAATAATACCACCGTTAATTAAAACGTGTGGTGTCACACCTATTTACACTTGATCTCATTAGCTTACGCATCAACACAACTTATATACCTTTTAATTTAGTACATAATACCATATGGGAATTTGCTATTTTGTGTGAGAATGCACCTTTTAATACATAATACCACATGGGAATGTGCTATTTTGTGTGAGAAGGAGAAACAGAGGCACTCTTACCCTGTTGAAATTATCAAATTGTTGACTAATCCAGTTAGTTGTGGGCCAAGCATCATGTCAAAAGTTTTAATCACAGTGCCAATTCATTTGCTAAATTTCTGAATTTACGCATAAATACCAACTTTCTAACTCCAAGAAAAATAAATTGAAACAAACGAGCACCAACGGTTTTCCTAGAAAAATCCAGTTAGAGGATGGAAAATGTGTTCTGGCTGTCCAACTTTTCTGTGGAATTAAAATCCACTTTACAACACTCAGCCTGGCTATATTCCTTTCAAAATTGTGTTTATCTCAGCCGCCTTGATATTCCGAATTCTAGGTTGTACAGAAAAATTCTTTGAACCAGGAATTGAATCAAAAGTTGGGCATCACACCATCAATACACGACGAGAGCACATATATATTCCACCTCTAAATGAAAGCAATCAACATCCAGTAGTACACAAGCATATATAGCTTTTAAACTGGTGCACCACCAACGTTTCTTTACCTGACAATCTCAACTCCCAAGAAATCAACAGGACCGAGAACAGCGACATGAGGCCTCCCAACCTTCAAGCGAACAGCCGTTATACACAGGAATTTGGTTAGAGCTGTAGACGTAATGAGTTCAGCAACAGACTCAAAAAGATTTTGAGGCGCTCCCTCTACGCCGTCTCTAGCAATGCTGCCAAACGTGCTAAAAAATTTTAAATTAAAATATGTAATGTTAAATAACACATATACATGCTCGCACGCACAAATATATAGGGCATGCATAAATAAATCAGTCAAAATTAGAAATATCACGAGTGACAAATCCAAATGTAGACAATAACCACACATACACAAGATCTCACAGCATCTCAAGTTTTAGATTCTCACTTTGACTTGTGTACTTTTGATGAAAATGCCACCATAATTGGCTCCCAAAGTGGCAAAGGATACGGAGTGTTATACATTTGCACACAATACAAACAATTTGCACCTACGAGTTAACCTAGCAGTAACCTGAAATACATAGTTGGAAAATCTTTAATATGCTTTTAACTAAGACAACGGTTTTAGACAATCAGAAAAGAAAGAAAACGATTCAGCTTGCCACATCACAATAGCAGTATAAGAGCTCGTGAGCAATCGCTGCATTAACAAGTATATGTAATTTTCGCAAGTAAAAATTTCTACCAAATTTGACTATCTAGCATGCTTACGTTAGAAGATCAAGGAACTATGAGTGCTCCCTAATGTCAGCCCTTTGATTGCTTACTTCGCTTCCATAATTCAAGTCATTTGCTGCAAAACCAATGATCATGCAATACAACTGTGGGTTCCATCATCTTGAAACAAACATCTTCAGGAACAAAATCAAGAAGAAAAAATTAATTGCCTTTTTCTCATCATTTTTTTCCCCGAATATTATATTTCTGGTCAAAATTGCGTTTTCAACTTTTCCTCCACGGTAGTCACAGTAGGCATCCATGTTATAGATTCTCAATCTCATGTGATCCTAACCCATTGGCATAAAACTTCTGTTTTGGCATAAACTTTGCCAAGCCTAGGTTTATTAAAATAGCCTATTGTGAGATGTGTATCCAGCAAACTAATTAATGGAAGTTGAATGAGGATAAAGTATTAGTGGGGATTGGGGACTCAAACCAACCTGTCATGTTACTAAGAGCATATACTAAATTGAACTAAGTAAATTTGTCTCCATTCTTGAGATATGAGCAGATTATAATCATGGTTAATCAATCTGGTGGTAAGTTAGCAAACAACATAACGTTCTTGAGGTAACTAAACCAGAATTCAGGTCCTATTTCCATCTAGGCATATTGTCAAACATATGGTGCACACTATGGAGATGGTGAAGAAAAGATAACAAGAACCACACTTTATTAAGAAAACAAACACTGAGAAAATACCTCTGTTCTCTACCGTCGAGTCAGTGTTCATGAAAGAGAAACACTAAAAGTCTACCAAAAACAACCTTATTGGAAATGAAGAAAATGCAAGAAAGAATAGAAACAGATTAATACAGATTATAGGGAGAAACTATAACCAAATTTGATTTGTCATCATAGGTGAATGGAATGGACATGTAGATCAGACTCATAATCAATCATCACTGAGAAACCCTCGATTTCAAACAACAAAATACAAAACTTTCTTGGTTTCATAAATGTAATTGGAACTCACCTGGTGCAAGCTAACCACATTTGTAATCGTTAAGCTAAGTGTCGTGTTTGCTTTTGGAAATATATCGAGTTTTTAATAAAACAATTGGCATAGCACGAGCCACATTTTTGGTCAATATTTCCATCACATTTTCAAAAGCAGTGGTTAGGCCAGTGTCAACATTAAGGAGTTTGAATCATAAAATAACATTACTTATTGTGTTCACGTGGTAGACACAACATGCACTTCATGAAAATTTGCAATCCGTGTCACACATTCATTGAGTGCATTCCAAGTAAGAACAGCACCAATAATGTCGAACTCAAACTGCAATCCATGTCGCACATATCCACTGAAATCAGAACACCACATGAATGTGACGCATATACCATTCACGTAATTAACTATTTCATCTCAAAGTTTCTAGTGGTACATAGCCAACAATGAAATGACATGTAATTCATCCAGAGCCAACCCACAATTATAGAGAACACCAGGTCATGTGCCAACTGAATCCAAGACACCATATGCTTCTCTCTTCGTAGACATTATCCTACGAAAAAAAGATATTAGTCACACCTAGTGTACCACGTGACAGTACACCTATACACAAAAATAATGAAATTCAAAATAGGTGCCACCATGAACTATAGAGGTAAAGTCCATGGAAAGGACTACATTAAACTTCACTATTGAGTAAATATACAATCACATGATACACCAGGTATACCCAATATCTTTTTTCATATATTCTTAAATGTTAACAAGAGATAAAAGCATATTAATAGGACTTTGACAAAAGGGAACATAATTGACTTTATATAAACTTTATAAACGACACTTTCAAGGGATAGAAATACTTCATGGGATAGAAATACCTTTCTAGAATAAAAAACATACAAGACATTGGTTACTCCAAGAGTAACACGTGACGCTACACCCGCTCCAATGATAGCATATGATGCATTCATTAGAGTAGGTGTAGCGCCACGTGATACTCCAAAAATACCCAAAATTTTCTCCTATGTAATATAAATATCTTTATAAAAATAAAGACATCAAAAGATATTAGGTACTTTTAAGTAACAAGTGGCGCTACACCCGCTCCAATAATCGCTATCCAATGTTTAAATCCCATATATAGATTCAATCACAATCATTAGAATAGGTGTAGCGCCACATAGTACTCAAATACTAACCAATATTTTCTCAAAAGCCAACACAAAAACTAAGTGTAGCTGAGATAGAAGATATTGGCAAGACTAGTACAGGAATGTTCTAAGGCCTCAGAAAAGTTTGATTCAGGTATTAGGAGACCTGCAGATGCCATGGATTAGGAGAGTTGATCATATGGAGGGAAGCCTAGTTATTAGAGGCAGAGGAAACCTAGAAAAACTATAGGGGAAACTATTAAGAAATACGAATGGTATTAGAGAATTTAATACCAATATGGCCTTGTTTGATTCATGTAGCCGTATTACCCCACCTACTGGGATATCTCATAGGCTAATGTTAATACCATGTTGTTGTTGTTCTGTAACTCGTAATACGGACTTATATTTTGGACTAACAAAAAAAAAGGGAAAAAACAAATTGACTTTATAAAAATTTATTTTAAAAAAAAATTTATTAAAAAAAGAAATACTTTTAAAAAAAAGTTTTTAAAAAAAAAAAAATTAAAAAAGAAATTTCTTTAAAAAAAATAATAATAATATAGTAGTAGTAATTGCATTTTTGAAAATATTATAGTAGTAATGGCATTTTTGAAAATATATGGTTCATTTTTCTTAATCCTGGATAAACAATACCACCTCCCCCCTGGTATTAAATTATAGCACAAAGAGTGGTATTAAGTTAGTACCGGTATTAGTAATCCCAGTACGTTTGTGCGAATCAAACAAGGTATTATAAAAAATGTAGTATTAATAATCCCATCCCACTTTTTAATACCTGAATCAAACGAGGCCTAAGAGTAACACGTGGCGCTACACCCGCTCTAATGATCCCAGATGTAGGGTTGTCATTAAAGCGAGTGTAGCGCCACATGATACTCCATAAATACCCAATATTTTCTCATATTTGATAAAATTTTCTTTTAAAAACAAAACAATTTATGTAATTAGGGACAATGGTTTTCAAGTCTCTAAAACAGATAAAAGATAAAAAATTTGTGTAGTTAATAGTTTAAGATGTGTAGTGGCAAATGAAACCTTTGGTATTGGTTAGGAAGCAGTCCAAAGATATTGGGTATTCAGAGAGTAACATGTAGCATTACACCAACTCCGATAGTTATAACCAAATTGGTGGCAACACAGCATAATACTTCAAAAATACCCAATATTTTCCCATAAACTATTGGAGTTGGCCTAATAATTAAATTATACCAATTCCTTGGATTCATAAACTAACTTTTGTACTTCCAAGTCCCAACTATTTGAGAGGAGGTTACTAGTTACTTACATGGACCTTATTTAATACCCCGTAATGTAATTAGTGTATGGATTATTTTACTGGCACCGAAATTTCATTCGATACAATATATATATATATTTCGAATATAGCAATCTATTTCCTGTTTGGTTTCGATCTAATACATAAATTTGCATGGAAATAACTCCCATATTATACTAGATCGAAACCAAACAGGAAGTAGATTGCTATTTTCAAAATATATTTATATATATATTGTATCGAATGAAATTTGGGTATCAGTACATTGTACTAAATTGTAGTTAATCCTTAGTGTAAATTAGAAACATATTAACCATGATTAAGTAAAATTTTTGAGTTCATAAATCTTGATTAAATCATGGACCAACTTGTAAAACTTCATAAGTTATGTATGGACTAAAATGTTATGTTGCAAAAGTTCAGGGTTAAAATAATAAAGTTATGAAACTTTAGGGTGAATTATCATAATTAAGCTAAAAGTTAGATTTTTTTTTTCAAAACCACCAACTTGCCTATGAAGGGCAACAAATCGTCAGCTATCTAGAGTCAACAATGTGGAGTCCAAAAATTTAGACAACAACAAGATAAATGTAGTTGTAATTTATATGATATTGGTGGACATGTGGTCTAATTCTATTGCTATATATTATGATATTCCCTGAGATGATCAGGCCATGTTATGATGCTCTTGATATTCATTCTCTTGGGAACGGTCAGGCCCATTGTTATTATTATTATTATTATTCGGTTTCGGCTTCGGTATTTCTTGAGGCGGTCAAGTTCATTACTATTATTATTATTATTATTATTCGGTTCGACTTCGGTATCTTTCGGGGACGTGGCATAATGGCTGACACAAGAGAGGTAACCTGCATATGCATAAGCATGCATTGTTTTATAAGATGATGGTTTTAAATTGAATTATTGGTTAAAGTATTATTTGTTATTAAATTGCTAGTTATGTTTACAACATACTATTCCCTATTATGCCCCCTACTGAGCTGTAAGCTCACCCTGTTTTTATTAAACAAATTCAAGTACACAAGAAAGGAATGAGGTTAAAAAGACGACAAGTTCAGGGACAACGTAGATTGCTCTGATACGGACATATTTTTGTTATATATATGTTTATATGGCTAGTCACGGCTAGCCTAAGTTACTTTAAATATTTAGTGACATGATATGATTTTGTATATCTTTTGGATATGTACCTGTGTTATGCTTCCGTTATATATTATCATCTATGAGTATCAAATGATTGATTGGCACGTGTTATGTGGTTTACCATGATTTATTATTTATATTAAACTCATTTTAACTAGTCTAAAGTGGGTTAATAACGCTTCAAGTCTTAATTACAAGTGTTATCCTATTAATTAAGGCGAGGGTGTTACAATTACAATCCGAATTCCACCATCAGCCCCAAGTTTATATTCACCGGGTTCGGCTTCTGTAGCTAAACAGTCACCTATCACACGAAGTTCCTCGTCCACGTGTTGGGCATCAATCACCCCTTGTTAGATTGTCAGTTGGTCAACCATATTACCAAGATAAGCTTGATTATCATTTTAACTCACCATGAGATTACACCGTTGCAACTCTTGCCTTAGCTTCCACTACTGACATCGTAAAGCAACTAAAGACCCTTGGGATTTTCAACTCAAGGCATCGGCTACCACATTAGCTTTGCCCGTAAGGTGAAATCATAATCATAATTATTCCTTACCTCAAAATATTTAGCCACTAAGCATGAAATTTGAGATGATAACCCGAACCCCGACTAGCACAACTCCGAAATTCTTATACCATCACATAGCCCTAGACGTATAAAATGACTTTCCCTTACAAACCGACACAATTCGGTGAAGTTTGGATGACCAATTTATAAAAATAGTGTCTCGTACCCATATTTTTTTCTCTATATCTCAGTTACAGCCATCAAAAATGGAAGAAAAATGAAGAATAAAGGAAGTGGAGCAAGTCGGTGGTTTTGGAAAAAAAAACTGACTTTTAACTTAATTACGATAATTCACCCTAAAGTTTCATAACTTTATTATTTTAACCCTAAACTTTTGCAACTTCACATTTTAGTCCATACTAAACTTATGAAGTTTTACAATTTGGTCCATACTTAATCAAGATTCACGAACTCCTCACAAATTTTACTTAATCAAGGTCAATACATTTCTAATTTACACTAATTACATAACAAGGTATTGCACCTTAATTGAGTAAGACTTTCTTCAAATGTAACCACACCACTCCATGTGTGTTCATGATTATTAATTGCACAACAACAATGGGCTTAAGATGATAAAACTAGGTGTAATATTTTGGAGAGTTGGGGCTAAAGATGATAAAACTACGCGTTATATTTTGGGCAAATCCCTATTCTCCACATCTCAAATTAGGAAAACGAGAACATGCATTGGGGCACATGTTAGAACTACTATAAATGGAAAAAATGAGGTCTTGTATGAGCATCTGTGCCATATTTAATACATGTTGAAAGTTTATTCTTTCCGAATAGAGGTGCTTGACATATGCCCATGAGCCCTTAAATTAAGAGTCCAACGTTCACCATGAAACTTATTAAAAGCAAAGCAACTAACAAACTTTTAAAAACCAACTAACCATGGTTAGCTCAATTTTTTACGCTTATTTAAAGAATTATTATTTATTTGATTTAGTTTCCAATGTATGGATTATTATTAATCAAGTGCTAGAACAACATAGTTTTCGAAAAAGTCTTATTACTCATAGCACTTCAAGGATGAGTAATACTTGAGAAATTTTTCAAAAATTGTAAATTTTAGCTCACCCTCGCCGTTGTTAGTGACGACACCCGTGATTAACCGGTTTCCGGCAAGTCCAGAACCCATAACGGGAAAACGGGAATACGGGATACCCGATACTCACAAAAATTTGTAGTTGTATACCAAATGTAGATAAATATAAACACTGGGACTTAATCATGAATCCATGACAAGAATTGATCAATGATCGAATCGCCTAAAAACATACAAATGAATAGAGTAGAAATTGCTTTTACGAATCCAAAAGTTTAGTTAGCTAAAAAGAGTGTTGCGCATTCTAATTAGAGATGCCCCATTTAAAGTTGTTCTTCATACTTCCAAGTAAATTGTTATAAACAACAATGGTAACACAAAGTATGAAGCAATTTCTTGGTTATGTTGTAGCTCTTAAAGCAAAGACAAAATTCACTACCATTACTTTAAAAGTGGGTTCTAGTTAAAAGCTTTAGCACACGATATGAAAAAGCTGTATGAATAGATAGAGTTACATGCACAAGTGTTTCATTCACGTGGTATTTCGCATCCAATAAACATGCACGTTAGTGTTATGCACTAAATCCATATCGCATATCTATTGAATACAAAATACCATGTAAACACAACACTCCAAGTACTAACTATTTCTTCTTAAACACTAAGTCTAGAAATCCTCAACATATCAAAAGAATAAACAAATATTCAATCCACACGACCACATAATAGAGAGACCGGGCTGAGCTTTTGGTTATTTTCATGTTTGTTTACCCGAAGATTGGTTAATTAGTTATCTCAATATATGTAAGAATCACTTGGTTATTGTGGTAAAGAAATTGGAGCTTCCATTACTAATTTAATAAAGTTGCATTACAATGCATCTACAATCTAAAAGAAGGGAATGGAATGGAATAGATTAGACTTGACTCGTCATCCAACCAAGATTTTCCAAATACAAACACAATCACAAGTGATTAAGTATATTATCAACAGCAAACAAAGTAAATGTATTTTCGTGATCTCTAGATATGTAAATTACCAAATAAAAGTATCAAAGACTAGGAAATGCATATATGAGTGAAAATGCTAAGAGCATCTTTCATTTGTTAAACTGCGTTTGATATAGCATCAGCTAACCTTTTTAATCAATACTTTAATTACAACTTTCTAAAAGATAAGCCTTAAGCCCCAACTCAATAGCATTATTGAGTTAAATAAATGTATGGAAAGGATCACCTGTCGTGTTCACGTGGTGCCTCACACCCAATAAACACGTGACATGTATTTCATTCAAAACCTTTGTGTCATAATGCAATAATGTAGGACCCAAGTCGCAATGCATGTCACGTATCCATTGAATGCAAAACACAACATGAACATGACACGGAATCCCATTCATGTATCTAACTGTTTCTCCTTTTCATATCTCACTATAGATATGACAAACATATTTCATGCAAACCTTGTGTCCACAATTATAATGGGACAAACACTCAGTAGCAATAGAGTTGCAATTCTATGGCGTATATCTACATGATATCTATCAAATATGAAACACCGCATGATTAAACACCATGCCATTCATGTCTCTAACTGTTTCTCATGTTTATGTGTACTTGTCATTAATTGGGTACTTGTTCCGGGACATTGAAAAATGGGGCTTGTTTGGAAAAAAAAAATCTGCAAAAGAACCAGGGAATAATATTTTTGTAAATTACAGGCCTATACTTGACCAAACTCCAAAAGGAGTACAAAGCTAACTTTGCAATAAATTTTTAAATTGTAATTTTTTATGGAGACGTGCAAAATTAAATTTGCATTACATGTTTTTTAGCATATTATTATAAATAAGTGTTTAATTGACAGTGCTTTATATTAATTTCAACAAATTACATATTTAAAACTCATTTATTAATAAAATACACATGATAAAATTTTTGGAGTTATGCAAAGTTAAGTTTGCACTCCTTGTTTTCTTTACATTACTATGTATTTGTGTTTATTTGACGTCGTTTTAGAGTTCTATGAGTGAAACATAAGAATATACTTGTGAAAAAATATAAACACATCATGCAAAATAAATTTGCATAATTTTTTTTGAATTGCAAAGTTAAATTTGCACAAAATACAATTTTGGTAAAAGTCCTCATTTTAAAATACAATTAATAAATAGGCCCTTATTTTAGAAAAATAATAAAAACTAAGCCCTTATTTCAAAAAAATATTATTCGCTGGATTTTTTGCAAAAAATGTTGTCACACGAGATCTTTTTACCCCATTTCCAGAATTTTTTACTATTGAATTTGTGCGGGTAAATTATAGCCCTTGGATTTTATAGATCGTAGTCTTATCGTGGAGTGTGTCAACCCTCTTGGATTGTATTATAGATTACATTCAAACAAAATATTTTTTCTTGATTGATAAAATACTTTTAACGTATTAAAAGAGAAAACTGTGTCTACATGCATCACTTTGTTAGCACTATTGGATTGGTAAAATTTGAGGTTGGTTTCTAAATGTAAACGAAAAGTCCAAAACTAATCTAATGTTGGTTTCGAAAAACTCAATCAAACCAAATCCACTATCCTTATCGAATCCAATTACAATTAGATCGGATAGAATTGGATCGATCAATTCTGCACACCCTAAATCGTGAGAAAGGAAAAAGGCAACAATGGTGCCCTCGAGCAAGAAAAGAAAGATACTTGTGATCTCATGCAGATGGGATGATATGAAGAACAAAAGAGCAAAGAAACGCATTTAGAAGTGACCAGAGCAACTAATTCTCTAATACCATCTTGTAAAAGAGAGAGAATTAATTGAATTGCTGCATTTTTTTGCCTCTTATAACATAAATGGGATATAAATGCCACAAGCTGATAGTTTAAAAATCTAGGAAAGAATATATTATCACCGATATGAGTGTTCAAGTGATTTTGGATAAACTAACGGTGGATAAACAAAATTGGCAATAACCAGCAAGGACACTGTTAGGGATTTTGGATGCAATTCTTCCTCCATACGAGGCTTACTTCACCCCAAAAGCGAGCTCTTAGATGTTCTATATATTTTAGTTACAGATGAGCTGTCGGTAAACTAGACCTTACAAAATTGAGCTGACAACCTGCCGAGCAAAAGAATTATGGAAAACACTAAACTTGGTAATTTTACCACCTATTCTTGCTGGGTGCATTGCATGGGTTGTACATGTAATGCATGCCGGTAAAAATATTTGGTAAGATTACCTAGTAAGAGCAACACTACTCTGAATATTAAGTTCATTAACCACTCCAGCCATTAGTTCTCGCTTTGTTGGAACGGAAATAAATGTTATGCATTTATATAGGCCTTTGTGAGCTGCTTCGTCTGAGCTGCAGTGCGTTGAAGCCTCTTTTATTATCATCACTGCTCCAACGATGTTGCATTTAGTGCAAAAGCAACCATTAGACATTTTTAAACAAAATAAATAATCGACCGCCTAGCCCTAGCCCTAACCCCTAGTCCCCACCTAAGGTCTCTCAAATTGAGCTCATCCTTCGCCTAATCGGCCTTCATTTTCCTGGAATTTTTCCCCTTGGGTGTTAAAAAGTAAGAGAAATTCACAACTAGTGCCTATCGTCTGTTCTATTTTTCCAATCCCTACTTTTTGTTTTGTTCTGTATATAGCACAATGATAATTGTTTAATATTTTTAATTCCTAATTTCATAAAAGCGACTCAATGCTCTATTCATAGAAAAAGAGGGACTAAAAATATAAAATTTTATTCTCTTTACTTATTTCACTTTCGCCCCTTTATACTCAATAAGTTTTCACCAGAGTGAGGTCGTCATTACATGTTGTGCCACTTTCTATATAAAAAGTGTCATCAATGATCAACCCCAAAAAAAAAATAAGTTGTACGTAAGAGAATTAACGTGTTACTAGACTATGTAGGAATAGGTACCTGAATTAAAGCTTCTTAACAATTTCTTCATTTACACGTTGATAGTAAGTCATTCTCTGTATACAAGTGCGAGCTTCTTCATACTGTTGACGTTGGAATGCATTTGCAAAGGAGTTTGACCAATGCCTCAATTTCTCATCCATCTGTTGTGTACAAAGAGAAAAATAAAGAATATAAGAGGGATAAGTTCTAATTTTTATATAGCACATTAGACCATGAGATTCACATCAGAATTATCTACATATATCTTTTTTCCCAAGTATGCAAAAAGGGTATAGACCTACTGTGGAATTCTCTTAGCAGTTTTAGGATGCAGTCCACAACTTTTTATTTAAAAGGATGTAGTCCCTCAGTTTTGGTATCTGCATCTGGCGGGGACTTGGTATCTGGAGATACTACACGGCAGATAAGTATCTGGAGATACTAAATGGCAGATACCAAAAATGTGGGCGGCAAATACCAAAACTGTAATGTGGGTGTAGATACCAAAAATGTAAGGCAGCTACTGCTACGCTTTGCAGGAGATACTGTTAGGCTGTGCAGGAGATACCCTGAAGAGTATCTCCATGGACAGAATCCTTTAAAAAAGAAGAAAAAAAAAGTGGAGGACCGCAACCTATATAATATTCAAACTCGGGAATCGGAACCCATTTTTTTTTTTACTTCAAAATATATATACACACACCTGAGCATGGATATTATTTAACACCTGAATGTCTGCAGCTTCTTCAACAGCTTCCGTAATTTCCATAATCTGCATGTAAACATTTATTTCTTACTATTCCAGATATTTTCTTCACATAAATGTCAGCACATTCACAAAGTTAAACTAAAGAAAGAAACCAGACGATGAGATGATGAGCCCATCTGGATCGTGAATGAAACCTTGTGTAATATCATCTGGCTTTATAGAGAAAATTAAGAAAATATTCAGATGAACCTTTTCCTTTCTTCAAACATATTCCATTAATATTCTTGTTTCATTTAATAAGTTACATTACATTCAGGCTAATCTTGACCAGTGTTTTAAAAGGCGTTTGAGGCGCACGCCTCGAGGCGCGCCCAGGCGAGGCGAGAGAAAAACGCTGAGGCGTGATTTTGACCAATTTCTGAGCTTACTCCTCCTGTCTGAGGCGTGTCTGAGGGAGCCTCGAGGCGTTTGAGGCGTTCTGCATGAGTGCATGAGAGAAAGAGAGAGATTCTGCTGAAGGGTTTCCTGGAAGAAGAAAAAGTAGCAGCAGTGTTAAAATGGAAGAACGAAGGAGAAGAAATGAGATGAGAGAGACTAGAGAAGGGAGGATACCCGAAATAGAGAGTTTCAAGGAGGGAAGCTCCAATCTTGATGGCAGTGGTATTTTGAGAAAGGGATTAAGAAAGTGGCTGCTGTCGTATATTCTCAAATGGAGAAGACGTTATGAGATATTTTTTATATTTGTTTTTATAAAACAAAATGACTTTTCCTTTCATTTAAAATATTTACCATGGGTCCCTTAAATTTGTGAGATGTGCTCTTTCTTTTCTTTCTTTTTAACAAATACTCTCTTTCTTTTTTAAAAACAAATTGTTACTTATTTAAATGATATTTAATATTTTGAAAATAACCAAAAATAAAATATAATCATTTAGTTAAAATTTTGCTCATTTAATAAGTTACATTACATTCAGGCTAATCTTGACAAGTACGCAATAACTTGAACTGATCCTGTAAAATTTTGACCCAAATATTTTTTTTTTCTTCTTTTAAGAAAAGAAACAATGGCCTTTCTACAGTCGAGGATAAAATACAGCCTGTATATATATATGTAGCACAGAAAAAAACCCATAAGAAAATAAAAGCATAAATTACACTAGCATAATATATATGTAGCACTCGAACTTGCTGGTTCTTCTTCTTCAACCCATATCTTCATTCATATCCATATATATCCCCACATGTATACACAGTATATATATAAACACACATCCATAATTCCAAAAAGAAAAGAAAAGAAAAGATCAGAACAGATATAAATACGTACATGTACACAAAAGAAGGGCCTCACATATCCTACAGGCCCATTTTGCTAAAATTCGGTATCCATCCATACGAAACAACCAATGTTACGCGCCCCATATTCTTTATGTTAAGCAGAGCCAAGAGAGCATTCCACAATTGATATCCAGATGGAAAAAAATGGGTCATCCTACGAACCAGCATGAGTGATTGCTCATATTTAAACATGATTAAAAAAACATTAAAACAAAAAGGAGCGGAAAAATTCACTACTCCTGCGCAATCACCATCCACCCAATCTAGGCAGGAAGAAACTAAATCTTGGATGCTAGTCATTGAGCTAAAAACATCAATGTGTAAAACTCGTTAGACACTGGATGCAAGTCGTAGAGCTTGGAACATTAATGTGTAAAACTCACTATGCTCTTGGTCATAAATAGTTTGATTTTACTCGATCCTTTTCCAACTATCTTCATATATATACATACATATATATACCTATATATATATTTTTATGATTTTTTTTTTGTGCGGCAGCTTTTTTCCCTTCCTTTCCGACCTCGAAATCTGTCCAGGGCGTTTGTCCTTTCTCCCTCTTCATCTTCCTCAAGATCCCATTCTCTTCTTCAAGTTTTCAAAGGAATATTCACGACTAGACCAACCACACCTGCACCATTACTCTTTTGTAACAAAATTTCTCTTACGGAAAGAAAAGTAAATCAAAATAATGTCGGACATTCCCCGTTTTTCAGGTCCTCCATGTATAGCTTGCGTTTATAGCCACAAGAGATGCCCTCCATTTTGTAAATATGCTAAAATTTTTCAAAATGTGATTGGTCATCACGAAATTAGTGGTGATGATTATCAAACGATCTTCACTGTTTTCAGGATAAGGATCGTTGCATCTTTTTTGCAAAATGTTCATGCACACCAATATTCCGAGACTTTCGATTCATTTCTCTTTGAAGCTAGGGCGAGAACCGAAAATTCCGCTAGAGGTTGTACTGATCTCATTATTTTTCTTGAAAAGAAGGTAGAAGAGTTGCAATCACAGGTGACGATGTTAGAGATTCGACTAGAAGGAGCGTCTTCCAGTGCTAACCCATACTTTTCCTTTACTCTTCTGGAGGTTCTTCAAGACTCCTATCGTCGGCAGAACATATTGCACCTGATATTATTCCGATTGTCGCGAATCTTTCAGGACACGGGATATCTTCGATCGATGCAGATTTATCAGCATATCCTTACTCTAAAGTTTTTTAAAGCTCCTCATGTCAGAAGAGGGTGTATAGGATATTCTTTCGACTACCGCAAATCTTTCAGAACAGGGGGCTCCTCCGACTGAAGTGAATTTGCCGTCATTTCCGAATCTGTCCTATTACCAAGATGCCTCGAGCGATTTTTTATCGCAATATTCTCAAACTAATTTTGTTGCGAAGGTTGCCGAACCAACGAGCCTTAACTGGACAGCTTTAGGAGATATAGGACGTGATTTTTCTGATTATTTTTCTTCTCATTTTTACCTTCCACACCTACCACACCTCACCTACCATACCTAATTTTTGGTAATTTTTTGTAGAGGTAAGTGAGGCAGATGAAGTGTGGTATGTGTAGTAGGTGTGGTAGGTATAGTATATGAGGTGTGGTAGGTGAGGAGGTAAAAATGAGATTTTACTGGAGGTAAAAAATGTTGAATTACTTTTGTAAGCCAATGGTAAAATTAGTATTTAACGCCATCAAAGTTCAAATATTCAAGAACACATTTTTTTTTATAACCATGGGTATCAGAGCCCCACCCCCACTAATCCCATGAGGCCCTGGTTACTTGACCGGGAGACGCCCCCAGTAGCCCAAGAAAGGTTTCACACAACGGGGAATCGAACCTGAGATTCAAGAACACATTTTGATCAATCTTTCATCTTTTGAGTTATATATTTTTTATCAAAACTTGATAACTTTTAGTGTGAGCTACTTTTCATAACTTGTAGACACTTGAGAGTTATTGTATTGGTGTGTATCACCACAAACAAATCATTTCTTCACTTCAAAAGAAAGCTTGTCTCTTTATAGAGCAAGAAAGCATATCTTGTAAAGAGTATAGTGAGTATAGCTACATTGTGGGTATTGTATGCATAACAACATTTATATTGAGGTTTGATCTTCACTCGAAGAAGATTGGATAGTAAAAATTCTCGGGGGACTAACCGAGCGCGGACGTATGGTTTAAGAAACCGAACCGCGTGAACAAAACGTCTTCGACTTCAATCGGTTTAATCTTTCTAACTCAAGCTCTTTATTTACTTGCATTTATAATTGCTCTATTATTGTTTGTGTGTTGAGATTGCTTGATTAAATTGCGATTTACTGGATAAATTTGTTTAGCTAAGTTTTATTGTTTAAACTTTTTCGAAAACAGTTTAATTCTGCATTTAATTTTGAAAACCCTATTCACCCCCCTCTAGGGTCATTATCCGACCAACAGATGTTAATCATAAAAAGCAAGCACAAAAAAGCAATTACAAAGCCAACAGAAAGGATGATGGACCAGCAGTCCACCCAAACATCTTACACAAATAACTCAAATATTTCCTAGCGTTTAAAAATCTAACAACAAAAAAGAAGAAACTTCTGCCATTTTTGAACAGCTCAACCTCACTAAATAATTAAAGCAACACTACCTCCCAATTGTTAGAAATCTCTAAAATCGATAAGTTTCCAAATAGATTGGATGTGCTGGCCCAAAGTGATGCAATCATCTTAACTTTACTCCACACCTCTTCTACACGTGTACTTATCCTCGAACACTCATGCATTCCTTTCTTGTTATAACTGAAACAATGATACCTTTAATGGGCCATGTTCGTTTGTTTGGTAAACAATAACATAATTTATGTATGCATATATATATAATTGAATATAGATGCTACGACATTAGTGTAGAAATGGAAGATTTTTTTTCTTTTTGTTACATAAATGTTGCGGGTTCTAGTTCACAGTTCAATTTCTTTTATTTTATTTTTCAATCAGAAAAGAAATTTTTGTTATAAGAGACAAATTACAAAAAAAGAAAGCTCCAAGATAAAGACCCCCTCCCCCCCCCCCTCACAAACAAAAAAAAATAAAAGTAAATTGTCACAAACACCCAAACAGTCCTACCAATATACAACTCGAAAACCATCACCCACCCTATGCTTGACCAATGGAAAAAAAGACGTCAAATGAAACTTCTGAGAATTTCCACGGGCTCATGCGTTAGACCGTATAACCTAAGTTAACATCCCACCCTTCCCTTTGGAGTCTTTACTTACTTCTAATCACTCTCTACAAGAAACATTTTCAGAAGGAAATCGCCACAACCACTTGACTAAGGGTCCATTTGTTAAAAGAGTTGGAAAAATGATTGAAATCACTACTAATTTTTATGGGAAGTTGGAAAAAAAAAAAAGAAATGATTTGATGACATGTTCTTCAGCCTTTCCTTATTTTCCATGGACAAAAGTTATGAACTGCCACCCAAAGAATTTTATTCCATGGAAAACAAAATGTAATAGAACAATTCACCAAATCACTCATCTCTTTGTCCAACTTCTTAGGAAAACTAGTAGTGTTTGTAATATATACTTTTTTATCAAATGAGCCGGTAAAGAAATGTTTTTCGACACCACATTGCCTATTCCTGGGCAACCCTCATTCCTAGGAAGAGATACTTGGTCCCACCTAACGAGATGATCCCTCTTCTCTTCCATCTCACAAAGAAAATTTATCATCATGCACTCAATCCTTCTGGCCACCGCTACGTGAATTATAAACAAAGACATATACCAAATGGGCGTATACGTAGCAAACAAGATTGGATCAATAATACGCCTCCCCTCCTCCCCCCAAAAAAAAAAATGAAACCCACTGCGCCACAGGGTCCTAGAAGGACTTCCCCTTCAAATTACCGCCCAAGGAGCACCTAGATATGTCATGGGTTGCTCTACCATGCACTCTAAAGAAGCCAATCTTGATATAAGGTTGGAATCCACATTGTCACCAGCTGTGGCATTTTTCTATTTTGGCTATAGAATGATTGATTTGGTTAGAATGTAACCGAAGGATATTTGAAGACATAAGTAGAGATCCGTCGGAGATATGGGAATTGTCTTGTCTTCTAGTGGGGCAGTGGGCTAAAGCTTTGGGGATTTTTTATGCTTCAGATTGCTTCCTGTCTTCCTTGGATTGTGTTAGTGTTGTAGGGTGTTGATTTCTCAGTTTGTTGGGCTCTAGGCAGTTAGTTTTATTTTTGTTTAGGCGGATAGAGCTTTCAGTGGATGCCTTATCCTATGTTTTCTACCTTTCTTATTAATGTACCTGTATCTTTTTTTTAATCGTATCAATAAAATTTATGTTTCCCGATCAAAAAAAAAAAAGGGCACCTTTGGGGATTTACATAGAAAAATAATGTGTCATCCACATACTGGAGATGCAATAAGCCAGCACCTTCCCCCCCACCCCCAAACCCAATAGTATAACCCTCGATATGCATAGCCTCTCTTTCCTTGACACGATCCGACTCAAAACATCCAAGACTAAAAGTGAAGGAAAGGAAAGGAGGTAGAGGATCACCCTATCTCAAACCCCTCGAAACATAGGGACTCAGAAACAAACCCTAATTCACCATTTCACCCCCATCATCTACTTCGAAACTCATTTATGTCCATTATGCTATCTAAGAACGCCCAACTCACCCTATCATACACCTTCTAAAAGTCTAACTTGAACACCAAAGCTTCCGTCTCTTCCCTCCTAGCAACCAACACCTTTAACGCTAATTGATTATTTCCTTCTTAGCTAAAACAGCTATAAATTCTTAAAAAGATAGTCCCACTTTTCATTCTGTTACATTTTAAGGAAACATTTATTTCAACGTAATCTTTGGCCAAGAATGCAACTCATTTTTCTTTTGTGAGAATTGATACATTAATTATGTTCCAAAAAAGAAATGGAACTATCAATTTGAGATATACCGAAAATGTAAGTGGGGCTCTCTTCTTGAGACAAGGGGAGTATATTCAAACAAAACAACATTCGTTCATTTTGGGAAAGAATGAACAATTTAAGAGCTTCAATTATGCATTCCACATACATAATTCAACATTTAATATTGACCAATTTGAAATTTAAAACATTTTACTCGAAATAAAACTTGGAAAACAAACGAAATAAATTTAATCCAGCAATCATTTCCTAAAATACTTACCATCCGAATATCTGAAAGTAATCAGCCGAATGATCAACAGGTTGAATGCTCCTACAAGATTGGCAAACCAGAAATGGCACCGAATCAGCCACAATATTACAGTTCCAACAACAGACTTTCTCGGCAAATGCAGAGGAGAATTTTTTCCCCGGAAATCCGGTATTTGCAAAAGCGTGAGACCATGAGATTTGGAAAGCCCTGGATTCTTCTCCAACTTTAAAGGCACACAAATTAGAGAAGGTAGCTGAAAATTGAGTCGGCGAAATGGTATCGAATGAGTGAAGAGAAGAATTTGTAGAAAGAACTCTACGAGCAATAACGGAGACTGGCTTTTCTAGCTGCTTTTTCCACATTTTCAATTTGCAGAGAGAGAGAGATGAGAATTACGGCTCCGGTGGTACCTTTGAATAGGAAAGGGGATCTATATGGATATTATTTTTATATGTAAGAGCACCCAAAATGGAATAAACTAAGTGACTGGTTAGCAGTAATAATATATCGGTGGGATGCACCATAGGCGGCAATTCCTGCAATTACACAAACAATGTGTTAACACTTAACACAAACTAGTACAGGATTTATCCACTAACAAAAAGTTATATTTACAAGTAACATTGAGAACAAAAACAGAGCAATAAACATCAAAAGAATCTATATAAAATGTTCTTGGGGAAAAGATCTAGACAAAGCAAAAGGCAAGCTATCAAACAACAAAAACCTCAAAACAAACTTTCTCTGTTTCTTTTCTAATTTCAGCGAACCTCTGGTCTACCTTTCTATACTTTGTCGATTTTAATAAATTTATTAGTTTCTGATAAAAAAAATGAAGAATGCAGCAACATCAGACTATAAACATAAACAATCTTATTGAAAAAAGAGACTACATAAACCAAAAGACAAGCTATTCCACCAACACAAAAAATCTCAAACACACACAGAGAACTAAATTGCAGATGCCCTTGAATTTTAATTGGCACAACAGAGGCAAAACAAGAGTACACCAAGACTGACTTGCACTCATTCGAGTAGCTGCATGTGGTATATGTAATAAACCAAATTGTACAACCCTTATTCTTTCAGTTGGCAAAACAGGAGAAGAGGAAGTACATCGAGTGGGCACGAACGAAATCCCCTTGTTTGATGACATCTTTTTTTTCTAATTTCCCTTATTTTACTTTGATGCCAATAATTCCACGTGGCCCACAATAAACCGCCATTCTGGTTCTTGAGTATATAATTTAGCAAAGGGGGCAGCAATGGAGGGCTTGATAAAACATCAATTGAGTTTAGAAGTTGATCTTTGCGATTACTATTAAGTTTTGCAGGGGGTGCATCATTGAGCTTAAAAATGATCTGCACATAAATTTCAAAATTTCCCCAATGATTCTTAATGGGGAGATCAATAATATGCACAAGCCAAAAAGGGATACATTTTATTCTACTTCTCCTTCCAACAGTAAACATAATTGTGCAAACTCTTTTAAGTGGAATTTTGCAGAAAATAAGCCAAACGACTAATGAGGTCTTAGTAATACAACAAATTTATTCAATTTATATGTCAATGCCTTTATGCTACTTTAATATTCTACTTAATGCAAAACCTATATCCATCAACTCCCATTATCTACAAAATAATGAAATTTAAGACCCAAAAAGACGAATGTTTATTGATGCAGTAATAGTAGGGAAAAAAAATGAAGATACAGAAAAGGAAGCGTGCTGCTAAATATACAACCCTCTTTATTTGGTTCCACTCCATGGGCGCATAAGCAGGCATGTGGTAAATGAATGTTGGTTGGTGTAGGTCTTTTTTTTCTTTTTTTTGTGTGTTGCAATTAAGTGTTCTATTATTGCAATTTCACCCCTACAATTATTCTTAAAAATTGTAAATATATGCATTTTCATTAATTAAGTTCCCCACACCCCTTTAAATTTTTAAAATTTACCAAAAGTATTAATCTTGCTCCTCTAATCTTGAACATTAATGATATCAGTACTAAATTTTCTCATAAAAAGGGGTTTTGCTATTAAATTTTCTCATGCAAACATATAACAAGAAATTAGATTTTATAAATTGGAGCAGATGTTTTTTTTTTCTTTTATCAGGAAAGAAAATAGTTTAAAATATCAAATCAAAAACCTTTAAACCCGAATTCGATCCAGATTCCAGATCTAGCACAAACACATTAGATCCACGGTTTCCATACTCCATTCAAATTGTTGAACAGAAAAGCCCTTAATTTTAGCAAAATATTGCCAAATCAACACAGGCAAAAAACTTAAATTGAGCAAAATTAACTCTATTTCAACGGCTCTTCACTCTCCTAAAAATAACATGCAAACAAGAAAATGAGAACGAACTTTACCTCCTTTGGAGAGTATTGAGAGGAGGGGTGCTGGAGAAGGAAGAGATTGCGAGGAGTAGCGGCCGGTGGAGATGGAGGTGGGGCGTGGGAGGTGGAGGAGGACTGAAGGAGAGCCGAGCGAGGGAGAGAAGAGAAAAGAACGGCGTGGAATTGTGTTGAAGATTTTAGTCTAGGGTTTTCTAAACAACACTATATATATTTTTTTTTATTTATAATTATATTAATATTTGTATATAAGTACGTATGTATGTATGTATGCATCCCAGATGGGTTTTTTCAAGGGTGGCACCCACCCAATTGTTCACACTTTTTAGAAGTAAATTTTTAAGTATTAAGCTCTTGTTTGGTAAATGTTTTTGACCGAAATTTTTTAAAAATAATTTAAAGTTGTGTTTTGAAAATAGTTTTTAAAGTTTTCATGTTTGGTTGGTTGCTGCTTTTTCACAGACAAACATATAGTTTTTTTGAATTTTTTTTCTCTCTTTATCTAGTAAAATTGTTATAGGATTGTAGATGAAGAGCAAACTTAAATATTTTTTTTATTATTTGAACTAAAATATTACAAGAGAAAAGAAAATTACAAAGAGAGATATTATAGAGAAAGAAAACAACGGAGGCAGAGAGAAACACCAAGGAAAAGGAAAACAAAGATGTCCCCTACTGAAACCAAACCTCACAATTTAAAGAGGAGAAAAGACGAACAGACAAAAGCAAACAGTATTACATAATTAAAGCAAACAGTAATTACAACTTTAACTTCACATAAAACAAAAATAATTGATGTGTGGATCCTTGGTTACGTGTGCTAGATGCGTAAGAACAGCGCGGCTGCAGACTTTCGTTTGCGTGTGCTAGATGCACAAGAACAGCCGGTTGCAGACTTCCGTTCAAAGTTACCACAACTTTAATAAAGTTTTCAGCTTTACTTTAATAAAATAGTTGAAATCTCATCATAATGGTTTTGTTTAAAAATTACTCCACTTGTTTCTTTTCCTTGTCTTCTTTGGCAGGTGGATTATCAGCGTCTTCATACAGACAGGCGAGCCATCTACCCACATGAGTAGTCATGTCTTCATTTGACTCCGCAAAATTATCTTCTTTGTCAATATTAATGAAGAGATTATTAGATTCAGATTTAACTGAACGTATCTCAGATTTCGAATATTGAGACATAGACATTATATCTTCGTCCATATCTAACTGGGAGGCTAGAGTTTGGAGAATCTTAACTTTAAGCTCTTTAATTGGAGTATTAGGAAATTTCTCTTTAAGAGAAGCAAGAGATGGAGTTTTAAATTCAGCTTTTTTAATATTTTGTTTCTTTAAGAAAGTTTCATCATCTTCGGCATGTTTATTGAATTCAAGAAATTCAAAAAGATTATTTTTTATCTTAGCTATAAGTTCAGTGGTTTCAAATTTTTGCCACGATTTATAATAATGTCACGGACTAAAAGAAATAAACCATTACTACGGGTAGTGGTATTAAAATCCCACTGAAAAATCCAGGGAATATGATATTTAGTTAAAAAGTGTAATAATTTAAAAACTCTTCCTTATTGGTTTTTTCAATGGTTCATGCTTAATAGGCCAGAGGAGGATATTCTTCCAAATGAGTTATATGAACTTTTTATTGCTTATAGCAAAAATAATCCTAGGTTGCTTATTAAGGAGCAACACCATATATATTTTTTATTTATTTATAATTATATTAATATTTGTATGTATGTATGCATCACAGACGGGTGGGAAGGGTGGCACCCACCCAATCGGTCACACTTTTTAGAAGTAAATTTTTAATCATTAAGCTCTTATTTGATATATGTTTTTGACCAAATTTTTTTTAAAAAAATTAAAGTTGTGTTTTGAAAACAGTTTTTAAAGTTTTCATGTTTGGTTGGTTGCTGCTTTTTCACAGACAAACGTACAGCTTTTTGAAAAAAAATTTCTCTCTATCTAGTAAATGTCAGTATGTGTCAGTCAAGTGTGGGGATGACTTTTCTTTACTTTACAATTATTTTCTTAATTGAACAATTCCATACATGTACAAGATGATTTTTTGGCTAAGACTTTCATATTATTTTAATTCCATCCGATTGTTCACTATCTTCTTATAAATAAGTTTTTTCAATTTGTTAATTTTATTTTTAGTTAAAATACATGTAATTTTATTCTTTTAATATATGAGAATTTTTTTTTCTTATTTTTATATTATTAGAAAGTAAAAAATGCAAAAGAAGTAAATCACTTCATTCAAATAAATATTTACTTAATACAAAATTCGTCAAGTTATGTATATTTTACACATCATTAAAATTAAGTACGAACATAGCAATAAGGATTACAATTATTAAAATTAAGATAATATTGCATCGACAACATGCACATATTGCCTAACTTCGACGGTCTTGAACTTCAATTGTACCATCGTATTGGTCCATCCATATGAACGAATGTCTGTGGTTCCTCTATAATGCACAACGATAAAAGTAATGACTGTAATTCCTATCAGTACACGCTTGATACATTTGCATTTCACCGGCTCCACATGTACATAGTGGCCACGGATGACATCCACACTTCCTGAAAACAAATGTATATACATTAAATATTAAGAATATGTTTACCATAATTTATAAGGAATTAAATATGAAATGAAATGAAATATATTTACGTAACAAAAAAATAATTTATTTTATATTGCAAAAATCTAAGATGCCATGTACTCATTCCTCATTGCCATAGCAATTTGATCTCTATATTCGGACATTAAATTGAGCTGATTTTGTGAGATATCCAAATCTTCGGAAATTTCTGGATTCACGACCGCTGCTATAAAACTCTCATCAGTATATTCAGCAAATAATTGATCATCTGCGCTATGCATTCGACTGAAGTCATGCACAACACAACAAGCAGTGACCATCATAACTTGCCTTGTTTGTTTGAAATTAGTTATTTGCTTCAATATTGAAAACCTTGCCTTCTGCACGCCAAAAGTCCTTTCAATAACATTTCTTAGAGACGAATGCCTTCTATTAAACAACTCCTTCGGACTTGTTGGCCCATTATGTGCGCCACGAAATTCATGTAATCTTTCGCCTCGATATGGTGCCAAAAAGCCGGGCATGTTTGAATATCTGCAATCTACCAAATAATATTTATCTAATAGTAAATGAAATTGGATTCAGGTATAAAATTATATCATATTTACATTATAATTGACAAAATTTTAAAAATGTTCATTTCCTCAAATACTTTGAGGTGGCATTGGAAGTACTCCCGTTTGTAATGCTTGTAGCAAAATACGGGAATCATTAGCACTTCCTTCCTAACCAGAATATACAAACGTAAACATCATGTCAAATGAACATGCTGCCATGACATTTTGTGCAATATTTTCTTTCTGTAAACGACATGCGTTGTGCCTTTCTCTAAGTGCCCATGCATCAACTAGCGTGCCATCAATTGCCCCAATAGCATTCTACAAATACATAATTTTTTCTATTAAAACATATTAATATATGGTATATAATTTTGTATCAAATGTGTTTTAGTGGTTTACCTTAAACCAAGGATGAAACTGTAGATTACATATGATTTCCTCAGCCGTATCATGTCCGTTGGGGAGGCGTATCAAAGTAGGGGCCAAATTCGCCAACGCTTCCAAAATTATTTTGAAGTGGGTATTAATTGTTTTCAGTCAAATGTGAAAATCCATTCGCCTCCCCCCGATGTGTATTTCTATGTGCCACTACATGTAAAAATATAGCCACCGACTCTTTTAGTGACACATATCTATTTTTTTTCTCGTCAATGTATCCGCTCGTCCTAAGCAACCCACACAAAGCTGTAAAGGTAGGTGGGTACATGTGGAACAAATTATAACACAACACCGGAGAACCTTCTAACATATGGCGCATAAACTCCATTCCTGCTAAAGCCGATATTTGATAAGGCAGCCTTTGTTTTTGTTGAAGTATGTTAGCGAGTATGATCGAAAAATGTTCCAAATTGTCATCCGATGAACTAGAATTATGGTCTTGGTGTGATGGACTAGAGGTAGACATTATCTCTAATAGTATATATAAATATGCATTTGAATATGTTAAATTGTAAAAGGCTACTAATGTATTACTTTACGCATTTAGTAACAGGATTAACTGGAAACATACCTGGAGTGCTGATGTACGCGGTCAAATGCAAATCTTTCGAATTCAACTTTGTTCAAAGGTCGTAACGTAAAACAACTTTTTCCTTCAAAGTAAGACACAGAAATATTCTACGTTAGTAGTTATAAATGTTTTTAGCCGTCTCTTTTGTTTATAGATGTTAGTACCATTTGTTTTTAATATATATATTTATGTTAATATATATTAATTTAATTTAACATACTTGGTTGGGAATTCCCTGATGTCCCTAAATGAGTTATGTAGTTTAGTACTACTAAGTTTAACAGTAAAAAAAATTACTTATAGCCATGCACAAAAATAAATTTAATAGAATTACTTAATTAATATCTTGAATTTAATAGACTTTCTTAAAAAAGAAAATAGACTGACTTAATTTTTGCACGAAAATTTTTGTTTGCACTTTAATAACTTAAATAGACTGATTTAAAACTAAAATTACTTATAGTAAATTTATTAGCTTAAAAAATTTTACTTATAGTAATAAAATTACTGATTCACTTAAAAATTACTTATAGACTGACTTCAAATTTGTATTTGCACGGAAAAAAAAATAGGCTGACATAAAAAATTACTCATAGATATATATTTTTGCAAAAAAAAAATTTGTTTGCTTCAATAAAGGATTTAAATTTTTTAAAATACTTAAACAAGATAGTTTTTATACCTTAGGCTGCATTTAAAATGCTCCCTGTGACCGTGGGATTCTTGCTCACTCAACTCTGCGTTACAGGAGAGGCACCCAAAACATTAAAGGAATTATGTTTACATTTAACCAAATTTGTACTACACATATGAATAAATATAGACATGGCATTTAATAAACAATAATATATATATATATAAAGATAAATAAGTAGCAGTTATTAGATAGAAAAAAGAGACACAACCTACAACCAACGGTTCAAATTCAACTTTGTGGTCCACGGATAAACCATCAACAGAGTGTACTGGGAGAGGAAAAAAAAACCATAACAGTAGTCTAAATAAACCCAACAAAGGAGAGTTTTTAAAGCAGAAAATGCACTTTAAAATCCAGCCAACACCCATAATGCCATCACAGCCCATTAACCCATTCAAGTTGCCTGTTCGAATTTGAGAGGAGGAAGAAACTGCGCCAATCCTTGCCGCCACTTATTAACTTGTCGGCAGCGCGTGCATACTTCTCTCCGGAAACTGGCATATTTTTTAACACACTCATGCATTCGATCATGCTGTGCTCTTTCGCGGACGTCGCCTGCTTATCGTAATACGCTCTTTTTGTACATGATGTCTCCGACATCGTTTCCAAAAGCGCGTCCAATGAGGTCTTGGTCTGTTTTGAAGACCGACTCTTGCCCCCACTGCCATGGACGTAGGCATCGTCCATACGAAACATGCTTGGACCACCTCCCACGTCATGTCCTCGTTAGAGTCAAGTGGCCCTTGATTTGAAGCTCGGCCAAAGATACCTGTTGTTGTAGTGTTTTTGAAAATTTTAAAAAGTTTCTCGTAACCATGTAAACCCTTCTTTTTAAACATGGAGGCTGTCGGGTTTACCTACAAAAGGTATTAATGGTAAGAAAATTATGTAAACTATTAGAGGTAAATCCACAATTGTGTTCCTCTCTGTGGTGAATCCGGATGGCATATCCGGTGTGCAGGTTATCGAATGCCATGGCGCTCTAATGGGCCTTACATATAAGGAAATAAAGTTGTGCCTTCGTTGACAGCTATAGCTTTTAGCGCAACGGTAAGCGCTTGATCCTCACAATTGGTATCAGAGGAGGTCACGGGTTCGATACCTGGGGCACACCATTGTGGGGGGAGGGATTGTTAGAGGTAAATCCACAATTGCGCTCCTCTTGTGGTGAATCCGGAGGGTATATCTAGTGTGCAGGTTATCGAATGCCATGGCGCTCTAATGGGCATTGCGTATAAAGAAATAAAGTTGCGCCTTCGCTAACAGCTATAACTTTTGGCGCAATGGTAAGCGCTTGATCCTCACATAAACCTCAAAAAATGAATAATAACATAAATAATTAACTTAGGTACGATTTGATATAATTACCTTCAGGTATGTCGCCCACACGTTCTCCTCAGCAGTAACTGTGTTTATCTCGTAGCATCAGCCGAAACCCGTCATGTTAATTAATTTATGGAATGCGTTGGTTTTGACTTTCATCTGAGCAAATTTAGCTCTAATCAGGACTGCGTCGAAGTACCGTCCGGTGCGCTCTTTTAATTTTTGAGAGATTTCGTTCACTTGTTTTGCACTTAAAGTGTTATTCATCCCTATTCGACCAGTGTTGAATTCTTCCTCCATGAATTGTATGAAAATTTCCTCGTGAGACGAGTGCCAATTACATGACGACTCGCCGATAACGGGGTTACTCATCTATATTAACGAGATCGTGAAGAATATAACTTATAGGATATATAAAAAGTTGGGAGAAAGTAGTCACAACCAGAATACACAAAGAGCAGTTTGCTATATATTTTTTTCCCTAATTGCCTCAAAACAATGTTTAACATTTACATTTAGTCACCCATCGATTACAAACTTGTGACGTTAGTTTCCATCTCTTAAGATATAGCCCAATAAGTAGCAGTCAAAGATATATAAACCATCTCTTTAGTTTCCAACAAAACCAGTGAAGAGCAAAAAAAACACATATAACACATATGATCAATCCAAGTTTGCACAATGCAAGGCCCATATCTAAATACAACACAAGAGTGACCTTTTAATTATATATGCTTCCCATCATCATGTATGATCAGTGAATACAACACAAACATGCCTACAACTCAGGGCCCATTGAAACACCTAAGAAGGAGCTGAACCATCTAGTATATACGAGGACAAAATAAATTAGCTTCAACTATGTATGCTTATTAAAATTATATCAAAAAGTGCATTTCCAAAATTTGGTTCCTGCCACTCAGTTTTCCTAAGAAATTGTTAACAAGAATAAATTATGAAAGTATGAAATTTTCGAGTGCAATCAAATAACCATATTGTCGAACACCTTATATGCATATCATCAAGGTAGTGCCTTGTACACATATCATCAAAACACGGGCATGTACCAATCAATTGGACTTGAAACCCTTCTTAAAAGGAAGAACATTGCAACAAAATTTATAAACAAATGCAGCGGAGAACAAATCTTTGCTCTTTCTGTCGGAGAGAAATTGTCTGCAGAGACGGTTCCGTCGGTGAATTCAAGTGTCGATGAAACAGGTTGTACATCAAGAAGCCTTCTTTTACTTCTTGTAAGCACCATTTACTCTCTTGTTAGCCTATGCCGGTGTGTTTTATTGTGTTTGAAGAAGTGGAGAATAAAATGCCTTGTATTTGATGGAAAGCCAAGATCTGACTCCACAGACTCAAGAGTCGTATCAACATAGCATAAGTTGGGGTTTTTTTCGTACAAATACCATGTGGGGTGCACACAATTCGAGTGTTGAAAGGAGGTAGCTTCAACTTTAGTTGAAGTAAAGCTCTCTCGGCGAAAATTCGGGCGTAGGTCACAACGTGGATTCTGCTTTAGGCTATAAGGAGCTCAGTGAAGAGATAGATGGATGGGCCTCATACAGAGAAGAGCAGGGCACGGGAGAAATAGGAAGCGAAGTTAATAAAGGACATCAGTGGTTGTAGTCATGAATCTTGCAAAGAAGAATATGAGAGTAGCAATGGAAAAGTCTTCAACAAGGACAAATGGGGGATGGATGGAGTAAAGCTGTGGACAGCTTTTACTTTATTGAAGTGACTAAAGTAAAGCTCTCTCACTATGCACGCCTCATGTTTCTTATTCAAGCCTGCCTTACATTACTAGCTGAACTGTTCACTGTCGAAAATTGAATTTTGAGTGCACTTTAAAAATTGCAAACCAAACATAAAATAATTTTAAAACATGTTTTAAAACAAGTTTTAAAACATGCACCAAACATGCCCTAACACTCCTAAAATTTGTCTGATAAGAGATGAATCTTGATGTACAAACTCGCTTTATTTGAGTAGAGTTTATTTATAATAATTCGCCTAACATCAGGTAATAGATTACTCCGTGTTTTCTAAATAAAGTTTGCCTAATGAGAGGTAAATACACTTACATAAACTTGCCTTACGTGAAAAGAGTGCTAAACACTCACCTAACATCAAGTAATGGAATGAGGTGTTTATGACAAATAAGGTAGTGTTAAAATGTGTTTTAAGTTAAATTTTATAAAGGGTGTTTGTGACACTTTTGAGGGGAGTAAATAACACCCCTATTTTAAAAGCAAAACTCTACCGCACCTCGAATTTGGTCTCTTTTTTAATTTTTTTTTTGTCTCATTAGGGTTGGACCAGGTCAAAAATCTACCAAGTTGGGTTTCATTGACATCCCTAAAATTGGTTTGTATAGAGAAATATGAATTTTCGGAATCTGAATACCACATAACCCCAACATCGGGACACGTCGATTTTTATATGCTAAGTTTGTCGCGCCAAATAAGGACAAATGTGAGACAAGAATCAGTCGGATAATAAGTTCCATGTGGTTGGATAGATAAGTCTGTTATAATGTTGCTACAGTTATTAAACAAAGCTTTGGCGGAAAATGTTAAATTGTCTAGTTCTTACGACAAATCTAGTAAGATAAATTATAACATGGGCTTTAATTATGAGACTTTAGATGCATGTGTTAGAGTGATATAGTAAAAGCCATATTTTTCTTGGTTGGTTATGTTATATAAACTATGTTTTGTTGTTGTAAGAAGAATATTTATGGGCAATGGTTGCATTATGTTATTTATTTGAATATTGTACATGTTTGTTTTTTATTTGAAATAGAATATGATTTAGTGTGTAGAGTTTAGCTACACACAGATAATCATATTATCAGTTTTTATGAAATATAAGTTTATTGATTCACAATTTTTTATGGAATTGGATACCCATCGGTAGGATTGTAGCACAAAGTTTTAGTTTTTTATCTTGATTACGCCAAACGATATAATTTCAATTCGTCATGCTATTACACTTTGTATGTATTGACTATGACTAGTTTTGGTTAATTGTTTTTATATTAATTATTTAAAACAATTTAAAACTCCATGGTTATTATGATTGCCTATACTTTTAATCTTGAAATAACAAATTCTCATCAATAGGATTGTAGCACAAACTTTTAGTAATTTATCTTGATTGTGTGAAATGATATAATTTCAACTCGTCATGCTAGTACACTTTGTGTGCATTAGACATGACCAGTTTGGATTCATTGTTTTTATACTATTCAAAACAATTTAAAATCTCATGATTATTATGATTACTTATATTTTTAGTTTTGAAATAATTAATAGACATATATATACATAGTTTTTTGTTGTTTTGACGAGTAAGATTCATTTATGGATCAATAACTCAGTGAATTGGATAACAACACTATATGTATGACGAATATCAATTATTGACAGAATCCACATCTCGGTATTGGGATTAATGATAACCCTTGGGAAACTTATAAATTTTTATCATGTCAAACGGTAGATTATGTTAATTCTACATATAAAATAAGTAAAATGGTAGGCTTAAGGATCAAGAAGTCATTTAAATATAATTGTGAGTAATTTAATTTAAATAATGGTTATCTGTAATCTCAATATGGGGAGAATAATAAGCATTTTATAACAAAAAGCTCAAAATATAATTTTGAGATTAGAATAGGAGTGCAACTATAATTCTTTAGTGGTACGAATTATAATTTATGGAAGAAATTAATTCATAATCGAATTAGGATTCCAACTTTCTATAGGTAACCCAAACCTTTATTTATCCTTATGGTCCTTACTATTGCTTTATATATTCGCCGACCTTAACTCTTTTCACAACAGTTGAATTTTCACGAATTAGGGTTTATACCATAAAGAGAAGAGGGAAAAATCTTGGTAAAACCGTATCCCTCACTTGGTGCAAAATTCAATAGTAAAAGGAATATGATAAAAGATCTTTAAGTTTTCGATAGTCTAGCTATAAATAAGTCATAACTTTTAATAGCACCGTTGGATTGAGCTAATTTTTGGATATGTCATTTGAAATGCAAAGTTATTATTATAATACAAAAAAATCAAGACAATCAAAAGTTATTTCATTAGCGAAAACTATCGATTTTCACAACCCAACATGATTTTGACAAATCTAATATGATTGCAATTTGATTCTATCAAACCATTGTTTCCTCATACGGATACTCTGTCTAATCGAAAAAGTTAATATTATAATAAAAAAACTTGTTTGGTCTACACACAATATCAAACAATCCAAGATTTTGAATTTTGCATAAGCATGTGCTAATCATTGTATGTTGTTTCAGGATGAGGCTATTTATCTTGATGTACATGAGATTTGGAATCAAGATGCAAACAAGGTGATCAAAATTGGTAAGAAGATACCGGGACAACAAGTGAGGCATTTTCCTTTAAAGTTGAGGTTGAAGAGATTGTATTTGTCATCAAATACCACTTATTTAATGAAATGACATATAGAGGAATGGCCAAATGATGCTGTGTTGCAACATCCTACAGACTCAACTGCTTAGAATACCTTTAATAAGAATAATTATATTTTTCCCCTGACAAGCAAAATGTTAAACTAGGTTCAACATTTGATGGATTCAATCCATTCAGGACCATGTCAATTGCTCAAAGCACATGACCTGTTGTACTTAAACTATATAACTTGTTAACTACGCTTAAAAAAACACAAGTTATTACATCTAAGAGCATGTGGTCAAGTTCTAGTACTTGGATAAGTCCAAGATCAAACCATAGGGAATGTTAAGGTCCGACTATTTCAATTTCACTTTTAAAAAGGGAAGAAGGGAAGGGAGAGAGAGAGAGAAAATGATGAATAAATAAAGATAGAGGGAATGAAACTAACACCTTAAGTTGTCTAGCTAAAGGCAAAGGCTAATTTAAACCTAAGATGTAATAAAAAGGAAAACAATAAGCGTCAGTTATCTACCTAAAAATGCTTCTTACTTAGTATCGGGGGAGCATGGAATTGAACTTAACATAAATAAATAAAATAAAACAACTGGTTTAATGGAAAAAATATATTATAAAATGAAGTTAAAACACAGGAAAACAAACATTAAGGGTACTCGTAGTTAGTAAATAGGAAATTAGTCTAATCGGGTGATCCAAAATAAGATTTTAACTTGACTTTCCACTCATTTCCTGTAATTAAGCTTCCCTACCATCAAAATCTATTGCCAATGAAAGTGTATGATGGCCCATGCATGACAAAGACCATATAAATCGGCATTTAGCAACAAAACCAGACGTTGAGACTGTTGATCTTTAAAAGAGTAATTTTAGATCTAGTATTGGTAACACGTGACAAAAACAATCCAAGTTTTATTAAACTTCCCAAAAATCAGTAGTCTAACACTCTTTTAAGTTTTGAATAGGCTTAAACATGATTTAAAACAAATCCGTTTTAAAAAGAGCACCTAAAGCTAAAACTGGCATTTTTTGGTACTTGAGATTTTTTTTACCAAAGCAGCATTTAAGTCAGACAAATCACTTATATAGCTAACTAAATTAATTAGAGAGTATAGACCACTCTCAAATTAGCCTAGTTATTTAGTATGAAAATTTGCGAACTGGCGTTTTTCGGTTCTTAATTAAATGGATTTTTGAGTAATTCTTATGGAAACATATTGAAAGGCATGCAAAGATAAATATCCTCCAAAAGTCAGTAAATGATCTCCGACTAATGGCAAAAACAAGTTAAACATGCAATTGGATCACATTCAACGCCTAAATATGCATTTTTTTCACAACGGACCCTTAACTACGAATTTAGCTAAACATAATTGAATTAAACATGCAAGAGACACAAAACCCATGGAAATCAGGAGGTTTGTGCAATATAACATTCAAAAATCAAATTCAAAGATTCTTTTTTTAAAAAACTAGGTTTTGAGCTCAAAACAATAATTTAATAATCGATAACAGACAATGAATTAAGCAAGAACCACGCGAAACAGCCCTTAAGCACCAATAATTTTGGGAAATCAGATTCATATCATGCTCATGGAATTCATACATAAAGGGTGTGATCATTCAACAAGGATTGCGAATCTAAAACAAATCTTAAGCAAAAACTGACAAATAAACAAGATTTTAATTAAATCGAATCAAAATCATGCAAGAACATCCTGCCAAACGTGTAATTAGGGTTTCAATCAATATACAAACATTCTCATGCATTCAAATTGATAAAAGCAAAAGCATTCAACATGAATCGACAATTAAAAACAGAGAAATCAAAAACTATAATTTTACTCGAATAAAATTGCGAATTGAATTAAAAAAGCTATATATTAATGAACCAAATGGCATTAAAATTATGGAATTAATAAATCTACTTAATTTAAGTGATTTTTTTAATTTAAACATTGTTATATCTAAGCCATCAATTTTAAATGAAGTGGATAGATTTGAGTAAATCTTTTGTAGATAATCCCAAATTTTCCCCTTTGCCCTCTATTTCTCTCTCTTTCTAATATGTATCGGTTCAATTATAATCACTTATCTCTTTAATTTTGTAAATTATCAATCTTGTAGTCACGTATGCATTCATTATCTACGATGTAAAATTAATCCGAGTTTATCGAAAAAGCACTGATTATGGCTGTCACCACTGAAAATCTTCGTATTCCACCCACTCACCACCTATCACTTCATCTTCTTATTGGTCTATATTAAAATAGATCAAATAAATCTCCGTATTCCACCTAGCCACTCACCTGTCACTTCTAATCATCTCCTAAACATTCCTTAACTGTTATTGTTAGAAATTAGGGTTTTATTGTTTATGGCAGTAGTGTTGCAGTTTTAGTTTGTGTCATATTTATACCCACCTTTTGAATTCTTGCAGCACACAATATTACCAATACAATTTTCAAATCAAGTCCTAATATGATACGTACATCATTTTATTGGATGTAAGCAATTTGGTAAGGTGACAAAAGATATCAGTGTTAGCATGTATTGGCCAGCCTAAAACCAAGTAGTCAACGAACTTACATGTTTATATATTGTAATTACGTATTAACATTTCTTAATATGAATTCAAAGGAAAGTAATGTAAACAAATATAATATTATACCAAAAGTGTTCATTTAGATTGTCATAGTTCCTCTAGCAAGAATGCTTGATTTTACAAGAATCGAAAGCAAAGAGGAAATTCCAAGAAAATCCTTATTGGACTTCTCTATAGTGGGATGATAGTTGAATAAATTCATAACGATCGTTTAAATTTAGATTGTTTAGATTTTGACAGATAGATCATTTTTAAATGAATCTTCGCAAGAGGTAAACATTACTTTTCAAAATCTAATTAAATCATTCAATTTTAAAGAAACATTTTAAATTTACTATTCTGCTCTAAGTGAGATTGAAATAACTAGAGGAGCCAGATTCAAAGCCATTCTTATATAGAAATTAAGCAAAAAGTAGCACTTCTACAATCAACTCATATATCGGAGTTACGACTTTCCTTAAAAAAGCATCATCTTCACAATTGTAGATAAGCTCAATATCCTCTTTTGTCAGCATGCCACATATTTCAAATGGAGAATCGAGTTGGAAAAAGAGGGTGAAAGTGAAATGTAAGTCTTAAAAAGTTCTTTTAATTGAACTTGAACCACTTTTGTCATTTTCTTTAGAAAATCCAAAAATCTAAGAGAACACCATTAGCTTTCTAGATTCAAAATTTATTTTTAGTTTATTTTTAGTTTAGTACAACGAAAACCTTTTGGTAATGGATGAATGTTCACATAGCTCGTATCTGATTATTAAGGTTTTAAATTACACTGATTTGCACTCACTACATAAAAATCAAATATTAAGATTATGAAATTGGAAAAGTAAGACTCAACTAGGGGTGGTTGCGATTCGGTTACCGAACTGACTTGGTCGGTTTGTAAACCGAACCGGCCCAATCGGTATTCATATAATTAAAACCAAAATAGAATCGGCATAGTCGTTTAACCGACCTTCGGTTAAACTGAAGTTTTCGGTTGGTTCGATCAGTAATCCCTGCAAACTGACCAATACACATTTAACCAATTTATCGAAGACCACTGTAAAAGGCTAAAAGCACATTTCATTGAATAAAGCCATAAAGGTAGTATAAGGCTATAAGCATAACTAAATTTAAGATAATATAAGGCTACATGCAATGCGCAAGAAGCAAATATGAAGTGCTGTGGTCATTTGGTGGCTTCAAAAGGTTAGACCTATACAAGTATACAACATTACAACCTAATGCATTACTAATTTACTATACATTAGAAATAAGGTCATGTTGGAAAGTGGAAACCATTAATCAATAATGAGGTGGGAGAGAGTGAGAAATTACCCTTGGCTGTGACGCCCCGAATCCCGTTATGAGGTTTAGACCTCCAGAACCAGGTTAATCAAGGTGCCGTACGCGAAGGCGGGTTTAAAATGCATTATCTAAAACTTATATAATAGGAAATTTTTTGATAAAGCCTCGTTTTAAGAAAATTTTGGCATGTGGAGTTCATATTTTCAATAAAACCAAACCTGTAAATAAGAAAATAAAGTTTAACTATAGAATTAACTCCACATCTATAATGGTTTGTAATATACACAAATATAATACTTCAATATATATACCAATCTATCCAAGGAGGTCCTAAAAATAATTAAATGGCTTTTGCAATACTTATGAATAGAATTTAATACAAATTAATGATACAATAAAATCAAATGGTTCTAATATCTATAACCCATAAGGGACAAGTCATTCATGGACAACTACCGACATTTAGGGTCATCAGAGCTTTCTAATTTCGTATCCGTGCCGCCCCAATGAGGTACCTGCAAAACTACTAAAAAATGGGAGTGAGCCAAATACAGGCTCAGTGAGAACTATAAAGTTTTCATATTTTAAAATACACATTGAAAAACACACACAACATGCTGTATTGAATGTAATATAGGTCATGCTTATAGATACTCCACTTTCATGTATATATACTACATTAGTATATAAAAAGTACCAAGTTGTATGCAATGCACGCCAAGTGCTACCCCATACCCTAAAATACAATACAGAATATACCGTCAGAAGCTAAGTAAATCATAATAATAAAGTATATCATAGGAGAAGTGTTGGCACTAATCTTATAACCGTCAATCTCATCTCACATCATATATCTAGGATTTACTCTACTGTGCACAACAATCGCAATCTAAGCCCCCAAGGCTAAGGTATGCAGCCCCCCGGTGGACCACCTAAATGGTATAGGGTATGCCGCCTTGCGGGGTCCCCCTACAGACCATAGAATATGCTGCTCTTAAAGCGGGATCCCTTTACACGGATCAGGGTGTGTAGCTACCAAGACTAAGTCCCCCCCATAGACCATTAGTAACATACAAAACCAAAACGTTAATATAAAGTATTCCCAGGGGTTGTACTCATATATATAACATACATATATATATATATATATATATCCACTCATATATTTATACTAATTTCTCTTACCAAGAGCATATCTAGTTGCTTTATATCTCAACTCATATACAAATGATATGCTCAACCAATATGTGTATGTGACAGGTGGATAGGTTTAGTGACAACGACATTAATTACAGCCTCATATGTATCTACATATATATATATATATATATATACACACCATGTAAGAAACTAATATCCACTTCATGATCATATCCATGTAATAATTGAACATTCCAAAGAGTGAGCTAATTATCTACTTGTAATATGTTCTTGGCTCGATAGAATGCCATTCGTAAATCAATTAGCCCATTCAATAGCGAATGTATCTCGTGGATATAATCCTCATGACTTTTTGAAGCGAAAACATTTATTAAATCCACAACTTGTCAAATGCATTACTAAGCTAGAGAACATAATAAAGTTATTTCCAAAATAGTGGGTCTCAACAAATTCATTGTATTAGTATTCCAATGGCATGTATATATTATCTACACCAAGTGAACCACGCATATACGTATACAACCTCACCTTAAATACTAAATTTGTATAACGTACGGTTCATCATAATCCTATATAGTTCAAATATTGCATAAACCTTCATTCTCTATATCATAAAGTATTATGTATATACGCATATAACCATATACTGTGTATACGCGCGTACGCGCTAACGGATATCACTAAGGGCTTATGATATTCTAACATAACTCGAGATTCGTTCAACATAATACGAAACTATAATAAAAACATGTTTAAGTCAAGACAAATAATAAATAAATTTAAACCCAAAACCCCATGTATATGCGTATTAACAATCGTATAAGAAAAATACCCAATTTGGTTAGAAAATAAAGACGTAATACATAATCTTTGAAATTGAGTTTAGGTAACAGTGTTCCCACCTTAATTAAGCTAATTCTTCTAGGTTTTGAGAGCTGGATCGAGCCGCAATCCAACATATCACGAAATCCGCAATTTTTGCTTAAAAGCCTAACAATGGTGGTGGGTGCTTGGAAAAGAAGATGAAGGAGATGATGATGGGGGGTTTGGTGTAGGAATGGAGAGCCTTGAAAGATCACCCACCTAGACCCCTGATATGGGAGCTCTCACATCTATTTAGCCTCTTTAATGGTGATGATTCAATTGGGGAAGAAAGGAAGGAAGAAAGGTGAACGTATAACAAGGGAAAAAGTAAAAAATCCCACTGCCTAAGCTCTGATCGATCAGAGGAGCATTTTCCTGAAGCTTTGTTCATAATTTGGTCATAACTTTTTGCTCGGAACTCCGATTAGGGTGATCCTTATGTCCACGGAAAGCTAATTCAAAGATCTACAACTTTCTAAGAGGAATTTTCCTTAAATTTTAGATGTGTAATTCCCAGAAATTCACCGAAGACAGTGCTCTGCCGAAGTACTACCGAACTATCAGATTTCACCAAGCGACCTACTTCGTATGCTGCTGTTTTGACTAATAAGGAGTATGAATTGGCTTTCGGTCAAAACACGAAAGTTGTAGAATATATCAAAACATAGAGATAGGAATAAATGGGAACTCATTTAGACATTGTATGAGAAATTCATGGCCCCTCAAAGTTAGCCAAAAACTCATTTCGGCAAAGGTTCGATTTTTTGCCGTTAGCCACCAATTTCAACCGCGGCTTCCCGAAATGCGTTCTAACAAGTCACGCATACTTAATATCATTAAAATGACTTGTAAAAAGCGTTAGATCAACTACAGAGGCTACGAAACGAAAATTGACTCCTTAAACAGACGTTTGGTTTTAAGCAGGCTTACGAAGAGAATTAGCGCGGAAATGAAATACGAAGCGTTACATTGGCAGTGGGGATTTAAACTTTTTAATACTTTTAGAAATAAGAACTACAGAATTTGAGCAGCAACATGGGCAATAGCAAATTAGCAATTGTATAGTCTTACAAAAAAACCAATTACAGAAAAGATTAATTTGTTTAAACTAATAAAAGGTTTAACCACCAACTTCTTTTTCCTTTTTTGGTACATCAATTGATCTACCAAAATAAAAGATTTTTTAAACATTTAAACTAATAAGTTGTACATAAGGCACAACAAAGAAATTTAACTAGCAACTTTTTTTTCCTTTTTTCTACACATCCACCATTCACCAACATATACAATTCTAATATCTATAAAAATATTAGATTAGATTATTAGCTATAAAATAACTCACATAATTACATTAGGCATTAGCACACTAGCACCAAACCAGCGGAGCAATAGGCAGCCAATAGTTAAACTCTAACACCTAGTAGTCCAGCACTAGCAGTAGACTAGCATGAGCAGCAGACCAACAGTGCAATACCAAAGCAGTGGTAGTCCAACACCCACTGACCCACCTGCATAGCAGCATATCCAGAGTGCAGAAGCACCAAAAGGTCTAAAACTAAAGAGTGAAGATTAAACTTAAAAGTACACCGAATGGTACTTGAATATTTGAATTAAGTCAAAACATAATAATTAACTAATTAAGCTTATGTTATAAGTAGCAATAGTATTTAACTAATTAAGTAGCAACAAGCCAACAAGCCCAAATAAAAAAAACACAAAAGTCAAAAGCCAATATGCCAACAAAAATAAACAACACAAAAGCCAAGTACTAAATAGCTAATGACAACCACTCCCTTTTATGATTTGACCACCCCCTTCGACTTCTTGATCTTGGAATAGGAGGATGTGGTGTCAAGTGAGGTGGTGGTTGAACTTAAGTTGAAGAAGACGGCATTTGATTTTGACATTCCAAATCTCCAACTCCAAGTTGAACTTTACCCACATCTAGACATAAAACAACCATTAGTAAATGTGAACACCCCAATCCATGACTCTTATGTGAATCTGGTTTTCATATAAAACAAGCATTATACATCAAGTCTTGAATTATTCATACATATAGAAGGCTATTAGAAAAGACCCGACTTTGGTTTGAGGATTCAACATCCCCGAATCCGTCGAGAGTTTGCCACAGCCAATGTTGCCCTAGCCATAAGCCCCAACTACACACCCTAACCACACGCCCTAGTCGCACGCCCCAGCCGTAGCTCCCAGCCCCGCAGCTCCTAGCCGCACGCCCCAATTGCATCCCCTAGCTGCACACCTTAGCTGCACCCTCTACGGCTGGCCTCTTTTGAAGTGTTTTTGGAGAAAATTTCTCTATAAATAGGACCCTTGGGGTCTTATTTGATACATCAACACTTAACAGAGGTTTTAGAAAGAGGAAATTTTGTCAAAATAATAAGAAAAAGTTTTAGAGATAGAAAGTGGGAAGAGAGAGTTTTAGATAGAGAAAGTTGGGGAAAGAGAATTTTAGAGAGAAAGTCTAAATAGAGAAAGTTTTATAGAGAGAAAGAAGCAAACAAGGAAATCAAGGCAAGGATCTTTATTCGCATCAAATACGTCTTTCTACAATTCTCCTGAATTTCAATACTGTATTTAAATACAAGTTTTAATACAAAAAATTAGATAACTTACAAAGAAATTCACTGCTTTCAAAACTAGTACTTTCTAAGTTTTACAAGAAAACTAAAATCCGTTTTGACACGTTTTCAAAACAAAACAAAATACAAAAAAAAGTTTCCAAACAAGTGGAACTACGAGACTCTGATTTCATTATATGAATGAATACGTAGGCGCTCGCAAAGCTCGAGTCTGATTTCATAAATACAATTTCAAACATAATTTATTCGAAAGGACTACTTTTAAAGCAATTCAAACTACTTGCAAGATATCTAAAATAAGAATTAAATACATGATCCATTAAGAGACTGAAAGGGTGAATTGGGTGCCTAACACCTTCCTAATGTGTAACGTAGTTCCCGAACTCTAGCAAAATAAGTTATCAATAAATCTCTGATTTCAGACGTATGAGAGGTAGTTCATTTTCGAATTATCTTTTACACGATCTTTTGTTTGTTTTTTTGTAAAACAAACTGGTGACTCTAAAAACACGTTTTCTTTCAAAATAAGAAAAACAAGAAACAACGAGAAGGACGGGTCCGGATGAGGTCCCGAATTCTCACAGTAAGTAGTAATTGGCTAATTAACCATTAAAAAATAATACAATTTTATTTATTGAATTATTAAAACTTGAAAGAAGTAAATAACGTATACTAACCCATTTAACCTCTTCAAGTTCCTTGTAGAATTCAACTTCTTCTGTAAGCTCTTTGTAGAATTTAAATTCTTCACCCTTAAGCAAATCGCTACTACACATTAATGCCTCATCCATTTTAGGCATTTAAGAAAAGCCCTAAAATGATCAACAACCCTCCCACCAAGGCTAAAAGCATTTTTGCTAGTTATGATAGACCTAGGAAGAGCAAAAACATTTCTAGCAATCTCAGAGAGAATTGAATATCTATAAGAATTCGCTTTCCACCATTCTAAAAGATTCAAATCATCATTGTTTAGGCTTTTAAAGAGGTCATTCAAGTACTTATCAACTTTATTTATTATATCCATATGTTGTAATACTTTTCTTTTATTCATAAATTGTAATACCCTGTTTTCTATTTTCGAGCTAATCATCTCCTTAAGCTCGGTTAAGGCTTAATCTCTGTTAGGGCATGAACTTTTGATTTCGGACCCTTCTTAGTTGTTCCAGCACTTTTAGCATATAATATTAGGTTTCTTGAGTCTTTGGGAACAATCGTTTTAAAATTCGGGTGGTTCGAATTAAAATCGAGATGTTAATCACGTGTTTTTACTTTACGCAATTATTTAATTTTAGCTAACTTTAAGATATCGTAACTTTTTCGTTTCTTATCCGATTAAGTCACCATTTACGCATATGTCCAGGTTTTGATCCTATCTACAACTTTTTTGTTTTGACCGAAAGCCAATTCATGCTCATCGTTGGTTAAAACAGCGTGCGAAGTAGTCTAGTTAGCAAAATCTGATCGTTCAGTAACGTCGTGGCAGAGCACTATTTTCGATGAATTTTTGGAAATTATCCATCCAGAATTTAGAGAAAAATCCTTTTAATAAGTTGTAGATCTTTAAATTAGCTTTATGTGGACATAAAGATCACTCAAACCAGAATTTTGAGCGAAAAGTTATAACCAAAATACGAATAGTGCTCCAAACCTGAAAATGCTATATCGCAGACCGGTATTGGATTTTTGGCATACCGGTCCAGCAAGGAAATCTGGGCTCGTTTTATTATTTATAAGCTAGATTGACCCATTTTTTTCATATATTTCAGCCCCAGCCCTTAGAATACTCTAGAGAGAGATGTGCGTTTATTTTTAAGGGGCGTTTGAGAGATCTTTGGGCATTCATCCTCTATACACAAAATCCCCACCAAATCGACACCGAATCATCCTTAACCCATCACTATTCATCTTCTTCCTCATCCTCCATTATTGGAGCTTGAAGCTATTTGGGAGATATTTGTGATTCGCTTGATTTGGCTCAATCCTCTGCTCAATCTTCAAAGATAAAGCTTTAATAAGGTGGGAACTCCTATTCCTTTTTTTCATTCATTGATTAAAATTGGTTGTATGGGTAGGAATACTAGATTTTCGGTACTAAAACCTTACTTTCCTTTGCACGCAAATGGTTTGAACTTGATCTGAGCATTGAGTTTGATGTTATATGAGCCCTATGTGATGAATATGAGGGCTGATAATAATGCATGTTGGTATACATGGGTTGTTTTGAGATTTTGGTACCAAAATTGCTAAAATCATCACATGTATGTTTAATAACAGAATTTTCATCATAATTTATCAAATTACAGAATATTAATCATCTTCAAATCATACTTAAACTCCTGGTTAAACATGCATGAAGTGTTTGATGATATTAGTAGCGGGTCTAGTATTACTCCTCTTACTAGTCTTCACTAAATATTTGAAATTAAGAAATTTGGCTAGTACAAATATAATTCATGGAGAAATATGATATTTTGGATTATGTATTACTACTATTAATGATTTTATTGTTGGCCATATTCGATATTATTGAATTATATAAAAGAAAAGTGCTACTCTGCTAAAATGTTGCATTAAAGCAGTAAAGACAATCTTTGTTGTTCTTGAAATTCCAAAACACACGGGTTGAACTGTTAACTTTATAAAACAATCCCCTGAGCACAACTATTACCTAGTGATTTGTTGATTTAATGGTTGTGTTGAGACCGAATTGGCACCAGTATAGAAATGCCTGAGTTATATCATTGCACAAACTCATGACAAAGATGGAGTGCTTCTAAATTTGGTTACCAGTGCACAGACCCATGGCAAAGATGGGGGTGCATATGTGAGTATTATATTCCGTTTAGTATCGGTATCAGGTCGAGGAGGTGGATGGATGGATGGATTGTGTTAACATGTATTATGTGATTGTACCATGCAGGTGTGAGGATGATGGTAGGATAGTGTGACAGGGCGAGCGAATTATTTTTATTAACCCCTTAATGTTTACTTGAAAAATTACTTTTCATGGTTGTTTACTTCAATATTGCATTGCATTGCATTTCCCTTCCCTATTAGTTCCCACTGGGCCAATTTTGGCTCATTCCCTCATTTTATTATTGCAGGCTCTTTTCAAAGCACTTTTGTGGTGTTTATGGGAAAGGTGCGAGATTCCTCATAGTCCTCTGATTTCATGAGTCATGCTTTGTATTTTATTTAGTTAAAGGGTTTGTTAATCGTATTTGAGCAGTCATGTAATTTAATTTATTTTAAGGTTATGTTTGATTTGATTTATAAAGTTTCTCTCTTGGGAAATTTAAAGTTTATGTTTGTGTTAATCTCATTATAACAAGTTTGGTATATTGTTTAAATAGAGGCATCATGCCAATTTTTTTTGTAAAATTTTATATTAATAACTGAGTTGTTTATTTTTCCTATTTAAATTTTAAGATGTTGTTAGAAACATCATCCCGTAGCACTTACTTTTATAGGCTGGTTGTTATATAAATTGTGTTCAAAACATTGTTTCCACATCATCTTAATCTCGCACCGTATTAGAATCATCCACCACAAACACCTCTCTTGGTATTTCTTCCACGTTTACTTCTTATACGCCTTAAGCAAGTCCTTAAAGCGTTGTTTAACCGACTCCTTGATTTGCTCAATTTTGGAAACCCCCACCTCAATTTTTTTCAACCCCAATGCAATCATGCCAAATTTATACCTTGGATTACGTACTTGGGCTACAAAGATAATTGAATTCACATCATCAATTGAACCCCGATACTTATCAAACATCTTTTTTCATAGAATAAGCCACATTTTACAAAGTTGGATTTTGAAAATCCTTTAGTTTATTTTCAATCTCTACTTGCAAAGTCAACACGGTTGATAAGATTAGATTTAATGTTAGAGTTTTGGCTGCGCTCAGTTTAATGGTGGCACTATAAAACTTCTTGAGAAAGTGGGCAAGAGCGATGCTCTTCGGTCGGAGGTTCCCCCTCTTTGCTTGGACCTTCTTCCCAGCAATCTCTCTAATTAGACGTAGTAAAGTGGGAAATAAGGGGTCAATCGAAATCTTAGGAGAAGGAATTAGAGATTATAAAAAAAATTAAGATTGCTAAATTAAAAGCAATTTTGATTTTGGAAAATCTTTTTCTTTTCTTTTTTAGTTAAAATTAATGAAAAACTAATTATCAATTCATAAGAGAGATTAATCAAATATTGAGAGAGATCAAGGGTTAAGAATCCACCCCCAATTACTTTAATTTAACTAACTACATTACCACATGTATGTACCCAAGATAAAATAAAAATTCTAATTTACTTAAGCACTTAGGAGTCACCTATGGTGTGTAGCGTAATCTTAATATTTAAGTAAACTAGTAAAGATAATAACTTTAAAACCAAATTTTATCTTTTAAATCTTTTATAAAATTCAATTATCTTCTTTTATAAAAATAATAACATTGATTAAAGTAAGCTTCCAAGGAATCACCACTTAAGGAAAACACAAAGGTTCAACACCCATTCATGTTAATAATTAAAGTTTATAAGAGAATTTAGTGATTAAAATCAACTCCAGAAAATTCTATGGTGTGTAGCTTGTTCCTTAAGTCAATAATCACACTAAATTGGATTGCCTCTTTTGGAGGTTAATCAAAAGGATTTTTGTGACTCCCCGAATCCCGTTACGAGATTTTCACCTCCGGAACTCGGTTAATCACGGATGCCGTACATGATGGTGGGTTCAAAATGTAAAATTTTTAACTTTTAAAAAGTATTCTTAGATAAAGTGCGATCTGTTTAGAAATCCCGTTTCAAAATTTTTTTGCATGTAGAGATCGTTTACTTAATAAACCAACATGTAAAGTTTAAAACCATTTTCATGCAAATACATCCATTCCACATTTAAAATCATTCATACAAGCTTACTTTACAAATTGCGTATCAAAGTCATAGTCCATTTACAATATAATAAAAACCAAACAATTATATAACTTAGTCTTTTATCTAAGGACTACAGAGGTCTAAGGAAATCAGAAGCTTCTAAATGGACTCCAAGCTCCTGCCCTGAAGCCTACCTACAAAATTGTTTAGAAAAAGGAATGAACCAAATTCGGGCTCAGTGGGAATTATAGAGTTTTGTATAAAGTACATAGAGCAACCAAAGTCGCGTGTAAGTTTTATAGAAGGTAATTATCCTATTAGGATAGTTTGAAAACAATGCTATATGATGCAATTCACATAATTATGCATGTTGAACCCCCACTAGGATTCCCGTCTTAGTCACTAGAAGCTATTTCATTCACTATTCGATCCCGTTCTCCTAAGTTCATCGTTACTAACCCCTTCTATGGGTTTATTCCTTCTATAAAAAGATATCCTAGGAGTATCTCAATAAAGTTTTAACTTCTTACGATTCGTCATGCTTTGGTTCATTTGTTCTAAGATGGGAATCGATATTAGACCTCACAAATCTTGTGCTTATACAGAAAGTCGACGACTAAAGGCCAAGCATTAAACATTTCCTCTTTGTTTATAGTTCGTTATGTACTTCATACTTGGTCGACTAACAAGCTCTATCACTAGATCGTTCATTATGATAGTCAAGCGCATCTCTATGTATATTCCTATCCATTCAATATAATCCATGTACATTCACATATTATCCGCAATATATATATATATATATATTCAGAATAATACCTGCATAAAACAATATAAGAAATAACACGATAAAATCTATCAAGATCATCGTTAGACTTGTCTTTATGTTATATTCGTACCAACCGAGACTTAGTCTCAATAACCGACCATGTCGTCTGAGACGTGTATCTCAATAATCATTTTAATCTCAATAATCACAATAATACCCGTATTTGTCCAAGTGTCACTAGGTCTGTATTTCGTGGCCTTTCACCCACGCTGCAGCAGGGCCTCCCGTTAGTTTTCGTGCACGATTTCGGGTCTTGCACCCACGAGACTGTGTCCCAACTTTCAGCCCTATTCAATGAGACCACAACTGGGATCGATCAATGGATTAGTTCCATTTCACCATACTTACACACAAGCCATTCCATCACTAAATAACAATAAATAATAATAAGACGTACAGCTCATTTATATATATATATATATATATATATATATGTGGGTGTGTGTATATATAACAAGTCTACAAAATCCATCACACTTGGAATATAATGTACATATATCTCGTTTCATTATGCCGATAAGATAATTCGCACATTTGGTTTTATAGTCTTTTATATATATGTGTGTGTATCTATGTCAAGCCCACGCAATCCAACCCATTTGGAATCTAATTTATATACAGATAATCACACGATTACACACCACTCGTTTATCATTATCAAAAGCTTAGTTATCACGTCTTTTATCCATAATATTTCCGTGACGTAATAATTCATATTTAAATGGTCAACTAGTGCATTATTGATACTTTACATTATGTGTCACGTGTGTAAAATTAAAGCTGCGTGAGTCTTATCGATGTCTTCATGTTATTTAATCAAGCTATGTATCACTTACTATGTTTTCTCGCCTAACCAATATGTGCACGGCATACCATTTCCTCATGGTTATGGCTATAACAACCTACACACTGCCAAGCTATATTTATTATATTACTAGAGTGTATAGTAGATGTATTCTCATTTTTAACACTAACAAGGTCCATATAATACAATAAACTCAAAGGGTAACGTTTATCATTTCCGCCTTAGTGGGTTTTTGGTTCAATTATCATGTATAAGGTTCAATATCCTTAACTAATGACGGTCATGTGTAAATCCATTATTTATAATCCATAACCAACCATCTTATGCACACAAAACCTAAAACCCCCAAGTTTCTAGTTTAGTACACCTTACTACTAAATGGGTATGATATGTAGATGCAAGTTCATGGCTCATGGCATGAACTATCTATAATATTCTACCCTTATGTACCATTAATTAAGCCTTAAACCAACCAAACCCACGTGAGTATGCAACAAACCTAGCGTTTTAAGAAAATATCCATTTATAATGAAAACAAACCTAGCGTTTTAAGAAAATATCCATTTATAATGAAAACAAACATAGCGTTTTAAGAAAATATCCATTTATGGTGAAAATCTCTAATTCAATATATAATACTTTGAAAAATAAGTTTAGTATTAGTGTTCCCACGTAATTGAAGCTTCATCCTCGAATTGAAGATGCGTTGACCTCAAATTCTGAGCCCTAGCCCGCGCTCTAGCTGCCATGGATGAAGAGGAAGGATAAAGAAGATGAATAGTTGTTTAGAAGAGGGTTTGGATGATTTTGAGCTTAATCTTTGGATGAAAGATGAAGAATCCACAAGAGACCTCAAGAATCTCTTATTTATCTCTCTTTAGAAGCTCTCGGGAGTTGGTGGTGGAATAAGGAAAAAAATGGAGATGGACGTATATATAAACTGTTGTTCTAATTCTTCCGGTTATTGTTCACGCGCGTCATATTTGGGACCTGCAGAGTTGAACTTTGAAAGACTATAGCTTTTCGCTCGGAAGTCCAATTGAGGTGATCTATATGTCTACGGAGAGATTATTTAGAACTCTACAAGTTTCTAAGAGGAAGCTTTTCCAAATTCTCGATGAATTATTCCCAAAAATGTGTCGAAGTGAGTGCGTTACTACAATGTTACCGAATGAACAACTATTAGTGATTGGCTTATTCCTAAAAGCTGTAGATTGCATAAAAATCTAGATACCTATGTGGACGGAAACTTAATTTGGGGAGGAACGAATATGTTACGCTTCCTCCAAGTTATCCAAAATTATGAAGTCGAGTTAATTGAAAACTTGCAATCTATATCCCGATTTCAACTTGAACCACCCAAAATGACTTACGTCTATTCTAACATGTTTAAATATATTAGTGTAACTCGTTGGAAGTCTTTGAGCAATTCAGATCATTTCGGAGCACAATATGGCTATCCGAAATACACTTCTGCCTTACGCGCGACTTGTATCGAGATTTCGAGAAATAGAGAGATATAGGGCGTCACAATTTTTTTTATTAAATTAAGCACATGGGTACTACATGTAATAATATAAGTTAAATTAAATATTGAGACTTCATCTCTCCCCTTGAAAGGAGATTAGCCCTCCATCATAAATATTGAATACAAGAATGATATTAAATAAAATTACATTACTCAATAAAATATTAATCAATATCCAAAGAGGAACATATAAAATAATAATAAAAATTTCCATAAATAAAACGCTCATTAAAAATTTGAAAATAGAAAATAATAATAAAAATGAATTGCATAAGAATGTTTAAGTGGGCTTCCATTATGGATGATGAGATAAATGTTATGGGAGAGGGCCCACAAAAGAAAAACACATGCAGTCATTTCCGTGGCTGTGCGTAGGCAATAGGTTTAGGGCTGTTTTTTACCATTAAGATGTGCGAATTTGAAGATCGTCAAAATATAAAAGTTGTATCCCTTTGAGTGTTCTTTCCAACCATATACGATCAAAATACCGAGCCTATTACCTAAATGATCAAAAGTAGAATTTTTGCATACTTAAATATTAATGCACTTCTTCTTGGATTTTGGACTTTCACACCTTGTAGAACATGATCAATCATCAATTTCACGCTTGTCTAACCACCTGAAGAATTGCCATTGCTTCTTGACACATCTTTGCTGCATTGCTAGTTAAATTTGGCACAAAATTATGCTATTTTCACTTTTTATATAAACCAAAAAAAGGATGATATTAGCACAGTTTAAGCAATAATAATGGACTATCAAAAAGCTTTTGGGGTGTAAAATATGGCAATTTTGGGGTGTTTATCACACCACCCCCAAATAACTTTTTACTAGTCCTCAAGCAAATATGGGGAGATCGATAAAGGTTTATAAAAAAGATAGCCATAAACTTCAAACTTTTTTTTAGCGGCTTTAGCAATGCTTCCCTTATTTTATCTCAGAGAACACTAGACAACATATATGCAAGCTAATAAAATTTTATAAATCTAATAGTACTAAGGTACAATCCTTCTATGACTTAGCTTGTGTGCGACTAGCTTGCATCATAATATCCATTATATCAAAGTGAGCCTCTTAGATCACCTTGTAGAAAGTAAGCTTTGACTTCAAATCTCTTAGGATATAACTCTCCGAAATGAATAACTCTGAGATTTAGCTAACATCTTTCTTGTATGTGAGGAAAAGGAGTAGGTGTAGTCAAGTTCAAACATCTCACATACGTATATGAAAGGCGGATAATGAAAGAAAATAGATCTTATGAAAAGAGTGTCAACCATTAAATGAGAATGCCAAGTGTATTCACCACAGGGTTTTCTTATCTATCTTATACCAAAGGTCAAATAGGTCTTTTACGGATGAAGTGGGGTACATAATAATGGAGATGATATATGGATGGAGGGTTTTTTTTAGAAAATGGTTGTAATTATATAATATTTTCACCTTTTGTGCTGCAAATATTTGTTCTTATTTGTCATACTTCTTTTTTTCTTTTCATTTTTTTATTTCATTTATCCTCTTCTTTCTTTTTTTTTATTCTTTTTTCATTTTAATACCTTCTCTATATAACACAATGAAGAGGCCTTATATTTTCAACACTTGTAACTACCCTCTTCTAAAAAATATAGTATGTATGAAAATGGGTGGATGGATTAATTGATGAAAAATGATAAAGTGCCTATTATCGTCCCTAAGGTTTATGTAAGACAAACTACAAGACTTGTGTCTTTTATAACTCGAAAGAGATATCATTCTCAGTGGTTGACCAAAATAATGAAGAATAATGAGACCTTACAACGACTTAATACGGTATCCAATAAAATTTGAGGCATCTTATGCCTCGGAGTTAGCTTATAACTCTCTAAAAGATGAAAGGATCTAAAACTCATAGGGCTTACTCTCCATAAATATCTCTATTTTCAACTAAGACTATCATGATGCAGCTTGTGCATAGAATATGCTGAGTTTAAGAGTTCATAGTGCAATATGCCTTTTATAGTATTGCCTAACTCAACTAGTCTTAGCAAGCTTAATCTCATTATGAACACAATTATCCTTAGTATTCGGTATCTTCACGGATAAGGTACTACACCGCCAAAGCCTAAATTTTTAAAAATTACTCATTTTTTTGAAAAATGTTTTGTTTTTGAAAATGATTTTTTCAAAAGCGGTATGATTTTTATAAAATTTCCACCTCCAAACAAAAAGAACATCGTCCTCGATGTCGATGGAAATGCCAGTAGACGGGATGGAAGGAATTTCCATCGATGATTTCTTAATTAAAATATATTGAGAAATTACTAGGGGAAGGGCATAAATATACGAATTATAACTTGGATATATCATAAGCAATGTACAAGTCTATAATAATAAGAGTATCGAACGTAAAAAGACATGTATTCATAAACAAACTAAGATGGGGGATGAACCACCCCCAAATAGAATGTGGGTATCCTAAAACAATTGGGTTGCCTTTCAAAAGTGCTAAGTTTACTGTCTTCAGCTAAGCAAAATGGGGCACTTTAAGACTAATGTTTAATTTCAGCACAACCCCAAACAAAATGAAGCATGCTTCCCAAATATTGGCAATCGAAATAGTTGTCGATCAACCTAATGAATAAGAGATATAACTGATAACACCAACAAGTGATATGTGACCCAATAATAGGAAGGACCAAACCTTATGTCTGGTGGTAGGTTAGCAAAAATTGCAATCATAAAGTCATAGCTAGGATTAGACTCATGGTTAGAATATAATGTTTCACAAAAATAAAGAATTAATGGTGCATGGCCTATTTTAGACTAGGGAACACCTTAATACCAGCAAGAAACATCTCAACACTATACGAACAATCATTATCGCTTGGATAAAATGACACAAGAGGGCACTTGAACGGCAGAGGCCATGGATCAAATATGAGGGTGCCATTCAGTGGAACAACTAAATATGTTATAGGTGAACCATATATAATAAAGACATTGGCATCTTCAAATGTCCTAGGAGCATTAAGTGAAACTATGGCAAATGAAGTGCATTTAGGGTAAGTCTTAATTATCAGATCGAGATCAACATATTTAGTTTGAACTACACAAGTATTTCGTACATAAGGCATTATGGACAGGGAAACACGTGGTGATGGTTCATCATTATGACGTATGGATTGTTCGCTCTTCTTATGACTCACGATGTCAAGATCATCATTAGACTTGGAATCATCAAGTAAAAGGTGATCTACTTAGGCTTTGTTGGTAACATGATCAAGTAAAGCATCAACATCATTAGAGATTTCAATATCATTGTTAGAATTAATGGGCTCACTAACTTATAATTCTTGAATGTCACTGAGATCAACTATTAAAGGCATATCAGATGAGTCAACAAAGTGGTTATCTCCTTCTTCTGCTTGGAATAGAGAAATGGGGTCCACTTAATCACTTTGATTGAGCATTAGGCTATCTTGAGCAAATACAACACTAGGGTTAACTTTTTGAGTTTCACATGTGTCTACCTTTAAAGGATCGATGGGAAATTCAACCAATGGCTTTGGATCGAAAATGGAACCATCCTTATAGTTTGACTTGATGCTATTTGAAATGGGATCGACAATGCTTGTATTTTGAAAACAATACTCCTTTTGCTCAACTTCATATTTTTCCAAGCATTTTTCGATGTTTCGTAAAGACTGGGTAGCGGCTTCACATTAATTAATGAACTGAAGCAAATAACCTTTATGATCGTTGTTGATGCTGGGGCTCAATTAATGGAGGTTCAGTGATAAAGTCTTTACTAGCACTTGATGAATGTGAATAGTCATAGGAAGTATAGGTGCCTAGTTGGGTGGACTTGTCTTGCCTATTGAGGTACTTGGTCAACATCTCTTTTAGGATGGCTTATATTATGGTGGTGGGTTAATGGAAAGAGTTTGAGGCACATCACAAGTGGTCTCATATGGAAAAGAGTAAGCATAGGAATTAGTGGGACACTAGCATGGGCCTGGTATGCCCAAGATTGTGATTAAAGATTTGGAGGGCTCATGACTTGATGGTTTTGGTATGATGGTGGTTGAACTTGTGTGATCCATTGGTTGCTCACGTTGTGAAAACAAGGCTGAACATGCATGTATTGTATGATTTCCTAACACAACAACATCTAGCACATAATGTTTTAATTATCTATGCGTGCGTAAAAGGCGTGTCCAATTTTAATTATCTGCGGGTGCTTAAAACACGATATCTTGATCCACCTAAAGAAAAAAATGTGCTCATATCTTTTCTAGAAAGAACTGCTAGCTTGCCAGTTAAGGCTACTAAAATCAACAACCAGGTGAGTTCCTAAGAAAGACAATGGCACTAAGGCCACTTAAATCCCTGCATATTTAGACATCTTTAGGTCTTGTGCCAGAACTTTTCTAGAAATTGTTGATTTGATAGATACTCACTAGAGTGACCAACGCATTATTCTTTCGAAAAGGTCCTATGAACACTGATCCCTAATTGCCTCGCTAGTTGATTAATTTTATTAAGTGACGGCTTAGGATAGCAAGCAATTGGAAGTGATTGAGTGGGTGATGAAATCCAAACTCGTTTCAATGATTGGGTATAGGCCTTATGTTAAATTTTAGCACAATATAAAGAATGCAGGAAAGTAAGCACGCAAGCAAGTTGGAGCATGTAGGAATTGAACTCGCTAACAAGAGAAGCGCTGATGTGCCAAAAAATGGTACATTGTATTCCATTAATATATACTTTGGAAAGCATATATTATTACATTTGTTCTATTTTTTGAGCTTTTCAGGTGTTTGGAATTAAATCGAGAAGTTTTCGATGAAGAAAAGATTCGCCTCGCGCAATGCATGTGTTCAAGAAAATTCTGGCACTAATTTATACGAAATTTGAAGAAAACTCTGCAGACAAAAGTTCTAGGTCTTTGAGTTAGCTACGAGTGGGCGAAAACCTTACATCAATCGGAGTTTGGAGCGCAAAATTATGATTGAAATATGATCAGTGCGCCAAAGGAATTAATTCCAGCGAAAATGTGTAGTTTAATGAAGATGGAATTGTTTTAGTAATGGCCCAAGCCCATTAGCAGCTCATTTGTTCTTATATGCTAGCCAAGACCAAATCAATTAATAAGCAGCCTTATCCATTAATGCAGCAAGTCCAAGTCTTGTCCACCAAGCCCATTATATATTAAAAGCTCAATATGCAGCCAAGCAATTATAAAAGATGGGGGTTTTGCTGCAAGGGAGCTCTCACACATTATTTTTCTTTTCTTCCATTATATATTTTTTGATAAGTGTGACAGCTACAAATTGATTTTTCTTCTCTATTTTTCTTGCACGTTTATCTAGACAGCCTCAATTTAGTTTTATTATTATTAATTTTTTTCGTCTTCTTTATTTATCGAAAGCCGCAAGTTTTTTTTTCTTCTATGCACGGGTTTCAAGAAGCAACAGTGGATTTATTTTAAGGCGGAACTAATTCAAAATTATTTTCTTTTCTTCAATTTATTTATGAGTACTAAATAAGTATTTAGTTTATTTAATTATGCATTATTTAATTATGTTTTGTGTTACTTTATAGGGTTGATGATCAAACGAGGCCATTTGTGCCACTCTCTGAAGATACCAATGCCTTGGCTAAGGTTAAACAAGCTTCCAAAGGTGGGCTTAAGGACCAAAGAGCCCCTGAAGTAGTGGAGGAGGCAAAAGAAGAAGAGGCATAAGAGGGAGGGCTCCAAAGGAAGAAATCCAAATTGCTTATGGGTGAACTTCCATAGGCAATGCCTCTGAGCATCACCCCTCTTCGCCAAGTTCTTGAGGGTCCTCTGCCAAGTAAGTTCTTTCCATGTATCTTGGTCAATTCCTCTTTTCATCTTCTTGATTAACAGGCTTCGTGCTGGACTCCTTTATCAGAGGTACCTTTCTTACTCAACGCGGAGAGCGTCAGCAAAAAGTCGAGAGCTATTCCAAGAGGTGCTCCTGCTAGCAAGAAATTGAAAGGAGCAGAGTGCTCCATAGTAGTACCAACTTCTCTAAGCGAGGATGTGGGGTCATATATGAACTTGATGACCTCCCCTATTACTGAGTTAGGCATACTGAGCCCCGAGAAGACAACTCTAAACAAAAGTGGTGAGGCCCTTCCTCCCCAGAGAAGGTTCCTGCAAAAGAGGGGGCAACAATTGTGGAGGAAGATGTGGTCAAGCTCAACGTTGAAAAGGCCCACTGTAATACCCCGTGTTCCATTATCAAGTTTATCATCTTTTTAAGCCCAGTTAAGGCTTAATCTCCGTTAGGGCATGAACTTTTAGTTTTGGACCCTTCTTAGCTGATCCAACACTTTTAGCATGCCATATTAGGTATATCTAATTTATGGGAATGATCGTTTTGTCATTTGGGTGGTCTGAATCGAAATTGAGGTGTTAATTGCGTGTTTTCACTTTACGCGATTTCTTAATTTTAGCCAATTTTGTGGTATCATAACTTCTTCGTTCCTTGTCTAATTAAGCTCTTGTTTACATTTATGTTTAGGCTTTGATCCAATCTACAACTTTTATGTTTTAACCGAAAACTAATTCACGCTTTTTGTCTGTCAAAATGATGTGCGAAGCAAGCGAGTCACTAAAATATGTTACTTCAATAGCGCTTCGGCAGAGCATTGTCTTCGATGAATTTTTGGAAATTATCCATCCATAATTTGAGGATACTTCCTCTTAGGAAGTTTTATATCTTTGAATTACCTTTCAGTGGACATAAATATCACCTCAATCAGAGTTTCGAGCTAAAAATTATGATCAAAATCCAACAGTGCATTTTTTGCCCGCGATCTTACTCATTAGTAATTGTTAAGAAAATAAACCAGTGCACTTTTTACCCGGAGTAAGATCAATCTTAGTTATCAGTATAGGCGTATTTGGGCTACTTTTGGCCCGTTTTTCTCATCTTTTATCACCCTAAACACCCATTTTTGACCCACACACCCAGAGACTTCTAGAGAGAGATAGAAAGCAACTTTGAGAGGGATTTGAAGAGAACTTCACCTACATCTCTTCACCACTCAAAACTCACATCAAACCAACACCAAAACCACCTTCCGCATCACTATTCATCATCCCCTCGATCCTCTCTCACCTCCATGTTAGGGCTCAAAAGAAAAAATGGGGGATTTTGCAATTAGAGGACTTAGAGCTCGATTCAAGCTTCCAAACTCGAGGATTTATATTTTTAGAGGTGGGAATCTAGTATTAAAACCTATTTTTCGTTCTATTATAACTCAATCATGATCATACTCATTGTTCACCTAAAAACCTAGTTTTTCAAATGGGTTTAGTGTTTATGTTGGGGTTTTGTGGGTAATTGTGGAATTAATGATTCAAATAACTTGTTATTATCCTTAATTGCATGATTCAACTAGAATTGGTGACTGTTTGTTTAATTCACGCGAAAACCTGTTTGTGCCTTCTTTCCTTACTAACAGCCCTTAACATTATTGAATGAAATTTCCTTAAATGGTTCAAGTGATGATTTCTTTTCATAAAACAAGCGTATATGAACTAATATACTACCTTGGTTTATCGGTATGAGAATTTTCTAGTCATTACCTAATTAGTGTTGTATAAAGGTTATATACATATATATATATATATATATATACTTTGAGTACATGTTGAGAATGAGATGAAATATGATGATTGATGAATCTAATAGCCTATCTATTGTTCAAATAATGTAATTCCAAAAGAAGTTTAGGCCAAACTGTGAGAATCTGCAAATGCGACTCCCGGGTTTCAACCTCTAGTTTGGGAGTCTGAAACATCAGAAAGGATTATGTTGTTCCATTTGCTTCTATGTGTTAATAATTCATATCGGGTGTCCATTTATCCTATTTCTAGATGCAAGAGGGTTCGTTCAGAGTCGCCAGTATGTTTTATGAGAAAATGGATAAAATAGTTTTGTAAAAGGAAAGGCTACAGATATACCTTTCTTTACACGTTTGGTCTACGAAATCAGGATTCTATAAGGTTCAAGAACTATGTTACGAATTGGGAAGGTGTTAAGCACCCATTCTGCCCTTTCGGTCTCTAGTGGTTTTATATGTTTATTCTATGTTGAAAAACTTGGATGCTTTTACTGACATTCTACTACTTTCTGGAAATAACTAATAAGAACCTAATTTTGAAAAAAACGGGAAAAGGGATGAAAACCTTGTATTCCGTGATCCGATGTTTTGGTTTTGTTCAAATTTTAATACTAATTACAAAAGTTTATCTTATCTATTTTGAAATGAGAGTGATTTGGAATTGTTTTCTCAGATAACAATATAAATTATCTCGTTAGGTTAATTTAGAAAAGATCGGATCTTATCGGAATTGATTTGATATGGAATTTGAACTCTTGAGGAATCAGATATACTGTAGTTTATATGGAAGACATAATATATCTGACTTTAATTTCTAAGTAAGCTTTATCAGTTTTATCCGGATTATAAATGGCCTTATTTCTTCTGGTTTTGCAAATGATTTTCTCTGGATTTTATGAAGTTGTCTTGTTTGAAAACAATGGAATATCAATAACTTGACAATAAATTTATCCAGCTAGAAAGTGGATAGAACAAAAGAATAAAAAGAGTATACAAATAATAAACTTAATTAAAATTAAAATGGGGAGGGTGGAAGTAAATGCTTTTGGCTTATGTTGGCCCAAGCAAGCCAACTCCCTACTCACTTATAGTGCTTCCGAGAAATTAGACAAGTATGTATATATAATAAACTTAATTAAGAATTAAACAAATCTATAGTTACTACATAAAGTACAATAAAACTAGTATGCAGATATATTATTTGATTACTAGAAGTGACTTTAGTTACACTCCCGACGATATATATAAGAATGAAAGAGAGAAAATATAATACGGCAGAGAAGACCTTCGACGAATTTTAGCTTTCCTCTTTGAAATATTTTTAGTAGTTTGGCTTTAGAAGGTGGCACTCTGGGTGCCAAGATTAGATCCGGAACTCTTGCAGAAATAAATGTTATCAAAGGTGCTTCCGAAGAAGGCTTAAAGATTAGAAAATATGAGAGAGAATAGAGAAATTTAGTGTAAAAATTATGGTGCGAAGCTGCCGTCTAGAACCTATGGGGGTGTTGGCCTATTTATAGTACTCGGGAGTGATCTCGGGAGTGATTGTCGCGTGACATACTGCATCAGTGGGCCAATTGTCGCGCGACATATACATATATTGTGCGATAAATGGCTGAAGTGCTGGTTCTAATGGACTGATGTGTCAAAAAGTGGTTGGTCGGTGTTTGGGGGGTTTGTCGCGCGATAAACGACAAAAATGGCCGTCTGTAGCGCGACATTTGTTTTTTTGTAGCGCTAAAAATGCTCCGTTTATAGTCGTTTGTGGTGCTACAAACACATGAAGCATGTTCTAGTGTGTATATGAGTTCTAAACTCGATGTGAACTTTATGGGAGTTTTCTTTTAGGGTTCTTGCGGGGGTTGCAAATTGGGGTGTCTACACAAACACTTAATTCACATAAAAACCCACTTGGACCGTATTTCATAAGTAGTGAACTTTGTCACAAGAACTTGTTAATTACATTTCAAAGTTTAAGTAATGGGTTTTGCCTCTAAAACGCTGATTGAAGATTAATTATACTTGTAGAGATTGTTATTACAAGAATCCATTTGTTAATTATATTATTGTTGGAATTAGTTATTGAAACGCTTATATAATTATATAGCACAATTATGTTGTGATAAATTTTAATACTCGCAAGTGCATGAATCAATTTATAATATAGCGTATAAGCGAGGTCGATCCCACAGAGACTCACATAATATGTTTAAATTTTGTCTTGTTAATTTTTCACTAATTCCTAATAAAATAAAATAAAGTAAAGCAAGTAAATTAAAATAATAGAACTAAACTAAACAATACTAAGCAAAATAATAAAATTAATGAATTAATTCACTAGGGTTTCGGAGTCATATATTTAATATCATCTTCCTTAGTAGTCATGCACATAAACTCTACTCTTATCTCGCACTAATTTGGTCTCTCGACTCTATTAGATGCGGAAATTAAAATCATTCAAGTTCAAGTGATTAATAAAATTCAATTTTAATTCTTCCACAACCAAACTAATGTATAAAATCAAAACACTCACTATATCCATCAAAACACACCCTATATCCACTCTCAACAAATCATAAGGTGAATTCAACAAAAAATAGCGATAATCCAACTTTATTTTTTTTGTTAATTAAAATAGGCATCCAATAGGAAGAATTGTATTTAACATTAAAGCATTAAATTGGTAGAGTCAACTAGCATGAATACGTGCAAGGGAATCAATTAAGTATATTCATCCTAATCCCAGCACAAATTTACGCTAGTATAGAATAAATTAAATAACAAATAGGATTGAATGAAAACTTACTTGACATTAATTAAATTAAAAAATAAACCTTCAATCTTCAAATTCTTCAAAGCAAAAAGAAAATAAAAGAAAAACAAAGAAAATAGAGGAGATGAATAGTGCACGGCCTGCTACAGCGGCTGGCTGCTCCAATTGCTGCTGCTGCATGCTTTATAAAGTGGAGGATTCTATTTTTCATTAGGATTCTTGGGGCTAAATTAATGGTTTATGGGCTTAGGCTTGGTTAATGGATCATTGGGCTTTGCAAGGCTAGCGGACTGCTAATTAATTAAATGCAATTGGGCTGGCTGTTGAATCATATGATTTTGGGCCCATATTAAAATACAACTTGAATTTTCATCCTTATTAACTGCAGAATTTTGCATCGCAATTTCGAACTCCAAGATGGTTGAATTTGAAAAAGTGCTATACTGTAAAGTTGTAGCTCTCGAAATTTCTTCAATTTAAGCTCAAGAATAGCTTTATTCAGAGCTCCAAGTAAAAATTTATCCGTCCAAAAGTATTGAGCACTTTTAGTTGTCTTCACTTGCTTTAATTTCTTTATTTTTTCAATCTTTTCCAATTCTTTTCTGACATCTGAAAAAACATTAAAAATACAAATATTAGTAATAATATATGCTCTTTAAATTATAAATTAACATAATAAATTATACCAATTTTTCGAAGTATCAAATTCCCCCCAACTTACACTTTGCTAGTCCTCGAGCAAAGCTAAAAGTCTTAAAATAAATTAATTTCTTAAGTCCAAGTTTTCCAACAAAAGTCCAACACAATGGTTGTTTTTAAAATTTAATTCCCCTTTCTTCACCAATGCAATTAACTCAACAAAGAGATCAAAACATTCACATGCTAGGCAATGTGACACATATACAATATCAAAGTTCTCAAACTAGCAAGATTAATAAAATATTTCATCCTCACCAATCCTCATCGTACGTGTGTGAATTAACAGTAACATAACATCATCGATATCAAAGTAAGAAACCTTTCGAATTCCATCAAAGCTATGCTTTGACTCAACTCCTCACATGGCATCATACACTCAACAAATGAAACACTAAAGGATATGGTGTATTAATGCACTCATTACATGCGGGCAATAAAGAGTAGATGTAAGCAAATTCAAAAGCCTCTCGCATGTATATATGAAAAAATGCTATAAATGAAAGAATATTAGTCTCATGAACGGATATATCCTAGTAGAAAAACGAAATGCCTAAATGGATTCCCTTCCACCACTCTCACCTCTAAACCATATCCTAAAAGATCATTAGGACTTTTTTCGGGTTGTAACGTAAGGCTTAGGATAAGGGTTATCAAATGAAAGGTATATAAGAGTTCAAATATCTAAGAAATAAATTGACATATAAAATTAACACTTTGGGCTTAACTTTTGATTCCACTCGAGCTTTTTGTTTTGCTTTTTTTCATCTTTTTTTTTTTTTTTCTAATTATTTTCAAATTTTTTTACATCTTCTCCTTTTCTACACATTTTTTTCTTTCGATATTTGGAGGCGATTTCATACTCTTTTTTTTTTCTCATATTTTTTCTTTTTCACTTTTTTTTTCGATACTTTTTCCGAGCTCATTTTTCACTATTGCCCATACACAAGATAAATAATCTCAAAATATTCTTAGATAAAAGGGTAGGCTATAAATATGGGTTAAATTCCTAACTAGAGTAAGGTAAAGATATCGGGTTAACAAAGAAAGGCTCATATATAAAAGGCTCAAATGGGTGACTAGCGGTATAAATGTAAAGGTAGGACAAGGCTAATATGTAGGTTACTAAAGACGGCCTAAATCACTTCCTATGGTTTATAGTTCTTCGGTTCAAGTAGTATCAAGGATCATAATTAAAATTGCATTTCATGGACACACCTTTCTAGTGTTCAATCAAAACAAAGAATGATGAGACTTTTCAACGAATTACGCTTTTAAAACAAAATTTAGAGTTGATGTATAAACCCGCAAATAGGAAGATTGGCTCAAATACTCATGGGTTATTTAGTCTCCACATTTATGTTCTTCAAGAAATTTTAAGTTATACTCACTCATCCATCTAGTCATGTATTAGTTGTCTTATGTGTATAAATACGACAAGGATCGAAAATCATAAAATTTCTACTAATAATGATAGTAAGAGAACTAAGCATGCACATGTAAAGTATTAAGACAAATGCGTCATTGCTAGCACACTAGCTAGAAAGGAAATTTTAATTAAATCAAAGAACCATTGCATTTTTGTTTTTCAATATATGCAGGACTAGAAAAATTAAGAATTTTATCCACTCACCCCAACTTGAATGCTACTTTATCCTCAAAGGCATACATTAAATTAAAATTTAAAATAATAAGGAGGGGGTAAGATATCACCTGGATACGCGATTCATCTAAATAAAATAATGCCTGCAAACTAGATAAAACTTTGAGCACAAAAAGATTTGTTAATCATTCCAATAATATAAATGGCATCCAAAAATATGTGAAAATAAATACATAGCCAAATATTACCATTCAATATTTAATTTCTCATAAATCAATAATATAAAAAGTTAAGGATCATCCCAATAAAACATGTATATCACTGTAAGCTTAAAAACATAATCAAAATAAATATAACAGTTTAGCTCAAGATAATAAAACTTCATTATGTAATCTTGACCTACTAGAGAAAAATAGTCACTAGGTGGTGGCCATGGGTCTTGAAATATACGAAAAAAATTATGATCATTCTTAAAAGAATTATAATCATCATAGATATTATCATTCACATTGGGCTCAAAATAAGGAGAATTAAAATTCAACACTTCAAGATTATGCTTGAAATTCTTTAATGGTGTAGGAAATAAATTAATGAGCTCAATCTCATCTTGAATTTCATAAAAATTTAAATTCACCGATTTATCAATTACTTCTAAGGTTTCATTGTCATGCAAAAAATTTAGGTTCATTGTCATACAATTTTCAAATTGAGAAATATCGCTAGAACCTTTGTTTAAGAAATTATCAATATTTTCATCCAACTCATTAGAATTAATATCACGAAGAGAATTAAGAAAAACACTAGCCTCACAAGATATATCATCATCAATTTGACCACAAGTTTTTAAGAATTCTTCTAATGATATGTCACTAAAATTCACATCTTCTTTTAAAGAAAAATAATCAACATTATTTTCGAAAAAATTATCTTCCACTAGACTATCAATTAAATTAATTTGACGAACACATTCATCTTCATAGTCTAAGGATGTTTTAGTTACATCAAAAATATTAAGTTCAGCAATGAGATTGCCAAAAGATAATTTCATCACATTATTCCGACAATTTATAAGGGCATTAGATGTAGCTAAAAATGGTCTACCCAAACTTACTGGTATTTTCCCTTTCATATTAAGAGTAGGGTTGAGTATCAATAACAACAAAATCAACTGGATAGTAAAATTTATCAACCTTAATCAAAATATCTTCTATGATTCCTCTAGGAATTTTTATAGATCTATCAGCTAGTTGAAGTGTCATAGGTATATAATTTAATTTTTCAAGTTCTAATTTCTCATAAACAGAATACGGTAAAATATTCACACTAGCTCCTTAATCTAGTAAAGCACGCTTTATATGATGATATCATATTTTACAAGATATAGTAGGACAACCTGGGTCTTTATATTTAATAGGAATTTTGTATTGAATTATGAAGCTTGCTTGTTCAGCTAAGAATGCCTTTTTAGGAACATTAGTTTTTCTCTTTTGAGTTACTAAATCTTTAAGAAACTTAGCGTACGAAGGGACTTGCTTAATTGCATCTAGGAATGGTATGTTAATATGAATTTGCTTAAATACTTCATGAATTTCTTCAAACTAAGCTTCATTTCTATTGTCTTTTAGTCTTTGAGGAAACGGGCCTTTAGGCACAAATTTTATAATTTCAACTTCTTTTGAATCATTAGGATTAATGGGAGTGATTGACTCTTCGGGAATACTTTCTTTCTCTTTTTCCTCTAATTCTTTTTCATTACTTACTAGCATTTTAACTTGATTATCAATCTGGTGCCCTGATCGTAAAGTAATAATTACATTAACTTGCCCTTGATTATGTTCAAAAGGTGGATTTTGAATTTGATTAACATTATTATTAATAATACCTTTAGGATTAGGGGGACATGTTGACTAGGGAATTTTTCTTTTTCTCGCTCTACTAACTGGTTAGCTAATTGACCCATCTGATTCTCTAAACATGTTATTGCTTGGGTATTTATTAAAGTAGTATTTTTTACCTCATTCATAAATGATTTCAAATTATCTTCTAGGGATGAAAATTGTTGTTGTGTAACAAAAAATGCGGCATTATTCATATTCACAGGGGCTCTAAACCCTGGTCGGTTTTGATGAAGGTTATTATTATGATTTCCCATATTATTAATCGATTGATTTTGGGACCATGAAAAATTAGGATGATTTCTCCGTCCGGGATTATAAGTTTCTGAATAAAGATTGTGATTTTGCCTAAATTCGTTCATAGCATTTATTTGTCCTAGATTGTCTATAGTGTACCCTAACATAAATGGACACGATGTAGCAACATGCATATGACTAGCACAAATAGAGCACGCTTCATTCTGCACAAGGTTGACTGGATTATTAGACAGTCTCATCTTTAAGGCTTATAATTTCTTATTTAGATTATCTAATTGTCTTCTAGTTTCCACATCCTTATGAATCTCATAAATTTCCCCCTTTTTAGGTTGAGATTGGGTTTCCCTTTTAGAAAAGTCCCATTGTTGAGAACTTTCAGACAAATTCTCTAAGAATTGATAAGTTCCATCTTCATTTAGACTTAGAAAACTACCCCTATTCATAGATTCTATCATATTTCGATTAGTTTGTGAGAGGCCATTATAAAAATATTGAATTAATCTCCAAGTTTCAAAACCATGATGTGGACATCTAAGTAATATATCTTTAAATCTTTCCCATGCTTCAAAGAATTTTTCCTCATCATCTTGGCAAAAATCAGTTATCTTTCTTCTAAGTTCATTAATTTTAGCCATAGGAAAGATTTTTGCTAAAAATTTAGTAACTAGCCCATCCCACATTTTGATAGATCTTGAGGGTAAAGAGTTTACTCAAGTTTTAGCTTTATTTTTTTTAAAAAAAGAGGGAATAAACACAACCTAACGGATTCATCAAAAAAATTTTGAAATCTAAAAATAGCGCATATTTATAAAAAATATTTTATACGAAGATAAGGATCTTCCATCTCTAAGCCATTAAAAGTATGGAGTAATTGAATTACTTGCGATTTTAGTTCAAAGTGAACTGTTGTAGTAGCCGGGAAAACAATGCATGAAGGAGGATAGTAGATATAAGCGCAAAAAGTTCTTTTAAAGTCTTATTATCTTCACGATCCGCCATCTTTAATTCTTCTTCAAATAAAGAATTAATTTCTAAATTTTCTATCATATTAAGTCTCACTTTTCTTCGTTTCCAACAAATGTTCATAAACTAAACGAATTCCTTTCTCTTAAAAAATTATTAATTAATCTTTTTATTTTTTTATTAATAAAATAATAATACTAATAAAAGTAATATTAATAATAACCTATTTAAGAGGTATTAGTAATAAATTTAATTAAATAATAATATTAATAATAATAATCAAATATATATGGGAATAATTAAACGGGTTAATAATAAGGAGGAATAGCTTAAAACAAAAAGAAGGTTGTTTTTCTTGTTGCTGCCAAGTATTGAACTTGTGACCTCTTCTATCAAAAACACAACACTTAGTGCAATAAGTTGCACCACTTTTTATATAATGTTTCGCGACCAGATCCTTTAATTACCCCAAAAATAAAATAATAAAAAAATTAAAAATAAATTTTTTATAGTGTATATATATCTGAATATTCTGCTTCTGTTTTTTTTTAAGAAAAAAACTAGTAGAAGGATTTTAAATTAACAAGATTAGATTAGAATCCTCGGCAATGGCACCAAAAACTTGTTGTGATAAATTTTAATACTCGCAAATGCACGAATCAATTTATAATATAGCGTAAAAGTCAGGTCAATCCCACAGAGACTCACACAATATGTTTAAATTTTGTCTTGTTAATTTTTCACTAATTCCTAATAAAATAAAATAAAGTAAAGCAAGTAAATTAAAATAATAGAACTAAACTAAACAATATTAAGCAAGATAATAAAATTAATGAATTAATTCACCAGGGTTTCGGAGTCATATATTTAATATCATCTTTCTTAGTATTTATGCACATAAACTCTACTCTTATCTCACACTAATTTGGTCTCTCGGCTCTATTAGATGCAGAAATTAAAATCATTCAAGTTCAAGTAATTAATAAAATTCAATTGTAATTCTTCCACAGCCAAACTAATGTATAAAATCAAAACACTCACTATATCCATCAAAACACATCATATATCCGCTCTCAACAAATCATAAGGTGAATCCAACAAAAAATAGCAAGAATCCAACTTTATTTTTTTTGTCAATTAAAATAGGCATCCAATAGGAAGAATTGTATTTAACATTAAAACATTAAATTGGTAGAGCCAACTGGCATGAATACGTGCAAGAGAATCAATTAAATATATTCATCCGAACCCCCAGCACAAATTTATGCTAGCATAGAATAAATGAAATAACAAATAGAATTGAATGAAAACTTATTTGGCATTAATTAAATAAAAAAATAAACCTTCAATCTTTTAATTCTTCAAAGCAAAAAGAAAAAAAAAAAAAAACAAAGAAAAGAGAGGAGATAAATAATGCACGGCCTGCTGCTGCGGCTGGCTGCTCCAATTGCTGCTGTTGCATCCTTTATAAAGTGGAGGATTCTATTTTTCATTAGGATTTTTGGGGCTAAATTAATGGTTTATGGGCTTAGGCTTGGTTAATGGATCTTTGGGCCTTGCAAGGCTAGTGGATTGCTAATTAATTAAATGCAATTGGGCTGGCTGTTGAATAATATGATTTTGGGCCCATATTAAAATACAACTTGAATTTTCGTCCTTATTAACTGCAGAATTTTGCATCACAATTTCGAACTCCAAGATGGTTGAATTTGAAAAAGTACTGAACTGTAAAGTTGTAGCTCTCGAAATTCTCTTTAATTTAGGCTCAAGAATTGCATTATTCAAAGCTCTGAGTAAAAAGTTATCCGTCCAAAAGTATTGAGCACTTTTAGGTGTCTTTACTTGCTTTAATTTCTCTATTTTTTCAATCTTTTCCTATTCTTTTTCAGACATTTGAAAAAGCATTAAAAATACAAATATTAGTAATAATATATGCTCTTTAAATTATAAACTAACATAATAAATTATACCAATTTTTCGAAGCATCAAATTGCTTTTCAAATGAGCCGGTTGAGATTATAATTAGGTTATGCATTAGTACGAGGCCATGTTAGGTCCCGGGTTTGTTCTCTAACGATTGGGGGCGAAAGTTGGGACACAGTCTCTTGAGTGTAAGACCTGAAACCGAGTACGAAAATAAAACGGGAGGCCTTATTGCCGCGTGGGTGAAAGGCCACGAAATACAAACCCGGTTGTACGCTTTGCTGTTCGCGAGGATTGCAAGAATAATAGCTCGAATCTTGCGAAGTGTTTGGATAGTAATTTGTGCCATATGGTTCCATCATATATGGGTTTGCCTTACGATATTACTTTAATGTTTTCCAGATACCATTTTTATAAGTAATGTATTATATATGATTCCCACTGAGTCCGTTTGACTCACTCCACTATTTTCTACACAGGTACTTCAGCGGGTTCCACGGGAAGGAGAAAAGAAATGACGTATATTCCTAGATTGCCTCAATACCAGAAAATAATCATGGGTCCTTCACGATAGAAGAACCTTTGTTCTCCAAGCTTTGTTGACGATGCATGCGTCACCTTTAGTTTAGAATATATATATATATATATATTGTATGTAGAGATTGTGTATCTTGTACTTGGGACCTCGTTAGAGGCTAGCTGTTGAATTATAGCATTTATTTTGCTTTTGTAGATAGATTTGAGTAATGGAAATATTCTTATTGTTTAGATTGTGGATTTCTATGTTTTACACAAGGATTGTGTCTAGTTAAACTGCCATCGGCATGTGGCACCCGTGACGAATTGGGTCTCAAAGGAAAGATCCTCGTAACGGGATTTGGGGCTTTACACCCACCACCAGACTTTTTTCTCTAGTGGACCACACCAATTATTCTAGAGACTTTTTCTAGGGATGGCTCTGGTTTCTTTGTCAAAGATTTCACCTTACCTCCCATTTCTCAATTAGTTCTTGACCAAGCTAGGGGGTAAGGGTCAAGCTCAGTGGAAAAGAATTTTGTCTTTCTCATGAGTCTGGTACTTCAACCTTCCCTTCTTCCCTTCTTCCATGTTCTTTTCTCTTTTCTATAAATAGCATACTCACCCATTATTTTATGCAGGCCATAATTATGTTAAACTCTACCCTTTATTTGGTTGAGGAAGGCACCACAACCCAGCTCTTGCTACGGCTCAAGAGGCTTTAAATAAGGTCAAATTAGATTTGGCAGCGCTAAAGAAGACAAGAAGAGAATACTATACTAAGCAAGACAGATGCTGGTAGAAACAATGGGTCTATGGACCAAATTTGAACACTTTTACTAACCAGATGAGAGCTTCCATCGATGTAGCTCGTGTAGAAGCTGAGCTAGACCGTAAAGGTAGAGAAGAGGCCCAAAAATTGGCAGAATTGGAGCGCAAGGGCAGGGAGGAGGCCACTAAGAGCCTTAAAGAGCTCTAAAACCTTCTAGCTGAACGAAATAAGGAGCTCTCTGTCTCTTACTAGCACAATGAGGCCATCAAAAAATAGATCACTGAGCTGAACGCAGAGAACCAATGGCTGAAAGATTCAATGAAAGCCATAGAGGCCCAAGCTGTAGAGAACTTCTGTGCACAAGAAGGCCCACTCGCGAAGATCAGTGATGCGTACGTGGCGGGTTTCTTCAAGTGTCAAAAGCTAGCCTTGAAGCAGCCAGACAACCTTGAGGGTATCGAGCTCCTTTCAGACGTGAAAATGAGCCCCGAACTTAAGGCCAAGATCTTGGAGAAAAGGGGAGATGTCGTCGCTATCTTTCAGCTGATTAGGGAATAAAAGGCTAACCTACTAAAAATATGGAAAACTTGGAAACCCTCACTTTTTAGGGATGGTGATGATGCCGAATGAGCTCAGTAGTTGTAGGGCTTCTCTTTTTTCTATATTCCTTTTGTAATAGAAGACTTTTAGAGCTCTGTAACCTCTTCTTTTATTAATAATAGTAAACTACGCAAATAACCCTTAAACTATTGATATTGTCTCACTTTGGCCCTCAAACAAAAATTTGCCTCACTTAAATACTTGAACTATTAACCAAGTTTCAAATTAGCCATTCCTTCCAATTTGGGCGTTAACTTAGACGGAATCAAGGGCAAAATTGTCTTTTCAATTAGATATTTTTAAAAAATAATTTTAATTAGATTAAAAAATATTATGAAGGAAAAATTAAGAAAGAAAAAGGAAAGAAAAAGAAAAGAAAGAGAGATACCCCCTTCTCCCCACCTCCACCACCAACACCACCTCCTCCCCACCTCCACCTCCACCACATCTAACCTTCTTTATGCTATCACTATCACCATATTTTTCATCCCATCACCATCACCACCACCACCACTTCCCTCCCACCCCCACCATCACCCCCACCATTCATTATAAAACCCTAACCCCCAATTATCTCTCTAAATTTTTTATGTATATATATGTATTAAATTTGGTGGTGGTGTTTGATTCACCATAAAACCTTAACCCTTAATATATATATATACTACGTGTTGTATATATATATGCCCCAATCAAAACCGGTCTCCTCCACCCACACACACGGCGCCAACTAGTTACTCTCCACCTCCAACTCTACTTGCAACAACTTACAGGTTCTTGATTTTGGGCATAATATGTTTACTAGAAATTTTCTTTAGTTCATAACAAGGTTTCATGGTCTTAAAGAACTTGATCTTGCTAATAATTTGCTTTCGGGTCAATTTCGGTGTAAATAACTTCACTTAACTTATATAAATTGAATCTTTCCCACAATAACTTCACTAGGTTGTTGCCAAATTTTAGGAATTCCAAGTTTAGTCTAGAGAATTTTAAAGGTAACAATGTTTCACTTTGTGGGTTACCTTTGAGGAACTATAATGGGAGAACTCCTGGATAAACCCTGGGGCAATTGGCGAAATAGTGATTAGATTGATGGTCGGAGCAGTGGTTCTGGCCTCGCTGGCAATCGGGTACGTGCAGGGGAAGAGGAGGAAGAATGTGGAAGAGGAGGAAAATGAAGAAATTAAGGAAGGTCGTTGTGGTGGTGGAGGAGAATGGACTAAACTTGATGGCTGGAGTTGTGGTTTTGGCCTCTGGTGCTGGTCTCTCTCTTTATTCCTTTTCCTTCATAATTTTTTTAGTATAATTAAAATTATTTTTTAAAAAATATCTAATTGAAATGACAATTTTGCCCTTGATTTCATCCAAGTTAACGACCAAATTAGACAGAAGGGCCAATTGAAACTCAGTGAATAGTTGCCTTGTAATGTGAGATTTAGTGAGCCCTGTGGTACTCTAATGCCCCCACAACATAGATAAAATGTTAGTAGAATTGAGCAAAATAAACAACTTGCCTTGTGAGAGGTTTTTGGCAGTTCTAAAGAAGGTCTGTGACCTGCTTTCCTTGTTGAACTGACCTGCTCGGCAATAGGTTTTGTGTTGGCTCACTTAATGCATATGAAAATTTCTCGACTTTGATTAAGTCTATGAGAGTTGTGCCCCCTTAGACCTTAGGCAAAGTTTTTTTAAATAATTCTCAAATGTCAATTCGACTCCTTAGAGTGTAAATGTGCTCAATGAGTTGGGCACTTACTAAATTGACCTTTTTGTAAGAGGATTTTTACAGAGTGTAAGTGTGCTCTTGCGAGTTGTGCACTTACTAAACTAACCTATTTGTGAGAGGGTTTTTACAGAGTTTAAGTGTACTTTTGTGAGTTATGCACTTACTGAATTGATCTCTTTGTGAGAGGGTTTTTACAAAATGTATTTTCTAAGTAGTGAAATACTAAAGTAAAAAACATTTTATATAATTTTCCTTGGAAGTAGTCATTACAAAAGTAAAGTATATAGTGTTTCCTTTCAAGGATAATATCTCTTGAGGTGCTCTATGTTCCATGGTCTTATGAGCCTCGCGCCATCCATGGCTCTTAGGTAGTAGGTACTAGGCCTGCTGACCTTAGTGACCACGTATAGACCTTCCCATTTGGCAGCGAGCTTTCCATGTTCAGACATTTTAGTAGCTCAGATGACTTTTCGAAGTACTAAATCACCCATATTCAGACTTCTGTGTTTGACCCTTTTGTTATAGCTCTTAACCATGCTTCTTTTATAAGCTTCCTCCTTGATTTGAGCTGCTCTCTCTTTTCTTTAAGGAGGTCCAAGTTGGCTAGCATCACTGCTGTATATTGGTACTCCTATTTTTACCAGAATCACTGCTTTAGTTCCATAGGTCAGAGAGAAATGAGTTTCGTTAGTATGACTTCTTATGGTAGTAGTCATGTATGCCTAAAGAACTGATGGAAGTTCTTCAAACCAATTTTCCTTGGCATTATCGAGTCTTTTCTTCAGCGAGCTCAGAAGGGTTCTCTTGGTGACCTCTACTTGGCCATTTGCTTGGGGATAAACAAGCGAGCTATAGTGGTTCTCTATTCCGTGACTCTCACAGAAATCTCCGAAGAGGTCACAATCAAACTGCTTGCCATTGTCGGTAATCAGCACTTTCGGGAGGCCAAAACGACAAATGATGTTTTTTCACACAAAGTTCTAAATTTTCAGTGTGGTGATGGTGGTCAAGGCTTTTGCCTCTGCCCATTTGATGAAGTAATCTATCGCCACCACCTCGAAATTTATCTGCCTTTTGCCTAATGGAAAAGGACCTATGATTTCCATGCCTTATTGAGAGAAATGCCATGGGATGCTGACAGGGGTCATCAGCTCTACTGGGAGCTGTTGGACATTGGCAAACCGCTGGCACTTATCACACTTCTTTACCAGCTCCTTGGCGTCTTGCAGGATGGTAGGCCACAAAGTAGCATTGCCTTCTGACTTTGAGAGCCAGCGATTTCACAGCTAAATGTCCTCTGCACAATCCTTCATGGATCTCTAATAGAGCTAATTGGGCTTAATAGGTGTAAGCAAAGCATGAATGGAATGACATACTCCCTTTTGTATAAATATGCCTTAATGACCACATACCTGTTAGAGATATATTTAATTATTTTGGCCATCTTCTTATCCTTAGGGAGAGCTCCTCTTGTAAGATAATTCAAAATTGGGTCGATCCAGCATTTACAGACTTACACCGGAGCTATATCCACTTCCTCAAGCTTTTCAACGGCCTTTCTTTCCAGGCACTCTACATGAACACCACTGGGTATCTCTGCTAATGATGCCAGCTTGGCAAGGTGTTTCATCATAAAACTTGTTGCGGATCTGTGATTACTTGCAAGTGCACAAATCAGTATAAACTATAGTTTAGGCAAGTGCGACATCGAACCTAAGGTACTTAGTACGTGTTCCACTCACTAAATTTTGATTAATTCCAAATCTAGTTTAGAAATTGGGAGATGATGAGTTATCAATTAAAAGTACAAATACAATAATCAATAAATAAAACACTAGGGTGTCGGAGTCATATATTTTATATCATGTTCCTAATATTCATACCCAATAATCTCTACTCTTTATCTCCCACTAATCTGGTCTCTCGACTCTATTAGATGCGGACAATAAAATCAAATAAACCTAATTAATTTTTAGAATCCAATTATTAATTCTTCTATAGCCAAACATATATATATATATATATATATAAGATCAAAACACTCACTATATCCATTAAAACACAATTTATATCTCCTTTTAACAAATCATAAACTTAATCCAACAAATGATAATGAGAATCCAATCGTCTCTTTTATCAATCAAAACTGGCATCCAATAGGAAGAATTGTTTTCATCATTAAAGCATTAAATGGATTATTTGGCATGAGTATGTGCAATGGAATCAATCATATATAATTATCCTTGACCTTAGAAAATAATCTAGCCTAGCATGCTTCTAATTAAAACACAAAACATGATAATTGAATATAAATGAATAAATAAAATATTTACTTGGTACGCGAAAATAAATTGAAGCAGAAAAGAAATAGCTCTGAATTAATTATATTGGTTCACTAATCTTCCAAACAATCAAATTACAATAAAAATAAAGGCTTTGGTAAAAATTGAAGATCGAAAGAAAGGAAAAAAAAAAAAAGAAAAGAATAATTGGAAGCAGTAATGTTTTAGTACTCTGCCTGCTTCTTTGTAAGCTTCTATTCTCTCCCTCTGCCTATTCCTCTCCTCTCCAGGCTCTACCCCTGCCTCTGCTCGGCTCTTGTTGATATAGTGAAAGAGTGAGCCTCAATCATTGAAGACCGATTAGTATGGCTATAGACCGATCTAAAATGCTTGAAGGAGATCCACCAAGGGTGAAGGCCAATCGGTCTTAGCTTGAAAGTTTGAAGACCGATCGAAACCCCATGGTTTCCCCAAGAGGACGAGTGAAGTCTTGTGATAGTTTGCATTAAATATAACAACAAAATTTGAATGCAATGATTTTTATTAAAATTTATTCCCCTTTCTTTACTTAATGCAAATAACTTAACAAAGATATCAAAACACGCACATACTAAGCAATGTGACACACACGCAATATCAAAGTTCCCAAACTAGCAAGATTAATAAGAATTTTTTTTCTCCAATCTCATTGTGTGAGTGTGAATTGATAGTAACATAACATCATTGATATCCAAATAGGCAAAACTTTGAAATCCTATCTAGACTATGCTTGACTAAACTCCTCACATGGCATACACTCAATAAATGAAGCACTCACGAATAGGGTGTAAATGCTCTCATTACATGCGGGCTATAAAGAGTAAATGTATTAAAATTCAAATGCCTCACACATGTATTTATATGAAAAACGCTATAAATGAAAGAACAAGAAGCTCATGAAAGGATAAATCCCACTAGAAAGGAGAAATGCATAGTTTGATCCTCTCTACCATTCTTACCTCAAAACTATATTTTAAATGATCGTTAAGACTTTGTCGAGTTGTAATGTAAGGCTTAGGGTGATGGTTAATCAAATAAGGGGGGTATAAAAGGATTCAAAGATCTAAGAAATATATTGAGACATGAAGTTAACTTTTTAGGCTAAATTTGACTTTATTTGAGCTTTTTCTTTTCAGTCTTTTCCTTTTCTTTTCATCGCAGATTTCTTACTTCAAGCTCATTTTTTTACTATTTCTTATGTATAGAAATAACATCTCAAACATTCTTAGATAAAGGGTAGGCTATATAAATATGGTTTATACTCCTAATTGGAGTAGGGTAAAGATATCAGGCTACCAGAGAAAGGCTATAAAATAAAGCTCAAAGGGGTGACTAGCGGTATATATTTCACGGTATGATTAGACTATATGTAGGGTACCAAGGACGGCCTAAGTCACTTCCTAAGGTTTACAGTTTTTCAGTTCAAGTAATATCAAGAATCCTTAAAAGAAAATTGTATTTCATGGACGTACCTTTCTAGTGTTCAATCAAAGCAAAGATAATGAGACTGTTCAATGAGATACGCCTTTCAAAAATTAAGAGTTGATGTAAAAACCCTCAAATAAGAAGATTGGCTAAAATACTCATGGGTTATTTAGTCTCCACATTTATGTTCTTGAAGAATTTTTAGTTATGTCCACTCTTTCATCTAGTTATGCATAAGTTGTTAATGTGCTCAAGTATAATGATGATTGAAAATCGTGAAATTTCTCTTAATAAGGATAATAGGAGAACTAAGCATACATATGAAAAGTATTAAGACAAACGTGTCATTGTTAGCACATCGGCTATACAAAGGGAAACTTAATATCAGTCCAAGAACTATTGCATTTTTTTTAATTATAGAAAATAAGTTTGTTCAATTTCTAACAAAGTGCAACATGTGAAGTACATGGAATGATAAGAAAAATAAATCCCAACCCCAACTAAAATCTTACATTATCCTCAATGTATAAACACAAGTAAATAAGAATGGGAAAGATATCACTTGATGACAATGGGGCTTAATGAGAAAATAGACATGCACTTTTGTTAGAGAGAGAACAAGGAAAAGCAAAATAAAAATCCAAATATATAATATTATACATAATAATATACAATAATCATGGCATCAAAAAATCAAACTTGGTAAACGGGATCCTCCAGAAGTATAACTTCAACTACTGGGTTTTTAAACTCCAAATATGGTTTCAAGCGATGGCCATTCACTTTAAACACACTACCATATTTGGGATTCTGAATCTCAATGGCCCAATGAGGATAAACCTGTTGGACTATGAAAGGACCAGACCATTTGGAATTCAACTTTCCTGGGAACAAATGTAGACGAGAATAATACAAAAGGACTTTTTGGCTAGGGTGAAACGATTTCCTAAGAATATTCTGATCATGCACCCTTTTCATCATTTCTTTGTATGACTTTGCACAATCATAAGCATAATTCTTTATCTCTTATAGCTTAGCAATTTGGAGCTTTCCATGATTTCCTACCTGGTCAACATTAAAATTAAGTTATTTAACAGCCCCAAAAGCTCTATGCTCCAACTCAACAGGTAGGGGACATGCCTTGCCATAAACTAAACAGTAGGAAAATGTTCCAATGGGAGTCTTGCATGCAGTACAGCATGCCCACAAAGCATTTATTAATTAGACTGACCAATCCTTCCTATTGGGATTTACCATATTTTTCTAAAATATGCTTGATTTTCTTATTTGAAATTTCAGCCTGCCCACTAGTTTGTGGATGGTATGCAGTCGACACTTTATGGATCGCTCTGTACTTCTTCATTAGACTCTCAAATGGTCTATTGCAAAAGTGTGACCTCCATCACTAATAATAGCACGGGGTTTATTAATACGTGCAAGAATATTCTTTCAACACTTGAACAACCTCTTTGTGGTCATTTGTTCGGTACGCAGTAGTTTCGACCCATTTTGACACATAGTCAACGGTTACTAAAATATAAAAATTACCAAACGAGTTAGGAAAGGGTCCTATAAAGTCTATCCCCCACACATCAAAGATCTCCACTATCAAAATGAGACTAAGGGACATCATACTTTGGCACGTAAGACTACTTAACTTTTGACATCTCTCATAAGCAACACAATAGGCATGGGCATCACGAAACAAGGAAGGCTAATAAAATCCACACTGCAAAACTTTACCAGTGGGTTTCTTTCCACTAAAATGGCTTCCACATAGCTGATCATGGCAAAAGAGAGAATTTACATTTGATCATCCTCAGGAACACATCTCCTAATTACCTGATCGAGACAGTACTTGAAGAGATAGGGATCGTCCTAATAAAAGTACTGCACCTCGAACAAGAATTTGTACTGATCTTGCTTTAACCAATGATTTAGTATTTCACGTGTGACAAGATAGTTGACAATGTTCGCATACCAATGTGATTGGGAAATTTGCATAAGCTGCTTATTGGGGAATATTTCAGCTATGGGCAATGAATCACTAGAGAATCTATATTATAAAACACCAAAGTTGACTAATTTTTATCTCAAAAAATATATGCATCAAATGGCTAAAAATATATCTATTATAGTGTGCCTTAATCATACACCCTTAGATCTCTTTTATATACCCATGAAGATGTCAAATCAACTCACACCAAAAATATACACCCAATAAACTCTCACATACTAATAATTTTGTCTACATTAAAAATGTCATAACTTAAAATAAAAAATTTAAAATTTAATAAAAATTTAATATTTAAAATATACTAATTAAGATCAATTAAACAAGATCCATCATGACTATATAATTATACAAAAAAAAATCAAGAAAATTATTGTGTAACATATAAGGTTGTACTTTATGTATTCGTACATTACTGGTCATCTCAATCTATCATTTTTAAGACGTACGTTACGTGGTTGGATTATGATTAAAAAGCTCTTTGAAAAATTAAAAATAAGTCGGTCCAATCCGGTATACTTTTAGTTTTTTCAGCATGAAAATATATTGAATTTACGTTTCAGTTGTTCACAACGTTAAATTAGACTAGACAATGGGCTCAAAATAGAATAATTGATTTTGTCTATTTAAATTCGTCACATGTTAATTTTTTTTACCGTGCCGGATGGCACGAGTACACCTTAGTTCACTTATAAGCCTGGACAGGTGGTCTACTACAACATTCTCAGCTCATTTCTTATCTCTAATCTCTAAATCAAACTCTTGTAGCAATAAGACCCACCGAATCAGCTGCGACTTTGCATCTTTCTTAGAAAGCAAGTCTTTTCAAAGTGGTGTGATCTGAATAAACAAGGACTTTAGATCCTAAGAAATAAGATCTAAACTTATTTAGTATCAAGGACAACAAAGCCATTGGAAAGTAAAAAGTGTCTACCTTAATCAAAACATCTTCAATGACACCCTTAGGAATTTTCATTGATCTATTAACAAATTGGATTGTTATTGGTGTAGGCTTCAACTCTCCTAAATGTAATTGCACATAAATAAAATATGGCAGTAAATTTACACTGGCCCCCAGATCTACCAAAGGTCGCTCAATATGATTATCCCTAATCTTGCATGAGATTGTTGGACAACTAGGGTCCGTATACTTGATAAGGATCCTGTATTGAATGATGGAGCTTGCTTGTTCAGTTAAGAATGCCTTTTTCAGAATATTTATTTTCCTCTTTTGAGTTACTAAGTCTTTAAGGAACTTAGCATAAGAATGTACTTACTTGAATGCATCGAGTAATAGGATGTTTACCTGAACTTGCTTAAACACCTCCAAGATTTCTTCAAATTGAGTACCCTTCTAATTGTCTTTTGGCCTATGAGGAAATGGGGTTTTAAGAACAAAGGTCCTGCTCGAGAGATCTTCACTTGCTTGCTTAGAATGATGAGCTTGGTTCACAACTTGAGGTGTAGGCTCAACCTCAGTTGGAATCTCCTCTTCCTTTTTTTTTTTTCTTTTTCTTCTTTTTCTAGCAATATTACTTTATTGTCAATCACCTTTCCCGACCTAAGTGTGGTGATGGCTTGGACTTGCCCATGTGTTGGTGTATTTAGTGGGTTAGGAGTTGTCCCACTTAAAGAAACATCTTTAGGGTTCAGAATTGGTTGACTAAAAAATTTACCCTTCTCTTTTACACCATAGTTGATATGCCACTTAAACCATTTGACTCTCTAGCCCTGATGATGGCTTAAGTGTTCATGAGGCCATTATTCTTGACTTCTTGCAAAAGTTAGCTTGAAGTCTGATTATTTTGGATGGTCACATGGATGAATTGTTTGAGAGTGTCCTTCAAAGATGAGAATTGTTAAGTGATATTGGATGATTGAGCAGGTTGAGTAGGATGGAATGGTGGATAAAAATTTACAGGAGGACAAAAACCAGGAGGTGGCTACTGTCGTGGAACATTAACTGATGAAAACCCATATCGGACGTGGGTTGAGCTTGTGTCCACGAAAAATTTGGGTGATTTTTCAAACCGGGATTGTATGTCTCTGTGAATTGGCTATTGAATTGCTTCTTGTACTAATTTATCTCATTAAGTTTTCATGATGCGAATTCAAAAAATTCTACCATAGAGGGGCAAGTTTGCGACGAGGGCTACTACACACAGAGCATATATCCTTCAGCTTGAACTTGATTGACAGAATTACCGTCCAACTGTAAAGTTAGCATTTTAAGTTTCTTTGAGAGACTATCTAACTGCCTTCTAGTCTCTACACATTCCGTCAACTCATAGATGCCTTTTTTCTTCTTGCTTTGAGATGATGAATTTCTTCAAGAGGATAAATCCCATTGCTGAGAGCTTTAGAAAATTATAAGCTTCATCTTCTATGAGACTAAGAAATGTTCCACTGTTCATTGACTCAATCATATTTTGATTAGTTTGAATCAACTCGTTGTAGAAAAATTGTACCAGTCTCCATGTTTCGAAACCATGGTGGGGACATCTAAGAAATAGGTCCTTAAATCTTTCCCAAGATTCATAGAATTTTCAATGATATTCTTGACAAAAATCGAATATCTATCTTCGAAGTTCATTCGTCTTTGACATAGGGAAAAAATTAGTAAGAAATTTGAAAACCAAAGTTTCCCAACTAGTAATGGACCTAGAAGGTAGTGAGTTAAGCCATGCCTTTGCTTTTCCTTTTAGGGAGAAAGGAAACAAACGTAAGCGAACTGACTCATCTGAAAATTTTTGGAACATAAAAGTGGCGCAAATTTTTGAAAAATCCTTAATATGGAGATAAGGATCTTCTTGATTGATTCCATGAAAAATTGGAAGAAGTTGCATAACTTGGGGTTTAAGTTCGAAATGATTTGCGGTGGTAGGAGGTAAAACTATACATGACGGCGGTAGTGATAGGAGAGAAAAGCTCCTTTAAAGTTTTTGTCTTTTCTTGTTCTTCAACCATTGTTCCTTCCTCAAACAAAGGATTAAGCTCTAAGTTCTGAATCCTATTTAATCTTTTAGTACCACGCTTCCAAACAAGGCTCATACACTAATCTATAACTAAGTTTTCATTTTTTAAAAAAAAAATGAAGTAGAAGGAAATAGTCTAAATTAGTGAGATGATGGGACGACTAACTTTCAAGTCCCCAGCAACAACGCTAAAAACTTGTTGCGGATGTTTTATTTACTCATAAGTGCACGAGTCAATAAAGTATAGTTTATGCAAGTGTGAGGTCAAACCCAAGAGACTTGATACATATTCCACTCACTAAATTTTGATTAATTCCAAATCTAGTTTAGAAATTAGGAGATGACGAGTTATCAGTTAAAAGTATGAATAAAATAATCAATTAATAAAACACTAGGGTGGCGGAGTCATATATTTTATATCATATTCCTAATATTCATACCCAATAATCTCTATTCTTTGTCTTGCACTAATCTGGTCTCTCGACTTATTAGATGCGGATAATAAAATTAAATAAACCCAATTAATTTTTAGAATCCAATTATTAATTCTTCCACAGCCAAACAAATGTATATATATAAAATCAAAACACTCACTATATCTATCAAAACACAATTTATATATGCTTTTAACAAATCATAATCTGAATCCAACAAATGATAATGAGCATCCAATCTTATCTTTTATCAACTAAAACTAGCATCCAAATGGAAGAATTATTTTTATCATTAAAGCATTAAATGGATTAATTGGCATGAATATGTGCAATATAATCAATCATATATAATCATCCTTGACCCTAGAAAACAATCTAGCCTAGCATACTTCTAATTAAAACACAAAACATGATTATTGAATATAAATGAATAAATAAAATACTTACTTGGTGCGCCAAAATAAATTGAAGCAGAAAAGAAATAGCTCTGAATTAATTATATTGGTGTTAGAACAATTGAAAAGTAGTAGTGTGTTAGCACTCTGCCTGCTTCTTTGTAAGCTTTTATTCTCTCCCTCTACTTGCTCCTCTCATTTCTGGGCTCTCCCCCTGCCTCTGCTAGGCTCATGTTGATATAATGAAGGAGTGAGCCTCAATCATTGAAAACCAATCGGAATGCATGCTTGAAGAACGATTAGTATAGCTGTAGACTGATCCAAAATGCTTGAAGACCGATCCACCAAGGGTGAAACCGATCGATCTTAGCTTGAAACTTTGAAGACCGATCGAAACACTAAGAAGGTTGATCAATAACCTTTGAAAACCGATTCATCTAGCCAAATGACCGATCGATCATTGGATTGAAATACAAGACCGATCGGGCTTTAATGAAGAATTAATGAAGAATGGCCGATTGGGCTTTAGGGTACTGGTGCTGCTCGGGCCATTTTCGAACTTTCGATGTCTTTTGGGTTTGATTTTACATCATTTGAAATCTTCTTGATTTTATTCCACACACCTGAGTACTAAAAGCACAACAAACATGAAAATATATGCTCTCCAAAAGCACAATAAACATGAAAATATATGCTCTCCAAAGTATAAATTAGTGGGTTACAATATACTAATTTCTTAGCATATCACTAGGCGGTCCACCCTGCTGTTCTGAACTTGTGGGACCTTGATAAAGATGACGTTTGTATGTCTCCAAGCTTTCGCTTTAGCTCTAGCCAAATACACGGCCATGCGATCTTCTTTAGCCATGTTGTGGCCAAGTATTTGGCCAACCATGAATTTTGTTTTGCCCCCAAGTCCTCAACTATCCTTAGGCCTGCGATGTTGGCTTCTTATTCAGCTTCATTATTTGAAACCTTGAAAAGGTTCTTCAGAGCTATCTCTAGTGTGTTGGCCTCAAGGGTGATTATTACCAAGCTAGCACCAAAACCTTGTAAGTTAAAAGCTCCATCGGCGTGAAGTAGCTATATGAGAATTTTAGGTAGTATGTTCATTAGGATGTTAGAGCTCAAGGTGCTTGGGTCTACAGGTGGCAATAGTTCTAGCGCTTCGGGAACCTGTTCTTTGGTGTAGGTGAACTATGTTATGAAGTTTTTCATGGTCTGGCCCTTAATTGACACTCGTGGTTTGTAATTAATCAAAAATTGCCAAAGCTCCACAGCTTAGATGGCTAACCTACCCGACTATTCTATCTTGTTAAGGATTCTTCGTAGTGGCTGGTCTATGAGCACATCGATAGCTTGGACTTGGAAGTAGGGCCTCAGCTTTCTAGAGGTGATCAAGAGGGCATAAGCCAACTTCTCCAGTCTGGGGTAATTGAGATCAGCAGCATGCAGAACTCTGCTAGTGTAGTAGACCAGTAACTGTGCCCCTTCTTCATTCCTCATAAAAGCTAAGTTGATGCCATGTGTGGCACTGTGAGGTACAAACACATAGTATTTCCCTTCTTTGGTGAGCTAAGGAGAAGATGAGTTCTTAGGTATTGCTTGAGCTGCTAAAAGCAAGCTCACACTCCTTTGTCCATTTGAAGGCCCTCTTAAGAGCTTTAAAGAACGGGTGGCATTTATCTGTTGCCTTAAAAATGAACCTGTTCAGAGCCGCCACCCTTTTGACTAGGCTTTGGACTTCTTTAAGGCTTGGTAGGAGACTTTATATTGATCAGGACTTGTATTTTTTTTAGGCTAGCCTATATCGCTCTTTGTATTACCATGAAACCCAAAAATTTTCTTCCCATTAACTCTTAAAGCATACTTAGCTGGGTTGAGGGACATACCATTCTATCTGAGGATGGCGAAAGCTTCATTGAGGTTTGCCACATTACTGTTGTTGATGTAGACCTCTATATTCCTGCCTATCCGATCTTTAAACAATGCGTTCATGACCCTCTGATAGGTAGTCCTGGCGTTTCTTAGACCAAACGGCACTTAGGGTAGTGAACCTCACAGATGAAACCAGCTTGAAGGAGCTTATGGATTTTTTCCTTGGCAGCCTAATTCTTTTCGGCTGACTTTTGGGTTAAGCCCCTTCATTTCACCATGGGACCATGTAAAGACATCAGCATTGGCCCTCAAGCATTGGGAGAGCTATTTTCTGACTTCAGGAGTGATTTGATTGCTGATCTTGAGTAGTTTGTCAGGCTACGAGGGATCCAAGAGTAGATCTTCCAGGTCCTCCACTAGCTTGCCCCTGAGCTCCTTTTATTTGTCCTTAGGGTCTAAGGTGTTAATTTCCAGCGTTGAAGGGCTACCAGACCCTTTTGCGTCAATCAGCTCCTCAGTGGTCGTAGCTTCGAGCTCCATCATTGTGATATCGACACTTTTAACCTATTTTAGAGCTTCGAAATGGCAATATCTAGCTTTCATTTGACTTCCTCTTACCTACCCAACTCCGTGGGGGGGGGGGGGTTGGGAACCTTACAATTAAGCTATAGGCTGATGTGGCGGCCTTAATCTCATTGAGAGTACCCCTACCCAGGATAAAATTATAGTTAGGGGCCTTGTCGAGAATCGAAAACTCTACCATAGTAGTGATCTGCTTTGGAGCCGTTCTGAGAGTAACTGAGAGTTTGATTGTTCCCAAGGACTCAGTCCTCTCCCCAAAGAAACCTACTACTGTGACTAATGACGAGGTCAGGTGCTCGGCGATGAGACCCATGGCCTTGAACGCACTGTAGTACATGAGGTTGTAGGTGGCTCTGATGTTTATGAGGATATGATGGACATTTTGATTACTTTCATAGTTGTCACCACTAGTGGATCATCATGAAGGGTATTCTATCCCACTCATGTCTTCATCTGTGAAGGTGATCTTTACGACGTCATATTTCACCATCTTTGCAGGTCTGGAACTGAGGAACTCAGCCTCCGAGCTCGAGGACTTGGCCTGTCTAATGTGGGCCTTTCAGGACCTACTGTTGTTTCCAGAAAAGGATGAGCCTCCTTCAATTACGAAGATCTCATTAGCATGTTTCTTTCCCTTAGCTTTTGAGGGAGCATCATTCTTCTTTTTTACATATTGTCGGAGCTGTCCTCTCTAGACGAGCTTTTCGATCTCTTCCTTTAACTTTCAGCAGTCGTCCGTTTCATGGCCGTGGTCCTTATGGTACCGAAAATAGTTCGTTGTGTCCCTCTTCTTCTCTGAGGTTTTCATCTTCCTGGGCTCTGGGAGTTGCCTTGGATCCAACTGGGCATAGACCTCACCCAGAGAAGCTGTCAACGGGGTGAACTGTTGGATGGCTTTGCCTTTATTTGGTTCAGATTTTCTTGCTTCTTTTTGCCATTCTTTTCCCCTTTCTCTTGGCCGCGGGGTGGACTGTTTCCCCTTTGACGCTCGGAGGAGGGCAAAAAGGCCGAGAGACCTAACAAATCACACCCCTAGAGATTTTCTTCTACACCGATCTATTTGTTGACATCATCTAAGAGTTTGAACATGGTTTTTGGAGCCATCCTAACCAAAGTCATCAAGGAGTGAGGGGAACTCACCCCTTCGATGAAGGCATCCTTGGTTGAATCAGCAAGCATAATCCTTCAAGCTTTTCGCCAACCTCTGTTTAATGGTAAAAAGGTAAGTGGAAGGCTTACATTACTTTTGTGTCCCGAGGAAATAAGCTATGAACCTAGTTTCGAGCTCCTGCGAGCTTTGAATTGACCTCGGGAGCAAACTGTTGCACCACATCGCATTGATCCTTTGAGAGTTGTGACGAATACTCTGCATATAATGCCATATGGGACATTCCGAAGCCCCATTATGTTCCTGTACTGCTGCCAGTGGTCTACAAAATCTGTGGTGCCATCATACAACTCTAATGTCGGGAGCTTGAATCGCTCCGCAAATGGGGATTAAGAATCCTTTACCAGAGCCACGGCCGAGCACCCTCTGAAGTGGAACATCATTTTCATCATCTCAGCCAGCTAAGCTTTCATCACCTACCTGAGCCTTTTCTCCTCCTCTTCAACAGATCATTTATTAGATATCATGTTGAACACGGACCCTCGGGGTTTGGCACCTGCTTCCAGTATTGGTTCCTGGATTAGGGGAATGGGAGGTCGACCTCCTCTATTCCTGCTCTGGTGTCTAGAAGCTCTTTCAGAGCGTCCTCCACGGACCACGTTCACTTGCAGTCCCTTGCTGGCGGTGGAGGAGGTCTGGCTAAAATTTCTTCAAAGGAGGACTCACGCCTGGAGCTGGACCGATCAGCTTCAAACTCACTATTCCTGTTACGACTCCCCCTAGATTTTTTGCGACAGTCCCCAAGCCTTTGTACAGTCAGAACTCGTGCTGAAAGTGGGTGGGCAAATACAGACGCAAGGCCAAAATTGACCTATCTCTCGAGCTAGGTGGGGGAGTCCCTCTCTGAGCCAAGAGCCTATTAATTTAGACTTAAAGGGCGGCCTATTGTGCCCTCAGTGCTACCAAAGGGTCTTGTTGGGTTTGTCCTGAAGTAGACATAATGAATCTTTGTTGTGTGTTTTTGGAAAGGAATGTGACTTTGAGAAAATGTCATTCCCACAGATGGCGCCAAACTATTGGTGCAAAAATCTAAAGTTGGTATATATTCGACCACACAATTAAATGATTGAAGGAATAATGAATTGAACTAAGAAAGATAAGGATGTATAGAGGAGGTTCGCCCTATATGAAAAGATGACGCCCAAATGATTGGTATATATTTGACCACACAGTGAGTTTATATTACAATCTAACTATGTCTCTCCAGCTATTCTATTCTTACACGATTACAATGAAAGTATTGCCAAGCCACACAGAGTCTTGTATCAGGAGCTCTGTAGTGTGCTTTTGAGCTCTATTTCTCTGTATCTCTTTCTCTCTCTCTCTCTTATAATAAAGACTAGATTGCTTGATTCTGTCTCAGTTTTCTGATTATTCTTGGTTGTTGAGGGTAGTAAATGCTTTTCCTATATATATGACAGAGAGGAAACGTGTGAGAGAGATCTCAAAGCAGGTTTGAGGCCATCCCTAGTAATCATTAACTTTGACCTTACTTTTTCATGGATTCCGGTGCATTAAATGCATTTATTTTGCATTTAATGAAGTTGAGGGAGGCTTTGTAGCGTTGGCAGAATTGGTAGTAGTCGTCCATGCTGTCCATGCTTTTCTAACACAGTGGTTGGCCAGAGAGCTCCAGAGCTTGCTGGAAGAGCTCTGGCCTTCAAGCTCCGTAACATGTTGTGCAAATATAACCATTAGGTCAAATGCCCACATTCTTTGGAGCTCTGGCCTCCAGGTGGCACTCGAGAAGAGCTCTCGAGCTCCCCTGACTATAGCGGACTAGGTTACTGGCGCAGGAGGCCACGTGTCTGATTGTGGTTGGCGAAGTGGATTAACTTATTAATTTGCCCCATCACCTATTATGGGAAATTGATAGATATCATTCAAATTCGATACATTAGTGATATAACATTGTGTTAACAGGGAGGAATAAAGCTGAGTATAAGTTTGGTGAACTTCAATCATTTGTTATACAGAAGCACAAGTGGTTGAGAAATCAAAAAACCTTTCATCCTTGCATTCTAAGCAAAACAAGCTTGGTAATCGTAAGAACCTATGAAAAAAGATTGCACATAGGCTGGCATGGCTCTTTTCAATAAAACTAGAATTTTCACGAATTAGAGGGCCATTGGGATAGGAGGAAATCTTGGTGATACCGTAGCCAATACTCGGTGCAAGATTTAATGAATATGATAGAAGATTTTTAAGTTTTCGGTACTCCAGTCATAAATTAATCATAATTTTTAATTGCACCGTTAGATTAGGCTAATTTTTGGATATGTCGTTCGGAAAGTAAAGTTACTATTGTTTTTCAAAAATTTAGGACGATTAGAGGTCATTTTGAATGCGAAAATGATCAATTTTTGCAACTTAGCTGGATTAGAAAAAATTTGACCAGATTGCAATTTGATGCTATCAAACCCTAATCTCCTCATATGGTTCCTCTACATGATCCAAGAAGGTGAAATACCTTTCTTCTTATAGGGTTTTTCATAGTTATTTTGTTCAATCTATACCCAATATCAAACGATCCTTGAATTATGTCTCCATTAGAGAATGTGTTTGAGGCCGATTGAGACGATTTATGCTTCTAAACAGCTGTAGAGACCATATTTCCATGAATTATGTCTTCTGATCATTTTTCTTTGATTTACTATTCGATGGAACAAATTTGAATTGGCATCCCACTCTGTAACTCCTTTAATTTTGGCTTTTTGATTCCATGAAACTTCTTCTTTCAACATCTCATCGAAATCTGATATCAACTTCAATCTCTCGGCTTTCGTATCCTTTCCAATTGTCCCCCTAGCTTCTTCATCATCAATTTCCTTAATGCGTCGAGAAATTAGCTCCTTTATTCTAACATCCCCAAAAGACTCGGAATTCCATTGCTTTATTTTGTGTTTTACCCTCTTCAACTTCTCCATAAATTTGTAACCCTCCCACCCACTTCCTGAATTATCAAGCCACCATTCCTTGAATTTCACTAAAAAATCACGATCGCTCAACCACATATTCTCGAAGCGGAACGGAGTAGGACCCCATTTAAACGGACTCGAATCAAGAAGCAAAGGAAAGTGATCATATGTTAATCGAATCGCCACCTCTTGTCTTGCGATTGCCATCTCATCCCATCCAGCCGAAAACATAAATCTATCAATCCTAGAATGAATTGTGCCATTTGACCAAGTAAAAGCTGAATTACTAATACCCGGGTCAATCAAATCCGAATTCCTGATAAATTCATCAAGACACCTCATGCTTCTAGTCCACCTCCCCTCAACCCCACCTTTTTTCTCCGATGGATATCTAGTAGTATTGAAATCTCCACCAAGACACCATTTGCTACCACACAACCCAAATAAACTAGCTAATTCCTCCCAAAAAGCACTCATTTCTCTGTATCTACACGGACCGTAAATGACGGTAAACCACCAACTTTCACCCTGCTTTGGTTTAAGCTTAACAGAAAAAGTATAACTTCTTTCTATAGATTCTTCACACACCACCACTCTCACATCCCAAATAATAATTACTCCACCAGATCTGCCTTCCGAAGGAATATAAGCCCAGTCTTTGAATCCGACACCCCACACCACACTAATTGTTTCCCATGTGATTACCTCCCTCTTTGTTTCCTGTAAAACTAGAATATCCGGTTTCTCTCTCACTACTACCTTGATACTTCTCTTTTTCTCCCTCCCTCCCAAACCCTTAATATTCCAAGACATAATCTTCATCGAGAACCTTTTACACCCCTTATAATTGAGCTACCTTCATCCCGTTTCTCATAATTCACTTCGCACTTCAAATTATGTAGCTCTCTAACCCCCTTCTTGCCTGACTTCTTGCATTTCTTCTTGTTACCAGTTTCTGAACAACTAGTAGCAATCATGTTGACCCCCATCTCTTCTAATAACTTACTGTATTTAAACTTTTCTATTTCATTTAGCCCCACCCAATCCTTGTTGTTGCCTGACTCCCTGTAAACCACCATTTGAGAATTGCCTGATTTGCTAAAATGCTTATCTCTGATTAAAACCTTCGATGGTGTATCGTTGCCTCCTTATTCCAAACGGTCTGATGAACTCACTGCTTCGCTACCCCCTTATCTGCCTATGTTAACTCGTTATTTGCTGCTGAAACTTTACAAACTGTTGATAAGCATGCCCCACTACCCCCATAATCTGCCTAAAAAAACTCATAACTGATTACTGGAAGTACCTGTTGAATGGCAGTACTTTGAAGCGTTACAACCCTTGATTTTGATTTTGCCACCCAAACATCATTGTTTTCCACCATTGATGTTAATGAAATACCCGTTTTTATCACCATCTCACTATTGTAAAACATGATCATAGGTAGCTTACTTAGCCTCCTATTCACCCTTATGTCACCTGTGAGAACCGAAAAAAGATTACCCAGTTTGAATATGCAACCTCGAACCTGATCGTAACTAACTTGAGACCACCAACTACTCGATTGTTCATCCCTCCTTGCTATGTAATTACTGATATTGTTGCCTGTGTTACCTACATTAAACAAACTCATCAAACTTTTTCCATTTTCTTCAAAATGTTCAAAACTAGCATGATCTTCTAATTTTTCCCCATCGGAACTTTCATTATATAAGGTGCCTTCTTCATCACATTCTAGATCGTCATCCTCAAATTGCAAATTGGCTTCGTCAGATGAATTAATGTTATCTTCCCCCCACACGGATTCCAAATTCATTCCATCACGTATTACATTGCTTTGACTCGTACTTCCCAATTTTCCATTACCTTCCCATTACTCGTACCTTCAATCTCCTCACCTGCTTTTAACGTGACCATGCCTTTCATTTTACGCTTGCTGTAGACTTGATTTGGTCTCTGCACCCATTTAAATTTTGTTAAATTGCTCATTCTTCTCATATTCCTGCCTTTGGATTTTGGGTCCACCCTAATCCAATCCTCTTCACCCCTATGTGATACTGCATCCACTTCTCCCTCTTCATGGGACTTGTTTGCTGTTTCAGAATCCCTAGTTGTAATTTCCTTCAGCGAAAAATGCGAGTGGTCCTGCGAGGTGCCCCCATGATTGCCAAAAACCGGCCACATTGCATTAACCCTAGCATGCCCTTGTATAACCTCCATGATGGCCTTCTCAGATTGTTCCTCTGGTTTTAAATGGCCATGCAATAAATCTCTAGATAACTCCTCTTGAGAGTCTTCCACAACCGTCCCAGTTAATGATACATCGTCCGCGAAAGATGACGACTCGTACTCTAAATCGTCCGCATCTAGTTTGTCTTCAGCCTTTTCTTGCGTCTTCCTATCACTAATTAATTTTGTTAAGGTTGCCGAAATGATCTTATCTTGCGCCATCGTCTTATCCATATAAGTGGAGTGTTCCAAAACTACCTCCTCTTCCCCCTCCGACAATGGCAGGAAATCCATTGGTTTCGTCCCTCCACTGGAGCAGTTCCTACTCATATTTCTTTTCTCACATATAAGCTTTGAGGTAGAGACAAGAGAAACAACGAAGTATTCCGAATCTGACACCGTATGAATCATCATCGAGGCAGGTATAAACCCATTATGATTACCTCTAACCTTAATTCTAGCCATCAACAAATTCTGAAATATTTTTGTTCTTGCATCAACTTCAAGCAACCCCCCACATCTTTCCCTTATAGTTTGAAAGATCTTCTCTGTCCACCAATTAGCTGGTAAACCATGAATATTAATCCAACCCCCAGTGCATGCAATCTTTCTATTATGGTAAATCTCTTTCTCATCCCATCTCTGCAATCTAATTGCATACGACCCACTCAAAAACACCAAATTTTTGCTGCCAAACACTTGAGCTGCTTCTTCGTTGCCACAAATAAGAATAGCTTTATTGGGTAATAACGGTTTCAGCTGAAAGTTGGTATTGTATAATTGATTCAAAGAACTTTGTATGCCATTCCATGTGTCCCACAAATTCTCTCTAATACACACCACAACCCGTTTCCAATCACAAGCGTGACTCGCTATAGCCTCTGTGCTAATTTGTCTTTCCCTTTTACAAACTATATTGTTGACAGAACTTTTCCTAACTGCCTCAGCGTAAGAAATCTGCCCTTCTACTTTTCTCTTAAGTACAGCTTTCTGTCTCTCATTAGCCATCCATTTTACTTTGTAGTTGTCTGCTATATTTGAGCTAGACGGAGAATAAAGAAGATTATGCAACGATTCCACTAAACCAAACTATAGAATTTAGAGAGAACTATTATTCTTATTCCATGATCCTAAAGAATGAAAACAATGCACCTTATATATGAAATAAACACAACTCCTAATTAACCTAGAGTCCCTATCAAGGTGGGATTCTACCCACAAATAAAAGAACATAAATAACTAAAATAAATAATAATGAATTATCAATACTCCCCCTCAAGTTGGTGCGAAGATATCCGTCATGTCCAACTTGCTCACTTGAAATTCGAACGGTTGCCTTAACAGGCCTTTGGTCAAAATATCTGTAACTTGTTGATTAGACGGAACAAAGGGAGTACATATAATTCCACCTTCTAGTTTCTCTTTGATGAAGTGCCTATCAATCTCAACATGTTTTGTCCTATCATGTAAGACCGGATTGTGAGCAATACTGATAGCAGCCTTGTTATCGCAGTATAGCTTCATCGGGAGACTTATTGGCCTTTTGAGTTTCTCTAAGACCCTTTGTAGCCAAAGAACCTCACATACTCCTTGAGCCATTGATCTAAACTCAGCTTCGGCACTGCTTCTAGCGACAACATTTTACTTCTCCATGTAACCAAGTTGCCCCAAAGAAACGTACAGTAGCCAGACGTGGACCGTCTATCAGTAATCGAGCCAGCCCAATCAGCATCGGTATACACCTTTATCCCTCTTTTATCGTTCTTCCTGAAGAACAGACCTTTCTCTGGGGAGCCTTTAAGGTAACGAAGAATACGATACACAGCCTCTAGATGCTCTTCACATGGTGAGTGCATAAACTGACTAACCATGCTCACAGCGAAAGCAATGTCAGGGCGCGTATGAGACAAGTAGATTAGTTTCCCAACTAACCTTTGGTATCTCCCTGTTTCGACTGGAACACCATCTTTAACATCTCCTAGCTTGGTACCCAGTTCTATGGGAATATCCGATGGCTTACACCCACTCATCCCAGTTTCTAACAGCAGATTCAAAATATATTTTCGTTGTGATACGACAATACCACTTTTTGAACGGGCCACCTCCATTCCAAGAAAGTATCGTAGGTTACCAAGATCCTTAATCTCAAATTCTCTAGCAAGATTTCGCTTCAGTCGATTCATTTCTTCAACATCATCCTCTGTCAAAATCATATCATCCACATAAACAATGAGAACAAAAAGTTCGTTTCTTGTGGGCGTCTTTGTGAAGAGAGTATAATCAGACTGCCCTTGATTATATCCTTGACCCTTGAGGAACTTCGTTAATCTTTCAAACCACGCCCTAGGGGATTGTTTAAGGCCATACAAAGACCGCTTTAGCTTGCAGATTTTTGTCCCAAATTCCTCAGTAAAACCAGGTGGAGGTTCCATATAGACTTCCTCTTCTAGGTTTCCATTCAAGAATGCATTCTTCACATCTAACTAATTTAGAGGCCAGTCCAAATTAGCTGCAACTGATAAAAGAACCCGAACTGTATTTAATTTTTCCACGGGAGAAAATGTTTCGGAATAATCGACTCCATACGTTTGAGTGAAACCTTTAGCCACCAGACGAGCCCTGTACCGTTCCACTGACCCATCGGAGTTATACTTCACAGTGAATACCCATTTACAACCAACAACTGTCTTTCCTTCTGGAAGCTTTACTTTCTCCCAAGTAGCATTCTTCTCCAGCGCTCTCATCTCCTCATACACCGCTTCTCTCCACTCCGGAACATTTAGAACATCCTAAACATTGTTAAGAATAACCACATTCGACACACGAGAGATAAATGTAGAATAAAAGGGTGAGATATTTTTATATGACACAAAGTTCGAAATGGGATATTTGAGAGATTTCGTACACGCTCTGATTCCTTTTCTAAGAGCAATAGGGAGATCAAGTTGATCAGACCGAGTTGACTCGATATTAACTTGAGAATTACCTTCAGGTATTTCAGAAGAGTCATCGTGAGTATCATGATCCACCTCCAGGTTGGATTCTTGGGGTTGCAGAAGGATGGTTTCTTTCCTTCCTTGTTCTGGATTTTTTCTAGAATAAACAAGACCTTTATACCGTTTTGCACACATCTCTGGTCCATCGGTAGTCAGATTTTGGGATGATACTAACCCTTGTTGTTCACCATTACCAACACAAGTATCTTCAATATTTAATTCATTTGGTTTCCGAGATTGTGTGTTAAAATAATTAGGTACTTGTTCATACAAAATATCAACGACTGAATTATCAAAACCGCAACCATCTTCACTCGTGCGCTCCCCCTGAAGATGGGAGTTGTAATAGGATTGCCCCTCGAAGAAGGTAACATCCATAGAAATGTATAATTTCTTGAAAATCGGATCAAAACATTTATACCATTTATGATTTGTAGGATAGCCTACAAAAATATATTTGTGTGCCTTTGGATCAGGTTTAGAATTTTTGGGATCATGATTATGAACAAATGCAACACTTCCAAATATTTTTAAGGGAATATCCCCTAATAACCGAGTGTTGAAAAATAGATCAGAAAACAATTTTATAGGGGCTTTAAATTTCAAAGTTCGTGTTGGAAGCCGATTAATAAGGTAAGTAGCAGTCAAAATAGCATCTCCCCAAAGGTATTTTGGAACTTTAGTTTGAAAAATTAAAGCACGAGCAACTTCAAGTAGATGTCTATTTTTCCTTTCGGCAACTCCATTATGTTGAGGAGTATAATTACAAGAACTTTGATGAATTATCCCATTTTTGACGAAAAAATCCCCTAACATCTTATTAAAAAATTCCTTCCCATTATCACTCCGAAAAATTTTAATTTTGGTTTGAAACTGTGTGTATATCATGGTGTAAAAGTTTTGAAACACACTCCCAACTTCTGATTTATCTTTTAAAAGAAAGACCCAACATACTCTAGTATGGTCATCAATAAAAGTTACAAACCAACGTTTGCCAGACCAAGTGGGCACTCTAGAGGGACCCCAAACATCACTGTGAATCAAGGTGAAAGATTGTGATTTCTTATATGGTTGAGACGGAAAAACCGTACGTTGATGTTTCGCTAATTCACAAGATTCACACCGAAATTTAAGCAAATTTTTATTCATTAATAACTTGGGAAACAAATGCTTTAAATACTGAAAGTTTGGATGTCTTAACCTATAATGCCATAACAAAATCTGACTATCACTAGAAACAGAAATAGAATTAAAACAAGTCTGCCGGTCTTGCCTTCTAGAGGTAGACCCATTATTGAAGAAGTAGAGACCTTCATCCTGTTTAGCAACCCCAATCGTCTTTCCTGAATTTGAATCATGAACTTCACAATGAGAAGACCAAAAGTTAACTTGACAATTGAGATCAAGAGCCAATTTGCTAACATATATAAGATTATACGATAAATTAGGGACATGTAAGATATCTTTAAGAGTGAGAGATGGGGAGACGATTATGGTTCCTTTGTCGGCAACTGCAGCGAAAGAACCATCAGCAATTTTAACCTTTTGATTCCCTGCACACGGAGTATAAAACGAAAAGAATTCCGAGATACCAGTCATGTGATCAGTAGCCCCTGAATCTAATATCCAGTTGTTATGGGATTTGATGCAGGCAATTGTAGCTGTAAACGTATTACCTGACTGAGCTATGGAACATGATGAGCCAGAATTTCCTAAGGAATGAGATTGAACCATTTTACACAAATGCTCCATTTGTTCCTTTGTGAATGGAAGTGGTTTTGAGGAAGACTGCTGCTCTGAATCTGTAGTGCTTGCTTGGAATGCTCGAGTTCCTCCCTTTTTTTTGTTATCCCGCTTATTCCAATTTGCTGGTTTGCCATGAAGCTTCCAACAACTATCCCTAGTATGACCTGGCCACTGGCAATGATCACACCACAATCTCTGCTTTCCTCCCCGCTTATCACCATCTACTGCTTTATCAAGGACTACAAGTGCAGATCCTTCACTCTCTGCACGGGGTTCACGTTCGTCTCTCAACATCACAGATCGTCGAGCCTCTTCTCTCCATACCTCTGAAAAAACCTCTCTAATAGTAGGCAATGGTATCCTGCCTAAAATACGACCCCGAACTTCGTCTAGATCCTTGTTTAATCCAGCCAGGAAGACAAACACGCGACCTCGCTCAACTTTCTTCTTGTAACGAGCACTATCATTCGGGTTTTCCCATTCTTCAGTTTCAAACAAATCCAACTCTTGCCATATGGCCATCATGTCATGATAGTAAGCTGTAACCCCACGATCCCCTTGTTGCATCTTCCACAACCGGTTATTGAGTTTGAACATTTGAGAATGGTTGTCTAGGTCCGAGTATGTTTCCTTAACCGCTTGCCAAATATCCCGAGCGGTCGACAAGAACATGTAGGGTTTACCAAGACCAGTTTCCATTGAATTAATCAACCACGAAGTAACCATCGAATTCTCCTCGCACCAAGACTTAAAGCCCGGGTCGTTAGATGGAGGTGGTATCACCTCGCCATTCACATAACCTAATTTTCTTTTGCCATCAATAAACAGTCTCATTGATTGTGCCCATTAAAGATAGTTTCTCCCATTCAACTTGTGACTGATATTTGCCACCGGGTTTTCACTCACAGAATAAATAGAAGTAAATTGCGATATAGAATCCATGAACGTAGAAGATGGGCTTGTAGTGGAACCACTAGCCGAATCTGTGAGACTCGGAGTAGTAGCACCCACCATAGCAAGTTTATAATTCATAGAGCACGATGATTAGCACGAAACAAATCTGGAACCAGTTAAACCACACAAATCTGGTGTGTCACTGGCGGGAAAAAATCAGTAGCCACACCACTCAAAAAACAGTTTCTAACCAAGCCACGTTAAACCAAACCGGAAATAAACTCACCAAGCCAAATACGAACCCAATCGACCAAACCATGGGCTGGAACAGGTGCGGAACAGTAAGACGAGATTGTCTGGAAAGTTTGGCGGTGATCGGAGCAGCGAACGTGCCGTCACGCGCGGCTACAGTGAAGGCGCGTGAGATCCACTCGCAGGGAGCTGGTGGCGCGTGTAGGCGCGTGAGAGGCCGATTCCCGGTGATTTTTCTGGCGTGAGGTCGTCTGAAGATTCCGAGTGACTCTGTGTGGGTGGTGTGATTAAAACACGATACACGTACCCAGAGTTTGAGAATGCAGTGTGCGGCTAGGGTTTTTTTGACGTAATAGTTCGTTGGCGGCTAGGGTTTTGGCCGGAATAAACTGCCTATGGAGTTCTTAACACTCCTCTGATACCATATAGAATTTAGAGAGAGCTATTATTCTTATTCCATGATCCTAAAGAATGAAAACAATGCACCTTATATAGGAAATAAACACAACTCCTAATTAACCTAGAGTCCCTATCAAGGTGGGATTCTACCCACAAATAAAAGAACATAAATAACTAAAATAAATAATAATGAATTATCAATACAAACCAACCATTGCCCTTCGAACCAGCTGGAAAATTAACTATATTGGTGACAGTGCCTTTGCGGATCTCCAAAAGTGTAATAAAACTTCCATTCTTGTTGGAATATTTTTCCATAGTAAACATGGCGTAAGATGCAAGATACCTGCTGAAAAAGACCTTATCTTTGAACTGATGAGCAGCTGACTTAAGGCCTTCCAATAACCAGTATACTCCACCAAAGTCGATCCTGATGGTATAGGTACGCTGACGGTTCATCTCCTTGATCGACACCATTGACCCGTTGTCTTCAATATTCAGAAGGAAGACTTTGTGTTCAATCCCGAACACTTGATTACGGTGATCAAACACTCTAACAGATCCCTTCCGTCCCTGCATTTTAGGGTGCCAACTGGTCTGCTTGTTCATCTTCTTTTGACTGCTCTATAAAAACTAGTAACTAAAACAAACCACAGATCTGTGGTGTGGGGAGGTAGACGCAGCTACTGCAACTCAAACGGAGTATTTCCGGCGCGTGGAGACGGAGGCGTGATCAGTGGTGGCGCGTGAGACTCACACGCTCGGTTTCCGACCACCGGATTCTGGACGAAGGCCGATCGGAGGGCAGGGGATCCTCCTATGCAGTAGGTGTCAACAAACGGTGGCCTAGAGAGGGTGAACTGAAAACGCAAATTGAAAAAACCCTAGCGCCCTATTTTTCTCACTCTCACACATACTTCCTGAATTGTATTTTATCTCAGCCACATTGCTTTTTTGAATTCTAGGTTGTATAGAAAAACTCTTTGAACCAAAAAAGTTAGGCATTACACCGCCAATACATGAAAAACGTACATATATATTCCACTTCTAAATGAAGGTAGTCATCACCCAAAAGTACATAACCATGTATAGCTTTTAAACTGGCGCACCACCGACGTTTCTGTATCTGACAATCTCGACTCCCAAGTAATCGACAGGACCAAGAACAGCGACATGAGGCTTCCCAACCTTCACACGCACAGCCATTATACACGGGAATTTGGTTAGAGTTGTAGATGTAATGAGTTCAGCAACTGACTCCAGAAGATTTTGAGGCTGTCCTTCTACAACGTCTCTAGCAATGCTGCCAAACATACCAAAAAAGGAAAGAAAATAGAATGTTAAATAACACATGCGCTCACACAATACAGAGAGAGGGCATGCATAGATTAATCAGTCGAAATTAGAAATAGCATGAGTGACAAATCCAAATGTAGACAATAACTACGTATACAAGAAATCCTGGCATCTCAAGTTTTAGAGTCTCACTTTGACTATTGTACTTTTGATGTAAACACCACTTCAACATAATTCAAAATTAACTGGAATGAGTCTTTGGCCAAACCGTGTCATTGAAAACTAGTAGGCAGTTCCCTCGGTCTTGAAATAGAAAATTTTAAACCCATGAAACGTTTTAAACTTTCTACAATGGCATTTCAAAAACTTGGGTACTACAATTTTATGAATTTGGCTCCACATTTTAATTTAAGTTGAAAGTGGTCTGCTACTATCACTCACCGGTAGATATCAGTATAACTGACAGTATCGGACAAGTCGTCAGATTTACCAGCTGGACGGAGATCCATCCAGGCGTCAACATCTATCAAGAACTTCTGCCCCAACTTCCTTTCTTCTGGCTTCACACCGTGAAAACCGTGGAACATTAGTCCCCTCAGTATAAGTCTGTCTCCCTTCATCATCCCATCATCACCCATTTGGGACCCAATCTACAAATATATATAAGATCATCAATCTTCAAGATGGATATGCTAGATTAAACATATTTCTTTAATCCGTACAATACAACTGATGACAGAGCTTGGTTTCTTTTACATTTTCATTTGTGTTCTAGTAGAAATAAAAAAACAGCCGAAGTACTTCTATTGTCAAAACGCTCCATCAAAAGGAACTACGTTGAAAACCCAACGAAATGCCTTGAGAATCAAATCTTAGCCGTAATAATGCTACAGGGAGACTTTGAAATCATCATTCATGGCATAAACAAAGTAAAAGATACAATTTCCATAACAAATGCAATTATTTAGGCTCTGCATATTATGCACAATGGAGTGTTTGCAGTACACATTGAAATCCCTTTTCTTAAAAACTAATGAAAGCAAGTAGTGTTTGAAAGATACGCAAGGATCTTAAGAACCGAAAATCCCAAGGATTGAACCCACAACCTCCCTATCTGAAGCGGGAGTTCTGACCACTAGGCTAGCCCCAAAATACCCTTTAGGCATTGACTTTTAAACAACTGGGTGTTTGCAAGATATGCAATGAACTTAAGAACTGAGGCTCCCACCAAAAAAAAAATGTAATTATCACCAACTAATAATTAATTACCCATGGTATAAATATGTACATGTATATACTTTAAACAAACTTTGGTATGCTTATGCTTGGCAAAAGCTCCTCCATTCCTGTCACACAAATACCATAGTAAAGGGTGACAGTCACAAACTAGAGTTATACCAGTCCATAATCTGCGTCCCCTCCTACTTATATCATTAAAAGCACCCACTGCCACCTGTAATCACTGACCCCACACGATCTTTTACTTTATATAATCACCATCTTATGAGCGCTCAGTTAAATAGCTTATCAACATTTCAATCACAAGTTTGAAAAAAAAGGAAGACAGAGGATCTTCTTGTCTAAACACTTCGTACTGGGGGAAGATCCTAGAAGGGCACACATCTAATACAATCAAAAACCTGAAGTGGAAATGCAAAGTGCCAATTCGCATGATCATTTAGGCTTCTCGAAATCCAGCTTTCAAATCAACTCTAGATCCCCACTCTTTACCTTCAATCAGCATTGATTTGGAAAGAGGATTCTGAATCTGGCTGCCTCCTACAAAAATGTTTTGATTTTCCGAGACCAGACTACCTTTAATAAGCCTCAATCTCATTAAAACAATAAAACAATAACCAAACTAGTTGTTCTTAAAGTCCTTAATATCCTCTACAGCCACTTCCTTTGGCATTAACAATAAAGGGCGTGTTAAGGCTTTTCTAAAATCTAGCATAATAAATATACTCCCGAGTACAGCAAAAACATCATCCTAATAACCCATAAGAATGATACCATTTTGGTCCATGAGAAAGCAACATGGGTAGGAGTTCTATCCCCATTCACACTCTAGTGCTCGTTTGGTTTCATTTTGTTCGTTCCTGAAACCTGAAATGGCAATTTCACATGGAAAGTTTGAGCTTCATCAACTTATGATGCAACCTCTAGACAAAAATTATATGAGACTCCTAGCTAGTGTGAATTTAGAAATTTGGGATTCGGGGAACAAACAAAAACGCGAACCAAACAAGCACCTAGATTACTGCCACAATCGCATCATGCTCGTAGGGCATCTCTAGCAATACTTGTTGTCATGGTCCAAGGAATCAAACAGCACACTGTCCAGTGTCCATGGCGCGTGCACTCTAAATCTTCCACGCAAAGACAACTGTAAGAACCCACAATGCGCCCCTTAATATTACAATCCTTCTCCAAAATATTTCTGCAAGCTCAAATCTTTCACACATCTTACCATTCTATAAACATAGCAACATTAAGAAACAATCTGTGATTTGTCTCCCTCTACTAAATCACTTCATCTGAAATCAGTAGCATGACCACCTTGGCTTCTTACTCCTCAACAGGTCTCTTAATAAACCACACTTAAAAGATTGATCTCCTCATCATTGTATATGACAATGATAAAGATGAAATAAAGCCCTAACAAGTAACAACTGTATCAAACGACCCAGCTCCATAGAGTTAGAGTCCAAATGACAAAACTGATCTGAGACTACTCTTACTCTTATTCGAAGCTTTTTATTTTTGGAAACAAGGAAGATCCAAGTCTCTTCTTCCTTTCAGGACAAATAACTCTCACCCCAAGTGTGACTCGAACCAGGGACCTCCCGGATCTGGATGGGCGCCTTTACCACTAGGCTAACCCGCTTGCTAGACTCTTACTCAAAGCTTCATGTCCATCACCAGAACAAAGTTTATACCACATTCTTCAATTTAATATATCTCTCAACCCCAAGGCCTAATAGAATCAGTGTTCTAACATGCAGCACCTAAGCAGTCTGGTGGATATTTCACTTGTTTTCTTAAGACCATTTTTTGTGTTTCAAGTTACTGGAAATGTTTGATTGTAGAACCCTTGTTCCTTTTTTAAAAAAAAAACCAAAAACAATTGTGTAGTGCCCAAGTCCTCACTATGTGCTCCTTCCACCTAGTGCCTCAGCTAGAGGGCTTACCAATAAGGTGGTGCTTCAGCTAGAGGGCTTAAAAAGTTTGAGCCGTGGTTAGAAAGCTTAAAAAGAGCCCTGGCTGGGTGATGGTGTTACATAACCATGTTAATGGAAGTTCATATGCACTTGAAGAGCACCAAAGAGCTGTAGACTGTAAATATTTAACAAAGAGAATGGACAAACTGCACACATACATAGAGAAAACTTCACCATGATTTGTAGATCGTACTCAAACTTCATTGGCCATGCTACGAAGTGCATCAAGCCTTTGTTCTTGTAATTTTTTTTATTCCCCTTTTTGGAGCTATTTCTGCTGCCTGCACATCATCCCTTTTTTCCAAAATCTGTTTGTTGTGGTTGCTTACGGAAAGTCTTGGGATATTAGGGCTGATGAAATGAGGCTAGCTAGGTCCTTCCATTTTCAGCACTTTTTTCTTTTCAGCTTCCATTTTTGCCTCTAGTTTTGAATTGAGAGAGATGTGAACTGTTAAGCATCATGCAGGTGCCATTGGGCTACTTCCTCTTATTGCTCACTTTTCAGATTCCACTTTCAATTTTTGGTTTTCCATGAGCTGTCCCCATGCCACATTGGATCCAAGACTAATCCCCACTCGCAGATATTAGCCTGCCACTGGCCACAATAGTTTTGTACCTGCCAGGTTGGAACTCAGGATGTCACCAAATCATTCGCCCCAAAAAGCGCTCAATGATGGACAAGCCACTGGGCCACCTCTTGTGCTTAATATTTTCTATTATTCTATACTCTCCTCCCTTATTTTCTCACCAAATAATTCACAATTGGGCTGCACTCAAAACTGCCTATTTCCCCATGAAAGGCAATAACTAATCATTTTCATGCTGTTTTTGTTGATTTCAAGCCTGACCTGTTAAAGTTTCATGGCTGAAAGCAAGAGGGTCACTTCCATAACTCCCATAACAATGCTCCTTTTTTGTCATTCTTTATTTTCAATTTACTCAAGTACCCTTCTAATATATATTTTTTTCTTTTATGCTGAACACTTTTGGCACTAATATAGTTGTTCAATAACCCTTTTCTACCAATCAAACAGACCAACAAACAGAAAAAAGAAGAGGAAAAAAAAGAGAGAGAGGAAGAAGAAAACTGAGCAAACAATAATCAAAGAAAGGAAGAAAATAAAGGAAGAAGAAGACCGAGCAAACAATAATTGAAGAAAGGAAGAAGAAAACATATATACATATATATATATATATATGTAGAGCAGTAAATATATGTACAAATATGCAGATCGATATATATATGTGTGGTGGACCAAAGGCGGCGGTGGTGGAGAGAGATGGCCTTGGTGGTGGAGCGAAGGCATTGGTGGCAAAGCGATGGCAATGGTGGAGGAGCGAAGATGAGAGGGAAGTGAGGGTGAATATGAACAGAGAAATCGAACAAGATCCGGGGGAAAATCAAAGGGAGATGATCTGGCCGGAATTGAACACATCATCATTGATCGTCGTTTGTGTAGTCTCGTCGGCGGTGAAGATTGGAGAGACCAATTCGCCATTGTTGGTCGTTGTTGTGATGGAAGGTAGGGTATGAGCAATAAAGAAGAGTATATGAAATATGAAAGGATTGTGGGTTTTATGTTGGGTTAGATTTGTCTTTTTGATAAAAAGGGGGAGGATTTCTGGGAATGAAAGAGCTTTCCTCCCAATTTAGAAGGGAATAAATTTTGACAAAATAGGGGAATATATGTTTCCTAGGAATCCTAAATTCCTATTCAAAACTTGAACCAAACACTAGAATCTTATTTGGAAAGCAATTTAGGATTCCAGGAATCACCAAAAAGTCCAAACTAAACGAACCTTAAAGAAACAACACAAGTGCAATATATTGGGAAACCAAATATCAACTCCCAATAATACTGAAAAACCAAATAAGCATTTGAACTGAAAACTGAAGAAGATAATGGAATTAATAAAACCAACTTCCCAGAAATCCCTAGAATGAGGACCTGGATGTAGCGATTAAAGTCAGTGGCAGGGATTAAGTTCTTGCCGAGGTCTGCAAGGTGAAAAGAGCATGAATTGAATAACGTTATGTAACCTTAAAATTTAAGAAGCACAAAGCAAGGGAGAAGACATTATTATAATAAATGGGAATCAGAAACAGTAGAAAGGCTGAAAATGGAGTGAAAATACACAACCCGTACACAAGCAATCAAACATACATATAAATACAATGTGTTAGTGAGTTCGTAGATGAAACAAAGAAACCAACTAGCTCTTCTAGATAGTATCACTCTCAACTCTTCACACACAGGGTGCGAACCGCGTCAGTGGCAGTTTGACGGGATAGTCGATTAAATCCCTTGGAATGGTTATAGAGTATTCTATAGGAACTATGACGAATCCAAAGCGAAAGCGAAAGAGCGAGGGCAGTTGAGATGCAGGGGCAGTTTCAAATGGACAATTTGATTGGGAAGAGCCCCCATTTGGTTAACCCACTACCATTTCTTAATAAAATTTCTGCTCTAGTCCTTGACTAGAGTTTAAAAAAGAAAAACAAAACAAAATTAAAATTACCTATAGAAAATAAAAACATAGAAATATCTCTCTACGTGTACTCCAGATATCACCATGAGATTGAACGTTGCTTCTGTTAAAGCATGACATTTTGGGGCTTGAATTTGGATTTATCTTTTGGAGCAACACAAGATAAGTACAGAGCATTGTCTTTTGCAACACCGATTCTTCAAGATGGTCAAAGAATCTAAATCCTAATTGAATCAAAAATGAAATGGCAGAGCAAATTAAGTAGCTGTCAAGATTTTGTGAATCCCATAGTCCCGGCATTGATGGCCTACCTTGACGGAACCAGAGAGGGGACTAGTCTGAGGTGGGTGCAAGCTGGCCAGGACAACCCCCCCCCCCCCCCCCCACACACACACACACACACCGCAAAAAAAAAAAGATAGCTATATGTATCAACAATTTTATTCCTATCCCATTCAATCCACAATCAACAATCAGACTAGAGGGGACTAGTAGATGTATAAACTTGAGCTTTGCTTTTACATTCTAGAGGCTATGAAGAAAACAAACAGACTAGCCACATTTAAGTGAACATAATAAGTAGCTCACATAGTTCAAATAGAATTTGGAATCAACAATCAAAACCCAACAATCAAATCTATAAGTCACATATAAATTGAATGCTTTCGCAAGATTTGGGATCTTTCCAACATTATGGTGAACATAAACAAACATATTTGATTTGTTACAACAATAGAATTGGACAAAAGAGTAATGCACATGGCTATATTATTTCACGTTCCATACTGAAATCTACAAAATCATGTGAAATCCTAAGAAGGCGCAACTTCTTATTCACAAATCTAACAACTTCTTACAGACACAAATCTATATAATAGGGAACAATGGTTTTTGAATCTTAAGAATCTATAAGGGATAAACAATTGTGTGGCGGCTGAGGTTTAAGATGATTTTTTCTAAGGATAAATAGTGTCTTCTACACAGATTATGACTAGTATATGATACCATACACCAAACAAATGGCTTTTGGTGTCCACGCACCAATATGATAGATGTGTTATACCCTACCCTACCAATGTCGAGTTGCATGTGGTCATCGGTATTATATATATATATATATGGGAGCATTTCTGGTAAGGATTACTATTCACGGACCAAAGGTACGGATTGGCCCATTTGGCACGCTTCCCGATGGAATTTTTTGATGAAATTTTGTGGGGATGTTCTTCATTGTATGTAGCACATCTCCACCAAATTTTATCAAAAAATTCAACCGGGAAGTGGGTAAACTACATGATTGAAAAATATTGGATTTTATATATCTATTTCTAGACCAATATTTTTCAATCATGTAGTTAACCTACTTCCCGGTTGAATTTTTTGATGAAATTTGGTAAAGATGTTCTACACACAATGACGAACATCCCCACCAAATTTCATCAAAAAAATCCATCGGAAAGCATGCCAAATGGGCCAATCCGTACTGTTGGTCCATGAATAATAATACTTACCAGAAATGCTCCCTATATGTATATTACCATACAGAAAGCCAGCTGAGCTTGATTAGCTTTGCTAAAATGTAAGTTGTGAGACTTGAAGTCGTAACCTCTAGATAGATAAGTTTTATCTGCTGAACTAACATCAATTATTGATTTAATTTTCCATGTTAGATTAGATGATATGAGTGCATACGCATCGTGTGTTTCTATATTTATATATATACATAGTACATTTATCATACGGACCGAGACTTTTAGGGCAATTTTTCATCACTAAAACATTCGGATGATAGTTTTTAAAACTGTCACCAAAGGTCCAATCCGTACAGACTAGTTCATATGAAAAAATTTCTGTATAGATACAATACTATATATACACACACTAGTAAATCCCTTATATAATTTGAATACATATATATATACGTACATAGTACATTTATCATACGGACCGAGACTTTTAGGGCGATTTTTCGTCACTAAAACATTCGAATGATAGTTTTTAAAATTGTCGCCAAAGGTCCGATCCGTACAGATTAGTTCGTATGAAAAATTTTCTGTATAGATACAATACTATATATACACACTAGTAAATCCCTTATATAATTTGAATACATATATATATCCACATGTGGTAAACTATACCAAAATCACTTTTAATTATTAAAAAATTAACTTATTTAAATCAACATATAAATAAATTTGTAAATATACCTATCGAAAGCGCAGGTGAGGACGAGGTTGGAGTGAATGTTAGGGCTTTAGTTGTGCTCTTTCTTTCAAGTTCCGTCACTTGGCCGTTTAACGAAAAAACAAAAGGCAAAAGGAAATGGTGAGAGAGATAAGATTGAGCCACCGGGTGAAGTAGTTCACTCTTTTAAATTGCCAGCTTTTGGGGGCTCTATCTTATAAAAGTTAATTATATTATCAAAGAATTTTTTATTTTTGGTTAGGGAATTAACACATAGGATATTATCAAAATAGTATATAACTTTAAAAGTATATAATATAATTTATTAAATTAGTGTTATGCAGATAAAAAGAATATTACTTTAAAAATATGTAACGGAAGTACAACAAATAATATAAACAAGAATAGTAGTACCAGAAATATGCACAGATATATAGGGTGGCGTTATTTACACCGACTAAATCTGTCACAAACATTCCTCTTATCACAAACATCTCTAAAGGTAAATTTCTAATCACTAATACATCTTAAAACTCGCCTAATGAGATGTGAGCATAGATGCACATATTTACCCTACTTAAGAGAGTGTTTATAATAAGTTGTCTAACATCAAGTAATTGATTACTGAAGTTATTTTTAAATAAGATTCGCCTAATGAGAGGTTAGTACAGATGCTCACACTTGCCTTAAATGAGAAGAATGTTGCAAAGCACTCACCTAACATCAGGCAATGAATGAAGGTGTTTGTTACAAATAAGGTGGTGTTAAAATCAATGTTCTAAAAATCTTGAATCGGAAATCGATCGGCAAGGTGGGGAGTGGGGATTTTTCATTTTATCAGGGATTTATCGGGGATAAATCGAAAAAAATCGGATATGCACTGTTCACCATATAAATAATATATTATATAATAATATGTTAAATAAAATAGAATAGTAGCAAAATGTATATTAATAGAGTAAAATGCTAAATAAAAATAACTTAGGGGCTTCATTGTAAACATTAAAAAGAAGTTTTTCACATGCTTACATACACCATATAATATATAAAATATCATAATAATTTATCAAAACACAAAATAAGATAAAGTTAAGTGTTTGGGCTTGTCAAATATATATATACCATATTATAATTAAAAGACACATTCAAAGGCACTAGTATAATACATAAAAAAAACCCAACCCAAGTAAATTCGGGCTTGCCAACTTCTAAGGGCCCAGCAAGGATTTTCTCATCTTAAACAAAAAAAAAAGAAGAAGAAAAGAAACGTAAACATACAAAATCAACTTAGGGTTTCAACTGACAGCCGCCGATCATCACTCTCTTCTTCAAACTCCTCCTCTCTCAACGATTTCTTGTAAGTTATCTCTCTCGTCTTCTCAACGTGCAATTGGAAACTAATTTCTCTCTCGTCTTCTCAACGAAAGACTAAGAGATAGAGAGAGGAACGGCGAGGTCTCGACCGTCGAGTGAGAGAGAGAGAGAGAGAAACGGCGAATAGTGAGTGAGAGATAGAGAGACGAACGGCGAGGTCGAGTGGTGTGGGAGTCGTCGAGTGAGGAGAGAAAACAAATAGGGTTTGGGTTAGAAAACGATGAACGTTACCTTTTTTTCAATTAATCCTCGATTACGATTTATCGCGATAAAACTGCGATAAATTGCCGATAAATTTTCGATTTCTCCATTGCTGATATTTTGAGCCGATTATGGATAATCCGATCGGCGCCTTGCAGATTTCCGATAAATCGCCGATTTATCGCCGATAAAATCCGATTTTTAGAACACTGGTTAAAATGTATTTTTAGTTAAATTTTGAAAGGGCTGTTTGTGACAGATTTGAGGGGTGTAAATAACACCACCCTCTCTCTCTCTCTCTATATATATATATATATGTATATTTATTATTTTCAAGATTAAAACATAATCAATCATAATAATTATGGGATTTTAAATTATTTTATAAAATATGTGTAAAAACAATTAACCCAAACTTGTCACGTCCCCAAATTCGGACCGGCCCATACGAACCCAAATCCGAGGTCGTGAACAAAACATCTGATTACTAATAAAGACCGATGATTTCTTAAAAATAAAATATCCAAATCCACTAAATAATCATCCTTAGAATAATTATTAACATCCAAAAATCTAAACAATAACCTTAAACAATAAATCTAGTCCAAAAATATCGAACAAATAGCAAACAAAATAATTTCCTCCCAACTCTAAATCTCCTCTCTATCATGATCAACTAATAGCGGGAGCTTAATCTAACAACTTCTACTAAAGGTGGTTCACTTGAAACTGTAAATAACGAACTGAGCTCGACAGCCTAATAAGTAATCAAATCCAAAGTGACTGGAATGGGATCAAGCATAAGCACGAACTTTTATTTCAAATTAAACAACTTTAAACTTAGGGTTATCAATATAAATTTGATAATTTCAGCAAATTCAAATAACTTATTAATACTTTTTGGAAGAAAATTATAATATTCGGAATCTTTTCTAAAACAATTTATCGCAATTTTAAAATACTAGTTCAATGCACCCCAACAGATTCAGTAGACAGAGTGCCAACATACTTGTTAACCATAATATTCGTTACGGTTCCTTCTCATAATAGTTTAAGCTTTTGGGAGAGATGATGACTAATATGGTATCAGAGGTTGGTTTCTGGGAGGTCCAAGGTTCAAGCCTTGGCACCTCCATTCCTCATTTGTTAATTCAAAATTTGAAATTTGAAATTTTCTCTCCACGTGTGAATATAGGGTTGCACGTGCGGGAGGGTGTTAACCGTGATATTCGTTATAATTTTTTCTCCTAACAACTTAAACTTTTGGAAGAGATGGTTATTAATAGTACTAAACCTCGTTAGTAGGATCAATAGTTAGCAATGTGTTCATCCCCAATGGCAGTGGCGGATCCAGATTCATATCCATAAATTTCAAGCATAAACTCAATCAATCAATATAATTCATATCCATAAATTTCATTACATAAAAAATAAATCAATATCAATAATATATATTTTGCCATGCTTACTTGTAGAGTTGTAGACTTGTAGTTGAAAAAAAGGGCAGCGGACCACGGATCGCGGATGGCGGCAAAAGGTTAAGGCTTGAGAGATTGAGATGAGAGATTGAAGAGAGAGTCGGAGGAGCTAAGAGATTGAGATGAGAGATGTTGGGAGATGAGAGATTGAGGAGGGAGGCGGACTGGCAGAGGAGCTGAAAGATTGATGCGAAGGAGCTGAGAGAATAGAGATCGAAGTTCTATTTTTTTTCCAAGGGGTAGATGTTCCAAGCTGAGAGATTGAGGCAGAAGGCAGCTGCTCTGTTTTCTGTTTGTTCTATTTTTTTTTCCAAGACATATGCCATATGCCCCTGCCCACTAGCAGGACAAATAGTATCAATATATTAATCCCTACTGCCAGGACCGATAACAACCCTAATCAAACTTACAATAGTAGTAGCATTAAATGATAAAAAAAATTTGCTAGGTAACAATTTAATTGGCATCATAGCAATGATAAATGCAATCAAATCAATTTGTTATATTTAAGCAATAACTAAAAATAAACAATTTTTGAATAAAATAAATTATAAATAAGCTTGATCACGAGTCGATAAACAAAATGATGCAAAAGTAATTTTGGATAAAATAATTAAAAAAATGAAGCACCTTGCGAATAATCATTTACCCGATGTACAATAAAACACTCTAATCTCTTATAATTTTTGGGCTCCATTGTAAACCACTGATGAGATTAATTGATTTGAATACCTGAAATTTGATGGCATATAAATATAAATCAATCTAGGTAAGTGTTTTTTAATTGTATTCTTTCATTTTTGGATACAAGTGATGATAGATATAGTGATTCTTAGGAGAAGGGGATTGAACTGTGACGCTATGAGTGTCACACTTTCAATCACTGGAATTTTGTGTATCCGAACACACCCTAAGGTTCGAGTGGCATGGGCTTTTAATTGAGAGAACTAATTAAAGAAGAATAAATTGTTAAATTTGTGGAATTAATGAAACGACGTAATTTAGATGTTTTGTTAAACAAGTTTCAAAGCTGATGTAATTTAATTCTTTATTTAAGGGTGTTCTTAAATGGACCCACATAATCCGTCTTATCACCCCACTAAAAGTCAAAGTTACGTTAATCTTAACTTAAAAAATAGCGTAAAACCCTTTCTTCTCACCCCGCTTTCTATATTTTGAAAAAATCGCCACTAATTTATCTTTTCACCCATTTAAAGTTTTAAAAATTAAAAATTAATAAAAAATTATATTATTTCCAACAAACAAACATATATTATTTTCACTTAATTACATACATCTCATAAATATATGCTTATAATAAGTATTCTCATAATTTTATATAGATTACTAGACTTTTATTTTTATTTTTATTTGCACCGGCACAATAACATTTTCAATGATATTTTTCTTAATTTATTCAATATTTTTATTTGAGCATGCATGCAAGCAAAATTCAATAAAACTCATGTTAAGTTATCTAATGTTAAAGTTAAAGAAATGTAGTGTTAACGCGTGTCTAATATGTCATAAATATATATATATATATATATATATAATATGTATTGTATGTTGTGTTTTTATTGTTTCAATACTTAATTTCTTATAATTAATTGTAAAAAAATATTGAAAAAAGAAATAGTTTGGTTAGAAAATCTTTATCATTTTAATATTTTGTAAAGAAATCGTTTTCTTGAATTTCCAAAAAATTAAATATCATAGAAATCGAAAGTAACAAAATATGTTAATAAATGATTTATTTTTATGAAAACTATTTTAGTTTTCCAATTAATTTTTTCCATTTTCACAAAAGATAACATATATTTTCAAACAGCAAATTGATCTTTTAATATTTTTGAAGTAGTGAATTAAGTATTATATTTACTTATTTGATAAAGATAAAAATAAAATTTGTAAATAAATTTGAAATATGAATAATAAACATTTAAGAAAAGATTATATAAAATATCATATAATTACTAAAACTTATTTATGACAATTAATATTTTGTATCTCGGAGGTACTATTTAGATGAAATTTTTAATAAAAAATATTAAGAACGATGTAAATTTTATTATTATGTTTTATCTTAATGAAAAATTTAATATTATTTAATATTTTTACTTTTAGCGACGAAATTTTATCGTCCCTATATTATTTCAGTAAACTCACCCCACTGCTGGGGTGAAGTGCAAGATTTTTTAAAGATTTGATGGGGTGAGAAGAAAGTATTCTCACACTGGGGTGAGAAGACTGATTTTGTGGGTGCATTTAAGAACACCCTTATTTAATGAATTGCTCACGCGTGAACATCTAATAAATTGTCCATTAAGTTGTTTTGACCAACTATAGGATGCCAGTGAATAACCCTTTTTTTTTTATATATATATATATCATGAGATTTTAAATTCTTTTTTTTTTTTGAACAATGCACTCCAACACGGAATCTCCCGCCCTCACAGGAACCTAGTGAATTACTAGACCAACCCCATCAAAGATATTAAATTCATGATATATCTATATATGGGTTTCTTACTGAAAAGAGAAATGAATTACTTTAATTTTATGGGTTATCATTTTATTTTATTTTGTCTATAAGTCATCAAATTTATGTATAATTGATTTTTATATGTTTTCAATTTTAGATCTAATAACTCTTAAAGCTTTAACTTTTCTTCTAACTCTAACATCAATAAAAATTTACAAAAAAAATCGAAGAGTTGAACATCATAAACTCCAACCTCGTGCTTATCTCCACTCTTTGCCTCTTAAAAAATGTGGTCTAAAGAGTCCCATCCTTGCTTCTTCCTTTATATATGTATATATTAGCAGAATCCATATACTTATTAAAACCTACAAAAATATTAAAGAATTTATTCATCAAAATATGTCAGACTTTATGTAAACTTAGAAAAAATTCATGGATTAGACAAAATCTATGGATTACAAAAAGTCAGTCACAATTTTATTTTTTTAAATTTAAAATAAAAACAACCCTCCCCCCCCCCCCCCCAATTTTATCTCTCCTAAGATTCCTTTTTAGAGATTTTTTTTATCTTAAGAATTTTTTTTCTATAGAGATACTATCTCTTTTCTTTTAACAATAGTAAACTAGTCAAACTTGAATTCCTGTTTGTTTTTCATCTTTTGTTTTGTTTAATAGTTCTATTATATATGTATAGTCAATTTTTCTACAATTTTCTCTCTCCTAGGATTCTTTTTTGATATTTGTTCTCTACAAGTTTGTCACCTAGACAAACTTGAATTCTTTTTTGTTTTTCGGTTTTTTTGTGTTGTTTAATAATTCAAATATATAATTCATTTTATGATTGTGGCTGTTGTTGTGGTGAATGATTGATGGGAAGGACGTTTAACATACCATGTTAGAATATTAAGAGATGAGAGAAAATTATAAGTTGTATTGATGTCTTAGAATGATACAAGGAGGGCCCTTATATAGGTTGAGTGAAGTTACAAATAAGGTCATACAATTGTCTAATTAATAATACAATCTCTCATTAACAATACGACAAAGTCAACTCTGTAAGTATATATGGCAACAATGTATACATGGACATAATGTATTGCTAAAAAGAGGAAAGAATAAGAAAGAGTAACAAGCACCTCTTGACTACACTCCAAAAGAGCAATATATTACACCCAAGCACAGCGGTCAAGTTATAGTATATAGTTAGAAATCCAATGTTGATTTACATAGAAAAAAGGGAATCCTATTATTCTAGTTAAGCTTTCGAAATGAAGAATGGAGAAAAGAAAGAAAAGACGATAGAATTGGAATAAAGGAAACGGAAACTAAACTAAAACTACTTACTAATTAAACTAAAATTAAAGGAAATATAAACTTAGGGTGCAAAAGTAAAAGAAATCCACAAGCAACAGTTATCTACTCTATAGGTTTCCCAATAACACTATAAGAACATGCAAATTTAAATCAAAATAAAATAAATAATATAAAAAAAATGTGCTAACTCAAAAAAAATTATAAAATGAAGTTTAACCAAAGAGAAATAAATGTTAAAGGTATTTGTAGCTAGCAAATACAAAACCGTCCAATCGAGTGATCCAAATTGAATATTAAATAGGACTTTTCACTAAATTTTAGCTCTTAGGCTCTCCTACCATGTGCCACTAAAAGTACATGATAACCCATGCATGACAAAGACTACATAGACTAGATTTAAGTAATAAAATTCAACGTCGAAGCATTTGATTTTAAAAAAGTATAATTTTAGACCTAATATTGCTAATGCGTGATAAGAACAATCCAAGTTAATTTAAGCTTCTTAAAATCACTATCTTAACACTTCTTTAAGATTTGAATAGGTTTGAATATAATTCAAACCAAATCTAACTTAAAAAGAATGACAAAAGTCAAAATTGACACTTTCTCGACACTTAAGGGAGTAAATGCGCCGAATCAACTAATTCACTTAATAAATTAACTCAACTAATTGGATTATAAATACCGTCCTAAATCAATCTCGTTATGGTTTTGGTGCAAAAATCTAATAATTTTTAAGCAAATGAAATTTTTTAGCTAACTTATGGAAACATATTTGAAAGCATGAAAAGATAAAGAAAACACTCATACATTCAGTAGGTGATTTATAACCATTGAAAAAAAAATCATATTCAAACCACAATTGGATCACATTCAAAGACTAATTCTGCATTCTTTCATTAGCCACCCATAACTAAGGCTTTAGCTAGCCATTATCAAAGAAAACATGCAAATCATCTTAGAAATCATGGAAAACAGAAAAACATGCTATATAATATTAAAAATTAGATTTGAAAATTTTTGGCTTTGAAATTTCAAAATTCAGATTTAAAACAAAAAATTTACAACTAAAATGGTAAACGAATTCAAAAATGGCAAAAACCCAACAATTCGACCTAAACTCTAATAATTCTAGAAAATTAGAATATTATTGTTCATAAAAAAATCATAAATGAATAGCATGAAAAATCTAGGATCTATTAGAATCTAAAACAAGAATCATGTATAAATTGACGTAGAATTGAGAAAACCGACTAAACAAATCTATAAACCCTAAGACCAACACATAAAACGTGAGTTTTGGAGTGATTTCAGAATATATATATATATATGATCTCAAAAAACTAATCAGTCAATAGCAAAGCAATCAAATAATAAGAAACAATCAAATCAAAAGAAAACATAAACTAGGGTTTACCTAAATGAAGAACAACGATTGGAATTGAAACTTTTATTTTTTAGGTCTAAAACTGAAACTTGATTGAGTTAATAATTGAATAAAGATTACGCACTTGTTCCAGCCTCAAAATATAGTAATAATCCTAAACTAATTGAATCATTAAAAAAAACAATAACAATACTTTCAAGTTTGATCGTCAGATTACAATTTAAAAGTTTTCAAGAAAGTTTCAGTGCTCTCAGCCGCTCTCTGAATTGTGTTGTTACCTAACTAATTAGATTTATACACTTTTATATTGTATCAAAGTGTTTAGAGTCGTGGATTGAATAATCGAATCGGAAAAAAAAACCAAAAAGCAAAAAGGGGTCTAAAATTGAAGTGGAGATTAATCCTGATGTGGGATTTAATCCCCACATTGAAATAGATCCTGGTCCATTTTTCTGCAGTTTTGTATTTATGTCATAACATTTTTCTCCTAACTTCGATTGATGCACCATTTTTGCATACACGTAGCTAACTCAGAGCTTTACAACTTATATCTCTTGAGATTTCTTCAAATTCTTGAGGGATCAACACCGAGATTAGATGGAACAAAGGTCTTGCAAGCGATAATGCTTGTCCTTAGTTGAAAACTTTTCAAATTAGTTATAATGAACTCTTTTTCACTTGGTCTTACTTATTTAGCTTCTCTTGAACATTTGCATTCATTCCATTCATGCTTGGGGACAAACTATTGTGATTTGGGGATATTTTGTGGAGTTTTCCTTGGTCTCTAATTGGGTGGTGACTTCTTTTTCAAGCATTCTTCTTGTACTTTCCAGCTTTTTTCTTGCATCAAATCTCAGTTGGTTAACCACTTTAAGCCTGCAACATAGCTTAGCATACAAATGCAATGCAATGCCTTTATTTCATGCTTAAACTGATTTTACATGAAATTTTTTATTTTAAGAAGCAACTAGAAGCTAATTAAGCCTTGTTTAGAGTGTTTGGAATGCAATTTCTGGGCTCAATCACCTCTCTATCTTCTTCATCAACTAATTTATCTTTTTGATGGGTATCGTTGATTTCAGGAAGACATGCCAACTATTGGGGATCAGTGTGCTAAAAAAGTAGAGTTTGTTGAAATAAGATCTTTTTGAAATATTTTTACAATTTTCGGGAAATTTTGGAACTTTTTCGTATTGTCGTTACAGTTAATATTTTGCTTGCTTTAGAAATCATTTAATTGGTGTTTAGTAATTGCTTTGGTTATGGTTCTGTTTTATTGATGTAAGGATTATTTCTAATTTCACATAAATTATTCACTTAAAGGCAATGATGATCATGGCGTGGAATGAATCTGCACTATTAAGTTCGGATACATTTAAGAAACTACGGAGCATCTTTGTAACAGCTGTAGCTAGTATTAAAATTTACGTTAGGTAAATAAATAGAGAATATGATATTATTTGTTACATAATTATTTGTTCCTTATTAATAAATAAGTTCATAAGCATGTACTTTTATTTTTAGTTTAATTCACTTTATGTGCTAAAGCTTGACATGCATTGTAATTCCCTTAGAAATATAGCAAACTACTTTCTTTTATTTATTTTTTTCCCTTTTCAACAAATTCTTCTAAAATTTGGAGTACATCTGGAGCACATGTAAATCACGATTTCTAGACTTGAACAATATCAATTTAATAAATACTATTCTTATGGTGATGGATTTTAGGATTTGTCATATATTGCGGACATGGGTGATACACAAATTCTTTATAAAGTGAACCATAATTGTTTTGAGGCAATGAGTTTTGAGGGCTCCCTACCTAGTTAGATCCAAGCCTGTATTTCACACTTCGGATAAAGAGATAAGATAGGAAAATGACGGGAATTAGTCGAATTGGAATTATGTGGGATATGATAGGATAAAAATTAGTCAAACCAGAATTATGTGAGGACAAGATAGGATAACAACTAGGCAAATAGAGATGAATTAAATGTTGTGTTTGGTGCTATCCCGGATTAGATGTTCAGATAGGATAAAATAAATTATTGAAACTTTGACGAATAGAACAATATCAATATTTTTTGCTCTAATATTTTAAAATATTTATATATCTATTAACATTCCAAAATAACACTCCAAAATATATTGAGATATTTGTGACAATTTTGATATATTAAGGATAGTTTTTAAAGTGCTAATAGTAGTACTTTTTTATTTTTATTTTTTAAAAAATACCCTTGTTTTGCATTATATTTTACTAGTAGACTCTCTTTTTAACTTATAAGAATCATTTTTACTAATGTCATTTTTATTTTATTTACGGATAATTTTTTCTTTAAAAAGAATTTAGTTTTGTATAATTAAAAATATATTGCCTATATGATAGTAGAAATGAAAGGAATTTTTTTCCCCTATTATTAATTTTGTAATCCCACAAGGGTGGGATAAAATAATTTGGTCACTTAGAGTGTGCTTGTCGCGTGGGATTAGATTAAACAATCATATCTGGTGTTTGTTGTCGGAAATGATAGGATAAATAAATCCTATCATGTGTTTGCCGCAAGGGTGGATAGGATATTTTAATCCTATATATCCTGCGTTCGATGCAACACGGGATTGGAATGCACTCGGGATTAATTATCATTTTATCCTTTTAGATCCGGATAAATATATACCACCCCTATAGGTGGTATTCTTTTGTCTCATGGTTGTCGGATAACAAAATTAATAAAAAAGTTAAAATTTTTTTTATTTTGATCTTGTTCTTTACGCCTTTTAAATAATCAAATTTATTAATGAAAATTTTCAACCACCCAAAATCACGATAACTCAATTAATAAAATTCATTTCCTTTATAACATGGTATATATTTTTATTTATTTTTTATTAAATGAAGGTATGTGATAAATTAATCCAACATTATATCATGTCCAAGCTTGCGCCAAACGTTGGATAGAATAGATATATCCAATCTGTTTGCAGCCCCAAACGTTGGATAGGATAGATGTATCCAATCTGTTTGCAGCCACAAACGTGAGATATATATGATTATTTTAGCATATCCTTTGTAGCACCAAACATGGATAGGAAAAATTTATTCTATCCCATCTTATATCCCATCCGATAAATACAAAGGAAAGACACCGGACACCTTACTTTTCCATTTCCTAATAAGGGAACTATTTTCCATTTTACCTAAAATACCCTTCCTTTAATACTCGTTTGTGTGACAATATATATATTCTGATTCTATTGTAATTTTGATTGTTTCATTCTTAATTTTTGTAGCTGTCCTTGATATAATTATGAGTTGGAAAGCAAGGAAAAGTATACCATCGCTTGTGCAAGTGAGATACATTCTAAAGGCCATCGCTGCTGCTGCTTGGGCTATAATTTTTTTTAGTAAATTATGTCTATAGTTGGCAATTGCCAATTGCCAACCACGGAAAAGAATAAAGAATGTGAAATATGCCAACTGCCAACTATAGGCATAAGTTACTTATAAAACTATAGCCTAAGTAACAACAGTGATGGCCTTTAGAACGTATCTCATTTGCGCAAGCAATGTCATACTTTTCCTTGCTTTCCAACTTATAATTATATCAAGGACAGGTACAAAAACCAGTAATGACACAATCAAAATTATAATTAAATCAGAATATTGTGACGTAAACAAGTAATGAAGGATTGGTATTTTAGGTGAAAAGAAAATAGTTCAATTCCCTTATTTTGAAATGTAAAACTAATTGTCCAGTGTCTTTCATTTGTGTTTGTCAAGTGAGATATATATATAAGATGGGAAAGGATAATTTTTTTCTATCTCGTGTTTGGTGCAACACAAGATATGATAAAATAATTTTGTCCCACATTTAGGGTTGCATTGGATTGGTTATCATGCCGGATTAATTTATCCCCCCACTTAAGCCATTTATCCCCCAATTGACCTAATTATTTTATCCCACCCAAGAGGTGGTATTATTTTATCCCACTCTTGTGGGATAACAAAATAATCCAAATATATATATGTGTATGTGTGTGTCCTTTAATTTTTTTATTTTTTTCCGGTTTTCTACTTTTGCCACTTTTAAATTAAATAATTAAATTATTTATTAGAGATTTTCAAATACCGAAAAATTTGGGGTACCTAGTAAATAAAATTTATTTTTCACATGATATTATCAATATCATTTATTTAAAATAAATAATATTTATAATGCTTTATTTGATATCCTAAATATAAAAAATGCATTGCATAATGGGACAGTAATTAAAGCCTAGGGCATCTGTTTGAAGAAGTAAGGAACGACATTTTCTATTTATTTAGCTTGTGCAAATTTTAATACTTCGGTTGTTACGAAGATGTTCGGCACTTTCACGAATGTATCCGAATTTAATAGCGCAGATATGATTCATTCCACGCCATAATTATCATTGCATTTAATTGAATAATTTATGTGAAGGTAGAAATACTCTGATCCTTACATCGATCAATAAAACATAACCTTACCAAAAACAGTAAATAAACACAAAATTAAATAATTTCTAGAGTAAGCAAAATATTAATGGTAAAAGGAACTAAATATTAAGAAGATCTCGATTAATCAAAATACGCTAATATTCTCCACCTAAATACGAAAATTAACATCAATTAATGTTGAAAAATGATAATTTGTGCCTTAAGGGCACATGTTATCATAGCATGAATGGAAAGAATAATCTCATGTGTGAAAATCCGTACCCTATTTAATGTGCATTTAATTTTCTTTTTGTTACTACAAATAGGTTGTTAACATGTGTCCTTAGGACACACATTAACATGACCCATTAATGTTTGGTTCAACTACGCAAGAAATGCAACCGGTTCGAACAATAACAATCCCATCAATTATTTAATTAGAGATACAACCTTTTGAAGCCTAAGTAATTTATGCATTTAGCGATGACACATTTAAATAAAAAAAATCACCACTTAAAATTTAAGCCATCTACTTTTAAAATAATAATCCAGATTTTTCGAACCCTCAGCCCAATCATAATTTTTGGATATTACATGGGAAAAAAAACCCGTTGCACCAGTGAAAAGTTTTCCATGCAATTTTTCTGGTTGATGGTACTGTTACAAGGGGAAAAAAAATAATGTTTTAATGAAATTTATTTACTTAGCGGTTTATATTGTGTTCTCTGATAGATTATCTAGTCGTCCGGTTAGAGGCAAATATGACATGTTTGTTAAGATACCGTACAAAATTGATATGAATAAGATTAAATAAAATACACACTAAATAATTATTTATTTTGTTTCAAAATAAAATTTTAATCAACTGCCTAAATTTTTATTAAAAGAAATTAATTATATAAACTAACTTTCTGAGTTAATAATTTAAGGAACTCAATGAAAAATAGAAAAAGTAAAAAAATAATAAATGAATAAACACTAAAAAGGAAATAGGAAATGAGAAAAAAAATAATAATGATAAGAGAGATTGTAGAGTATCATATGATGGGACTTGGGGGGCAGAGAGAGAGAGAAGAAATCGAGATTTTAAATAAGAGGGGGATTCTTCAAAATAATGTGTATGAATAAATTAACGGGAGAAGAAAAATAAATTGGGTGAGGAACAAAATTTTAACTCTTAGATCAATATCAAGCATTTTTGGCCTTTGGAAAAAAAAATTTATGGTCACATCAAGAATATTTCATTTTGTACAATAAATTGTAAATAAGAAAATTAATGTAGTATCAATGTTAACATGATTGTTAATTTATTTATGGTATTTTTACGAGTAACATAATGTCAAGTACTTTTTATTATAGGTTATGATAAATAATTATTTAATTTTATATATTTTTGTTGTATTTATGGACGACAATCTATCAAATTTTGTTATATTAACTATATATATGATTATTATTATGATAAGCAATTGATATTCTTGTTAATTTGTGTAAATAATAGTGTAGTGTAATTTAAGTATAGTATGCAGACCACACTAAGGTAAATATTTTAAATTATTTAAAAATTCAAAATCGATAATTTCGGCTCTAAAACTATTCTCAAATTGAACTGTTGATATTTTTATTATTCCATAAATATAATTAAAATATTATATCACTAACTAAAAATTTAAAAATATATTAATTTTAAAAAATATCGAATATAGCTTATAATAAAAAATACCCGAGAAAATAAGAACAATGAAAAGCCCATTTTTGTTCCTATATTTTTTTAAAATTATTATTATTATTATTTGCTAGATTTGTCAGATTGAACTTCTATGTTGTTTAGACTTAAAGGCAAGTCCAATGGCATTCCCGTAAAAAAATATAACTACAATGGCACACATCCATAACCCACTAATATTTTACACTATTCTCCAAACAAACACACCAACCTCTAATCATCACCGTTCATTTCCCTCCATGTCATCGATTCTTGTTTTTCTAATCCAACCAATCACAACTCAGCTCAACACACAATCAAACCTCATTTGTGAGTTATGAATGTGTGAAGAAAGAGAGAGGTTAACTTTTTCCATTTTTGGTAAAAGGAGGTGATTTCCTTTTACTCGGAACTGGGACTTTGCTGGGTTTTCTCTTGGAATTGAAGTTGGAGGAGTATAGAGTTATATAAAGTAACGTTATACTTATCAAATATTTTTAATATTTATTTTTATATATTGACATATATTATATAAATTGTATTGTCACAAAATACAATAAATATATAATTCTTATAATGCACTAAAAAAAATAAGTGATACAAATTATAGATAAAAAAATATTTTCCGACATATATAACATGCAAGGAATTGAAGGGAATCTTGTAACGGAGGGAAGGGAGAGTGAAAGGCTAATTAAAATGTTTACTTCTTTTTCCTCTTTGGGAAAAGAAAGCGATTCACATGTGTGGACCATTATAGCTTCTCCAATTAAATGATATAATGTAGACTATTGTGTAATTTTTTGAGTGTTTCACTACAAACCACCTTGTCAACCATCTTACAAAATATATGTGCATTTTAATTTGGTTATGCGAGTCTTGCTTAGTGTTGTCTAAACTCAAGTCAAATTAAATTAAGTCTACTAAAACACGAATTCAGCTCAAAGTATAATTTACTTTATATGCTAAAACTTAGTTCATAATTTATTTTCACTTTAATTCCGAATTCAGGCATGCCCATACTAGAGTATAAGTAGTATTAATAGAATTTTATGCATTGATGGAGAATATGAATTTGATGAAATTTCTTTCTTGGTTTATATTAGGCGGTGTCTGTTTCAGCTTCTGCATTTGCATCTCAACTAATTCTACTTTGTAACTTAGATCACACTTAAGGAGTTTCCGGTCAACTCCAGAAAAGTAATCGCAGGGCCAAGAGAGAAGGCTATAAATGTCTTCAAAATCCATTGGTGTGTGTAAAAGAGAAGGCTTACCTAGCAGAAGAGTGAGATGAAGAGAATAGGGATAAATACTCTACATTTCAAGAGTCTCAATAAATATAATAGTTGGGTGGTAACAGCATGTTGAATTCAGTATACTACACATTTAGGAAGCATAGATGCATATACGAATACTCGACATGACACAACACGACAAGGGGATACAACAAATTTAGAAAAAACTAAGATATGATATGGCTAGGATACACTAAAAAAATTCAATATGCAATTTATTCTTATACATAAAAGTTAGTAGTTTGACAAAATTTATGAATTCTAATGTCGATATTCATGAAGACATGAATATGAAAATCAATTACATAAAATATGAAATAGCATTTTAAGTTCAATTAATTCCAAATATTTCACACACCTCATCAAAAGAATTTTGATATCCGCATGTCCTATCCTTGATGTATCCGTAGTGCATCATAGTGGTATCCAAGAAATATCTGGGAATAATAAATGCAGGAAAATTCGATACGTATCCTATATGTATCTGGACATATCAAACAAATATAAGTGCAACATACATATTGGATATAGATACGTCATACGTCAACCCCATATGAAGTATCCGTGCTTTAAAGCTACACATTGATGTACAATGTACAGTTTATGTTAATTATAACAAGTTGAAAAGTATATCCTGTATAGTGGTGGCAATTAGTATTTCTGAGTCGTGTTTTTACCACACACGATTTGACATGACAAGAAAATTGAAGAGACAAACACCACATGACATGAGCTTGTGTTATTTTTATCTATCACAATACGACCCGAAATACACGATTGCAGTTTCTCATCCTAATAAATACGCCTAACACGAGTAACGAATACATAAAGGAAGGTCATCTTAGTCCTTACCATAAGATCTATCTCGCATTTATACAAGGTTAACAGATTAATTAGCATGCATAGACACGATTAATACGACATAATTCTAATTTCATGTTAACTTCGTTCCAATATTTGTTAATATATATTGTGTTAGTTAATTATAGGGTCTAAACTAGGTTACTATATTCTTATTATTTTAAACTTTTATCTTATACATAACCTTTGTATCAATTCACCACATTAGAAATATAAATCATTCTCTCTTATTTTTAATTATATTTAGGCATAAACACAACACGGTATCATGTCCAAATGTCTAGACATCCTCGAACCAAAATTTTTGTCTTAATTTTGTTTCGTTTTATGACGTATTTTTCATATTATTTTTAAAATTGTTACTCCTAATTGCGACAAATAAAATTTTAAACTGCCCTAGCCTTACCAAGTACTCTAGATCGACCTGATTCTTTAGTTTAGGCACAGCTGTCCACAAACCAACTATAGTGCTGCCTGCTTTATGTCAAAATCCATGTTCCACAATCAGTTAATATGTAAAAGTAATATATATTATCTTCTTCTGTTTTTTTTCTTTTTCTACTTTTGTGTTTCAAGGAATGAGTGTGAGTGTGTGACAACTTTTCTATGTCTTGGTTTGTAGATATGAATATTTAGTACGTACTCCTAAACTTCATATATATATATAGTCAAAATATTATGCAGAGCAGTCTGTACGAATTAGATCTATAACAATATTTTTTATTTTAAAAAACATCTTTTCAATGTTTTAGTGATAAAAAACTGTCACCAAAAGTCCTGGTGCGTACGAATTGGTCCGTACCATATGTGTGTGTATATATATATATTAGTGAATGTATATATTAATGTTCACCTGATTTTGATTTATTTATGGTATTTTTACTTCTATTAAAGTAGGAATACTTTAGTTAGAGTCGAAGTATCGATATCAGATACATATCCTACATAGATACGCACTTGATATATGTACATGATAGGAATCAGAGTATCCATGGTTTTTTTAGATATCCGAGCCTTACATACTTTATACTTGCGGGATACAACGAGATAAGTTTTATAATTTCTTTTTAATTGGGGCCACCTTAACAATTCAGTAAATAAGTCAACCTTTTTACGATAAGATGAAATTAAAAATTGACCTAAGCACTATGTCCATCTTATGCAATCATTGTCATTTAGTCTCTCTCTTTCGTCTAATATTCAAGTTAGAATATTATATTTATTTTTAGGTTATTATAAATTGAATTGCTTAGGTGTTTGAATATGGATGATATTGTTCATAAATTTATGAAATTCTTATAGCCAAATAATTAAATACATTTATATATATATATATATATAATATATATATTACATATAATATTAAATAATTATTTTTATTGTCCGTATCTAAGACGTATTTTATCTTATATTTTTCTAGTTTTGTTGTATCGATGCAGTATCGTACTCGATACTCTTATATATGCTTCATAGCTTTTATTATATTGCATGTAAATATCATTGTGTGAAAATACACCATAGTTCTAACACTTGATGACATTTATTAATGATTAAAGTATCAAGTTTTTTTTTTTTTAGTGGCCAACCGCCAGCAAGATTAGTCGAGTGTGGCTTTAAAAATAAAACTCGTATCACTGTTTCAACTCGTAACATAAAACTTATCAATGAATTTAATTAATATAGGCGAATAGTAGCTTCTTAGAGTTATACGGCATAGTTATCCATGGTGAGGTATACTTTATATACGATACCCCGTTTGGAGTGGAGCTCGCTTGGAGAAGTGGCTAGCATATATGAGAGGCATACGGGTATCTATGTTTAGCACATGGAGGTCCAATTGTGGTAGTAAGAGTAGACTTGGTACACATTATTAATTTACATTTTTTTTTTCAATTTCTAAGTTCTATTAATTCTGGAACTGTTTTGGGCACTCTAAAAATAGTAAATATACTCTGAAAAATATGAAACTTCACAATTTGATGTAAAATTGCATTTCGGACAACTTTGGTTCTTTGAGTTTTTCATAATTAGGTCATCTTGGCCTTGAAAACTATCAATTTTAGTTATGTAGATTTGGTAATTACTAGGCTGTGAATTGACCATTGTTTTGAACTGTTAAATGTGCTTATTTTGCAATTTTAAAAAAAAGGGTCATTCCACTCTTTTTCGTGTTTTTTAAAAAAAATGTCGTTTTTTTTGATGTTTTGGACTGTTTTATGTTGCAGTTACTTTTATGATTATTATCCGTGCTTTCACAAATCCTTTTATGCAGGGTGCCAGGCTCTATTAACTTTGTTTGCAGGGTTAGCCTGCTATGTAGAAGGGTAAGCTTTTGGTTATAATTATTATTATGGTTCATATGCAAGAAACTATCTACCAATATCTTTTATGGTCAAAAATGAACAAATGCATCAAATTTATATTACGCCTACTTCTGGTTAGAATTTTTTTATGAAATTTTGTGAATATGATCTACTCATTATATAGATCATATCTACCAGGTTTTATGGAAAAACCATTCTTTAAATTCTCAAATTATCCCCTTAAACAAAATTAGACCGAATGGATAACAAAGAGTAGCCAAGCGCGTTAACATAAGTTTAAAGTCTAATCTAATTAGTTAATGGTCTCGGAATGAGTTTTTTTTATGAATATGCTTCTTTTTCTTCTTATTTAGACAAATAGGGGTGTTTTTATCTTATTTGTGAAAATGGGGTAGTTTAAAAACGCCACAAAGTGTGGCGATTTTACGCACAAAAATGCCATCACATCCGGCGTTTTTAAGTTTTATGAAAAAAAAACCTAAAATTGCTGTTTATTTTGGCGATTTTACTCATAAAAACGCCATCACATCCGGCGTTTTTAAGTTTTATGAAAAAAAAAACCCTAAAATCGTTGTTTATTATGACGATTTTACGCATAAAATCGCTACTCTGAACAGCGTTTTTAAGCCATCTATAAAAAAAAATTTAAATAAATAAAATCGATTTTCAATGTAGCGATTTTATTCATAAAAACGCCACTCAAGGTGGCGATTTTATGCTAGATATTTTCCTCCAAAACCCTTCTTTCCTTCATTTCATTCATTCGTTTCAGTTTCATTCTCCTGCAAAACTTAAGCAGAGCGGCGCTGAGACGAAGAGTTATCTTTCATTCTTCTCTTGTTTAATTTTTTCAAAATCTTACAATTTTTTTTTAATCTTTCATTATCTCTTCAGCTCAAAAAGACTTCAGGTATGTATATTTGTGATTTAATCCTTCATTTTATAGTTGTATTTTAAATTTTTGCATATTATATATATGTGCTTTTATGATATAAATGTGTATAATGTATATATTTGTGTTTCTTAGTATATAGATGTGTAGAATATATTTGATTTAATCCTCTTTTTTATATAATTTATGTATGTGATTTTATGAATAAACTAGGTATTGCCTGTGCTGAATGGCACGGCGAAGTAAAAAAAATAACAGTTAAATTGAGCAAAAAATATATAATACTTAAATAGCGTGCAATTTAAAACATATTTTAAGAAAACTACAACCTATATAACTGTCAAGCACCATTGGTAGTAACCCTGATTTACAAAAGTATTGTATTTTAAATTTTAATTGTAAATATATGGTACCATTGGTAGTAACATTGGTTTACAAAAGTAATATAATTTTTTAAAATAAAATAAACTATTTGAGTTTGTAAAAGATTAAATAAAAACATATATCTTTTTTATATTTTTAAACTAAAGGAAGAATTAGATTTAAATGTAAGTATATGAAGAATAAATATATTTAAATAGAGAAAAGTGGGTTACAATAGGTATGGATTTTATTTTATAGGTATGGATTAATAAATTTTAAATATAAATATTTTAATAATTTTTAGTTTTTAGTTTTTGTATTTAAAGTTAATGTTTTATTATTTTTAAAAAAAAATTAATGAGAGAGAAAAGTGGGGGAGATAGTAGATTGGTGGAATATTAGAGATATAAAAAGATGTTGACTTTTTTGATTTAATATATATTTTAAAATTACATTTAAGGGTTAAAATTTTTGTGTGTTGTTTTAAATAAATCTTGGCCATTAGTGTGGTGATGTGATGTTTTTAGAAAAAAAATTCACATCCAAAGGCTAACACTTTATGTGTATTTTTTAAAACAAATCTAAGCCATTGATTAAACAATTGGGTGATATAACCTTTCCTTCTCTTATAATATAGATGTATGTATGTGATTTTATGATTAAATGTATGTATGCGATTTTATGATTAAATGTATGTATATGTAATTTGATAATTTATAATTTTTTTAAGAACTTTTTTCTTAGGGCTTGATAATTAATTTATTCCAACTAATTTTTTTCACTATTTTGAAGAATGTATGTACACATTTGTCTTTATTATAATTAAATTATAATTTTTAAAAAAACAGTTGGTGATAAGTTGAATTTATTGTGTTAAAGGTGAGTTATGGCAACAAGACAAGTATTTGTGCTTCTATATTGGGGCGGTAATATTATTAATGGAGAGAATGGATGGGGTTATGATATGCCGCATAGAAGAGGTATTGTGTTAAGTCAATGTAGTACTTACTCGGAATTAGTACAAAATATATATTCTGCAATGGATGTTGACCGATCGCCGTCCACCTTGAAGATTGTATGCAGATGTCCAATGTTTGTAACCCCAAATACCTGCAACTACTTCCTTCATGAAATTAACGATGACAGAAGTTTACAATTTGCAATAGCTTCCATTTTCAATGCTTCATTTGTCAATGTAATTGAAATGTATGTAGAGAAAATTGAGCTGAATTATGATGCGCTCCCAATTGGGCAAAATATTCCATTGTCTGGGTTGTACAGGTCACCACAATCGCCGCAATGCATTCCTATTTCGAACTTGCCTTCCAGTTCGCGAAGTAACAGGAAGAATTGTAATTCATCTCAATCCATACCCGAACCCATGTATGAGTGTGGATATGGTATAGAGTATGACGAGGCCACTGATGAAGAAATCGATTGGCGGTCAGAATCTGACAGTCTAACAGAAGGCAGCGACTCTGAAAGTGATGAATGCGAAGAATCGAACCAGATTGAGGAGGTTGCGGAAGATATACCAGCATTCTACAGAAATTTTAATGTTACGTATGTGGACCAAGAGGTGATGATGAATGAGCATTTGGTTGATGAAAATGAATTGCGGAAGGGGCTCACTTACGATACTAAAGATAAGTTGAAGATTGCTGTGAAACAATTTGCAATTAAAAATTCAAATGAATTTATTGTTGAGGAATCAAAGGCAGATACATGGGCAATTAAGTGTAAATCGTATGAAAATGGGTGCAAATGGCGGCTTCGTGCTTGTAAGAAGAAGAAGAAACACGGGCACTTTGAGATAACGAAGTACGAGGGTCCCCACACATACACATTTGATCGTTTGAAACTGACTCACAAACATTTGGACTGCAAATTCATTGGCAGCAAAATAGAACACTTGGTTAAGGTTGATCCTGCCCTTAAGATTTGCGTTATCGTCGCATTTGTTAAGGATGAATATGGTTACAAGATTTCGTATTGGAAAGCATGGAATGCAAAACAGAAGGCTATTGAAAAAATATTTAGTAATTGGAAAGAGTCTAATGCTAATATGCCGAGATATTTGGCTGCCATTAAGTACACCAACCGACGCACGGTCCACGAGTGTAGAAGTAAGCAGTATGATGGCCATTACCGTATTTTTGAGAAGAACTTTTGGGCCTTTAGTGCATCTATTGAAGGATTTGGGCATTGCCGGCCGGTTATAAGTATAGACGCGACACATTTATGTGGCAAGTACACTGGAAAATTATTTGTTGCAATGGCCATGGATGTAAACGAAGGAATATTTCCGCTTGCGTTTGGTTACGGCGATGAGGAAAGTCACGACACATGGCATTATTTTCTCACGCGGCTTTGGCATTACGTTGTGAGGGGACGAGACGGCATTTGCTTGATTTCTGATCGCCACAGGGGCATATTGTCTGTAATTAATTCGGAATCACAATTTCAAGAGCCGAATACATATCATCGCTTCTGTATGCAGCATGTTTGCAGTAACTTCACCAGTAAATGTAAACCATATGAGACTTTAAGGATACTAATGTGGAAGGCCGCCACTGCTTACTGCTTGCCGAAATTCAATAAGTACATGGCCATGATAAAAGAGTATGATGAACAACAGAAGACCGAAGGAAAAAGACCATGGAGGTGGCTAAACCAAATTCCCCTCGAAAAATGGACTTTTGTTCACGATGGAGGGCATCGCTATAGGATAGCTTCGACAAATATTTCGAAGGTTTTTAACGGAGTTTTAGTTGGAGCAAGGTCTTTGCCTATCACTGCCTTCGGTGCGGCTTATTTTTCATCGCATTGTTCAGTACATTTGTGACCGAAGTGAGCAAGGGAAAAAAAGGATCAAAGATTCGGAGCTGAAACACACGGCGGCTATGGCGATTAAATTATCAGAGATTGTGGAGAAATTCGACAAATATACTGTTTTTAGGCATAGCAACTCAGAAGGAGTTGCCTCCGTCACTTTAGCCAAAGGAAAAGTGAAGAATGTAAACATTCAGGAAGGCACGTGCAGTTGCGGGAGGTGGGGAATTTATAAATATCCTTGTTCACGTGTTATGGCGGTGTTTGGTGAACTAAGGCTTAATCCGGAGTATTTGATTGATCAATACTTGAGTCTTGAAGCATATGTTGCTACCTATTCTAGTACTCTGTATCCTGCATTGCCAGAAGACTATTAGGAAACCGATTTGCCCCCTGTTGCAGGGGTTTTGATCCCTAATCCAAATTTGTTACGTCAAAAGGGTCGACCATCTACGCGCATTCATAACGAGATGGACATAAGCGATCGACGAAGGAAGAATTGTTGTGGGATTTGTGGGGAGCCGGGACACGATCGCCGCACTTGTCCTCGAAATAAGAAGAAACTGTTGTTATTGCCTTCTAATTAGACATGCATCCTTAGTTTAATTTTCTTATATTTCATATTTCAACTTTTCTTTTTTTTCAATATGTATTTTAAGTTATGATGTAATTTTAGTTTAGACAAGTATGCTGAAGTTGAATTATTATGTTTTTGAGATCTTTATGTTTCACTTATTATGTAACTTATTAAGCTATCTATGTAAACTTATTATGATGTTGTTTTTGTTAAGTATGGTGAATTTTTATTTATTAGACACGCGTAGAAATTTTAAAAATCCTGCCCCTTTTAAATTATGTAATATTTAGAAAGGGTTACATTATCAACAGTCTTCACTGCATAATGACTATTTTAAATCGAGCCGTATTGTCATTTCAGTCACATATTTGCCATCCGTATAATTGTATTGTCATATTAGTGTCCTGTAAGTATTTGGCATTTCATCTACACAGGTGTTTACTATAGCCACTTCCCTCATAGCAGTGTATTTTCAGCTTAGCTCTGTGAACTGTATTGTCATTTCATATACATAGCTATTGACTTTAGGGATTGCACTTATAGCAGTGTATTGTATGCTCATATAAGTTAAGTGTACTATCATTTTCATCTACAACCCTCCAGTGTACTGTTGCAATTCACGCCTACATAGACACTATAAATATTCCATCTATTGATAATTTTCTGTCATCTCACTCTTAATAGACAATGGCCTCTTCTAGTTCGAAAAATGAACAATCTGAAAATCCCGATGGATTCGCAATGACTGACGAAATTCTCATGTGTGATGCTTGGAAACAAGTGACCCATGATGGTAAGTGGTGTGAGCGAGATAACCCGCAAACATGGGTGAAAATGGCAGAGTTTTTTAATGAAGCACCTAAAAAGGAAGACTCCTTATGGAAAGATAGGGTTGTGACGCCTGATCAAGTTGCTCAGTTGTGGGCAAAGTTGAACCAGCGGTGAAAAAATTTAACCGTTTTTATAATGAAAAGGAAATGCCTACTCCTCATCCTAAATGGATGACAGCCGAACCTGCACGTAGGGGCCACTATCTCGCAAAATTATATGGCGATTTTGAGAGAGAGACGGTAAGAGGTTATTTTAGTAATTATGTTCTCGTAAAATTATGTTAATGCTTTTAATTAATGATGCTAGTTATCCTGCAGAAAGATCACGCCGTATCTCATGTACTTAGTGGAAGAAGGCGTCAACTTTCCCTACATAATGTACTGGACTTTCCTTAAGGATTGTCTGAATTAATATTTGGTTTTACTATGTAATGGTTAATGTACTGGATTTTACTTAAGCTCTCTATGAATTAAAATTTGGTTTTACTATGTAATGTTTAATGTACTAGACTGAATTAAAGATCGGATGTACTATGTAATGTTTAATGTACTAGATTTTGCTTAATGTATGATTTTCCTTAAAATCTGCGTACAATTAATATTTAGTGAAGAAATGACTAAACAACTAAATCCACACCTTGAAATATCATTACATAAACGTAGTAGTACAAAAAGAACATAATAAAACATAGAAAATGAGCTGTGGTGGGCTGTATAGTAAATGAGACATCAGACTCCTCAGCCACACCTTACACAATCTCACACAGGACCAGCCATCCCACTCAACTCTAATATAGGTAGACATTGTAGTAAATAAAATATTTAGACAAACATACTAGTGTTCAAAGCTTTGCAAATGAACTATTTTATTTTAGTCAGTTTCCATTTGCATCTGCGCGTCTGGAGTCGTAGCCATTTCTTCGGTGTTGTAAACAATACCTGTGTTCAAAGACTCTGCTCTCCATATGGCAGTCTGACATACATAGTTTAACAAATCTTCTGGGTTGTGTCCATGCAATGATCCATTTGTATTTGTTACCCATTCGAACTGGGTTGGCTCATGACTGCCGTCGTCCATTGGCGGCTTATTCGAGTTGAATTTTGCTATTAACATGACATGTTTCTCAATTGGACAACTCAATGGATGCAGTGAGCTTTGTCCAGATGCAACAACCCTCCAGTCTTCTCCAAAAACTTCAAACCAAAACTTGTCAAATAGCGTGTAGTCATAGTGCACCCATTTATTCCATGTAATGTATAAATGGGGTGAAAATACAATAGGCATATGATAAGTATTTAGCAAATACCATAGATATACATATAATAAAGGCGTCCATGAGTGCAAAGGTACGAAACGCTAGTGGTGAACGAAAGGGAAATTCGAGATTAGGCCAATTATATAAAAAATTTCTTGGTCTTAAAAGAGGAGATGGAGTTTGCAACAGCCCTTGACACATTCGTATGATTCTAAGAGCTCGATTTCTCCGAACTTTATCTCGTATTTCCAATTGAAGATCGGATGGAAGGAGGTGAACCAAATCATCAATATTGAAGGAGTTTCTCATGTTTTGTTTGAAGTTAGAATGCTGGAAAAGTATACGAATTTTGGAGCGCGATTAGATTAATGAAGCACATGTTTGTTATATAGGAGAACTCTCAAAGCTTTTCACATGTGAATGTGTCGTCAAATCACGTTGTAAGAAGTCACGTGAATGGGCTACCATACCATTTACAATTAGATGCAGTGACTTTTTACACTGACTTGTCACATCATGTTATATATGTACTTGGTGGCTGGTCATATCTCTAAATCAATTACTTTTCAGTGAAGTGTCATATAACTTACGAAGTAAATGGAGTAGGTATACGAACACTAGTGCTGAAGATAATGGTGTCTTTTCTTTAATACTAATGTCATTGCAATAATCATGTTAACATTAAAAACTAATAATCAACACATATAAACAGAAAAGATTACAATTAACGGAAAATAAATAACCATGTACAACAGTAAAAACTAATAATCAACAAACTAAGTACCACAACTAGGTTTTGTTCTCTTCCTCTTAGGCATATCAGGTATCTCAGGCCTATCGACTTCTACATGTGTGTGTGCCTCGAAACCCTCACCTCTACCCCTGCCCCTGCCCCTGCCCCTGCCCCTGCCCCTCGGTCTACCTCTCTCTCGACCTATACCGATAGGTAGCACAGGTACATCTATAACATCTGGTATAGTCGACTGTGTCAATCCCCCAGCATCCTTCGTGGGTGTAAGTGGTGATGACTGTGAAAGTACCGGTGGAAGCTGCTGCGATGCATCAGGTGAAGTAAATGATGTGTCAGTCGTCAATATAGACATATAATGTTGTATGTGAATGTCCTCGAATATGGTGGAGAGTGGAGAAAAGTCTATCGTATTGTGCTGTGGTAAGGTAGGGTCATGTGGGGTAGATAATGGTGATAAGGTAGGGTCAGGTGGGGAAGATAATGGTGTAATAGTAGTGGTGGTGGTGGGTAAGATAGTAGTAGTAATAGTAGCAGTGGTGGGCAGTGGTAAGGTAGGGTCAGGTGGGGAAGATAATGGTGTAGTAGTGGTGGTGGTGGGTAATGTAGTAGTAGTACTAGTAGTACCAGTGGTGGGCAGTGGTAAGGTAAGGTCAGGTGGGGAAGATAATGGTGTAGTAGTGGTGGTGGTACCAGTGGTGGGTAATGTAGTAGTAGTAGTGGTGGTGGGCTATGGTAAGGACGGGTCAGGTGGGGAAGATAATGGTGTAGTAGTGGTGGTGGTGGGTAATGTAGTAGTAGTGGTGGGCTGTGGTAAGGTCGGGTCAAGTGGGGAAGATACTGGTATAGTAGTAGTGGTGGTGGGTAATGTAGTAATAGTAGTGGTGGTGGGCTGTGGTAAGGTCGGGTCAGGTGAGGAAGATAATGGTGTAGTAGTAGTAGTGGTGGTGGGTTGTGGTAAAGTCGGGTCAGGTGGGGAAGATAATGGTGTAGTAGTAGTGGTGGTGGTGGTGGATAAGGTAGGGTCAGGTGGGGAAGATATATGATGTGTAGAGGTAGACGGACCAGCATCAGAAGAAGAAAACGTGGCAGGCTGTGAGGATGTAGTACCCGTAGTGGGTCGCCTCTGACGACGGTGAGGGGGTCGTGGGATCGGCTCGGGAATCGGATCATGCACCTGTAATGGGTCAACATATAGGCAGAACTGTTGACGCACCCTTACAAGAGCTGTGTGTGCTAGGGGTGTTGTCAGAAATCCGAACGAACGAACCGAACCGATCCGTTTCAATCCGAAATTATCCGAACCGAAAAAAAAACCGAAACCGAAATCAAAAACCGAAACCGAAACCGATTAATTCGGGTCGGTTCGGGTTCGGGGTTCGGTTTACCCGAACTAAACCGAAAGACCGAATGTGTTCAAAAAAAAAAACCTAAAGGTCATTCCTCTCACTTTTCTCATTTCTCTGCCGCATATTGCATCCTCATTCCTCAGCGTCTCTCTCTCTCTCTTGCTCTCACACTACAGCCTACAGCGAATCAACTGTTTTTCATGTCTCTCTCTCTGCTGCATATTGCATATTCCTCATCATTTCCACTGTTCAATTTCTCTTGATCGAGGTATAGTTTCACCTTTTCTGTGAATTTTTGTGGCTGGATCAACTGCTTTTTAAATCATTTTGATGTTAATTTATGTTTGAATGAGGTTAAACTAGTTGTGATTCATTGGGATATTAGGTTTAATTTGATGTTTTTGTTCCGAGGTTTGTATACCCCAGTTTCATTTAAATCAATATATACAGTTTCATTTTTGTACCCCAGAAAGTCTTGCTTAAGTAGCGATGTAGTGTTGGTATGACATCCGAAGGGGTGGAGCATTGGTTTGATATACCAGTTTCAACTAACCCAAAATGTATATTAACTATGAATACTTGTAGGATTGGAAGTATTTGGAACAAAGTAACAAACTAATGACATACATGGAAGAAAACAAAATGTGAAACATGGACTAAAATTTAAAAGTAACACAAAGTGACTTAAGGACTCTTGAGCTTCATGATCACTCACTCTCAAAGTTCTGGGAAATATGCATATATTCAGGAGAAATGGACCATAGAGTCAAAATATTTGTAGAGATGCAGATAGATTATCGGAAGTCCCCGTAGGGACGAGACGCAGATACATTGATCTTTATTAGATTTAATAAAGTTCAATTTGTTTCTGATCAAAAGTCAATAAATTAAGATTCAGATATTTTGTGTGCTTCTGGTTCATAGCAGTACTTATTTATATGTTTGCAAAAACACTTGAACCAATATATATAATATATCTATATATATTGTTACTGTTTTTTCAATCACTTAAATGAGACACTAACTACTTTGATTCTGGACAGAATTACTTCGGCTGTTTCTTTGCCTTGCCAATAGTATTCTCCTCAATGAGTTGGGGTATGGTAGTTGGCAGAAAGACTATGGTTTGTTACTACCTTAAAGCTAATATCTTAAAATATTTATCTTTATATCTTTTAAACATAATCTTTCCATCCTGGCAGGTGGCAACCGCTACACTATTACTGGTCTTGTCTGGTCCAGTGAAAGCTTTAACCTATCTGGTGAGCATGGTTTGAATTTCCAACTTTTGGTTATTGTTAGAAATCACATTTTATTATTATAGACGTCATACAGTGGTTATTAGGTGTCTATTTTACATCCCATAATTAAGGGACAGTCTTTAATTTGGGTTTGCACACAAAGATTATTATCTCCTTATATTCCTTTTTTTGAACTTTTGTCCCTTTTGATGTCCTCTTGCTGTTAGTTTACAAGTAAAATGGTATGTTAGCTTTGGAACATATTCATAGCAAATTAGTATATATACAGATCTTGTGTGCTTCACATTCAGTTCAAGTGATGCATTTGGGTGTATGTATGAAAGCAGATCTTATGTGCTTCACATTTAGTTTTAGTGGTTTTTTTTAAATGCAATTTTTAACTAAAGTTCTAACAATATAAAAAAAAACCGAAACCGACCGAATCGGACCGAAACCGAATAATTTGGGGAGGGTTTGGGTTTCATAGGTATCAAAACCGAAACCGAACCGAACCGAAACCGAATTATAAAGTTTGGGGAGGGTTTGGGGTACCCCAATCTCTACCCCGACCGAAACCGAAAACACCCCTAGTGTGTGCCAAGTCTGATATCTCCTCGGATGTGGGATCCCCTGTGATAGATCGCATTGGATGGTTCATCGCTAATGCGTATATCTTAGCAAGCGCATCACCCTGAACATTAAAGTACAATATAAATATCATATTAAGATTAACTTAAATTTGAAATTACATTTATTTGATGTAAATAAAACTTACCAGTATCTCCAAAGTGACTCCTACTGGCTCAGGACCGAACTCTGGAGGCGCCTCCGGCGCTGCAAGTATGAATCGTCGAGTAATGATCCGAAACCAAACCATGTAAGGATGGTCATACTGAATCGGGCCCATCAACGCATCCACAGTGACTACATGATCTTGTCGGCGATCCCAGAAGGCAATGAAGTCGCGGTGATGCTGAGTCCAATCAATGGGATCCCCTCTACCCCTCCCCTTCAGATCCGTATCGTGTAATTGTTCACTTGTGTCAATATCTACGGGAATATTCTGCTGCAAACCAAACTATCGCATGACTCTGTCTGGGAGGTGCCACTCTACTATTTCGAAGCAAATAAGGGGTGCTCGCGTCCGGCATATAGGCTGGCCAACAATACAGTAGGGAGGTAATGCAGTCATCACGTGTGCGGTGTATGGCTCCCAGATCATCTGTAAATTATTATGAATAACTTATAAATATTCAAAATTATAGGAAAAAAGGATATATACAAGATAAATTTGTAAATTTTAAAAATTTCGGCAGAGTTTCCTTTGTTTATATAAGAATCCAATATAGTACTTTATATTGACCTGTTTAACAATCTCGCAAAAGTATACCAAATAAGATAATCTCCCAATCAATGACAATTAATTTATATATAATTATCCCCAACGTAATGAAAAAAACATATCTTTTCAGGACCAAAATATATCTACTCTACTCACATTGTAACCACATGTTTCTTAATGATGATTAAAATTGATAACAATAACCTGCTCTACTCGCATACGATCTAGCTGATCCCTGTAGTGATTCAAAACATGGATCGGAGTTCGATCCAGCAAAAACCTCGTTTGCCACCTGTATTCAATAAATAGAGGGTGTCATAATTAAAGAAGTTTATGTGTACAACAACAATCTTGTTATATATTATCAAACCTTGCTCCGTGTGGTGGTTTATCAATATAAACGAACTCCTCCTCTTCCTGAATAGCTATACCGGCACGTCGGGGGCGAATGTGCGATAAACGCTCCCAACACCATAACTAACAAAAAATTACGACGTCAATTTCTCAACCATATTCTATAAGAAATGAAAGACTATAAATTAACTTATGTAAATTAATGTATACCTGCAGCAGAATAAGTGGACCTGCAATTTGTTTTGCTCGTATACGATTGCCACGGCACATTTCTCTGTATAAGACCGCAAGTGCGGCGGCGCCCCAACTATATTGCCCCACCGTGTTTAAATCCTGAAGCAGTGGGAATAACGAAATCTTCACAAAAGATGATGACTTGTCAGCCAAAATAGAACAGCCAATCGATTGAATAATCCAGGCACGTGAATATCGCTCGATAAGAATGTCATCGGCATTGTTAGCAGGTATCTCCTGAAAAGTATTGGCTATCCAAGACAATTTCAACTTCGAATTCTTAATAGCGTTGACCGATGGTCGGATGCCTAGTACACGCTCACAGACGTCAGCCGGAGGGGCATCCAATGGTGGGGCGGTGATTGCAAGCCCATCTATCGGCAATCCAAGCAATACACCCACATCTTGGACTGTGATACTGCACTCTCCTACAGGAAGATGAAACGTGTGTGTTTCCTGCCGCCATTGTTCGACCATAGCTGTAATCAATGCATGGTCGTACTGAATGTGACCTATACGGTACACCCCGTAAAATCCCGTCCGTAGTAATATTTGTTGTACCCTCTCAAGCAAGATAATGTGATGTCCATCGGCTCGATTAAACTCAGTATCACTCCTACGAGGATCCAACAATCCAGGGTCATGACAGTCCCATATAGCAGAAGACCTGTGATGATCCTGTAAATATAAGACACGACGGTCCTCAGGACTAGGATCCATCTACAAAAACCTGTTCTATATACATGTTCATTAGATGCATACCTGACGAAATAATACATATTCAATAATACATATATGTTCTTCAATTAACATATAATCCAACCACATGTATAAAATTTAAAAGACATCCATTCATTAAGTAATACAAATGCATTACAATGCAGCATTACACATGCATTACATATTGAATAAATAAGTTCCAACCCCATACATATACACCAAAAACACACTAATGCGTTACACATAAATATATAGTACTTAATAAAACAAGTTACATAAAACAGACAGAAAAAGTAGAACTATAAGCAAATACACCATATTTCTTGCAATGTTGAGTGCTTTTTTGCATTGCTCATACTTTTTCTGTACTTCTTCTCGTTTGTCCCTCTCTCTTTCCATACGCTTCGATAAATGGGCATTCAATTCCTTCACCCCTTCAACAACTGCCCTCCAATCTTCTTTTTGGTGATACATGCCCCTCGTTTTACTGTAATTGGCTTGTATCTCTTCGGCCACTGGACTTTCCTTATCAACCCAATGGAAAAAATTGCATCCATTGCTACCAAAATTTTTGCAACCAATGAATCTTCTACCTGGGTTTTTCTCCGTCCAAGAAACTCTCATAGGGGCAACCTCGCCGCAGAAGCAAGTGGCATACGAACAAGATCCAGAATTAAAACTGGAGTTTGACGACATTTCTGTGGAAAACACATACAATTATTAGGTATTTATGTGTACTCTACACGTTATTAGTAGTTTAAGTTCATGTAAGTATAAGCACTTTAATTAATAAACTAACTTCACCACTTTGATGGCAATAGAATTAGTGCTTTAGAAGCATTTATGTTCAAAGATTGTACTATTTTGTTTAACCATAGATGAAACATTTCATTTATATGAACACTTGTATACAATACTGAAAACAAATTTTATTTTTGAGTCCCTATTTGCAACCAAAAACTAGCAAAAATAATACTATTTTTGTCAATGTGTTTAAAACTTTAATTCCATCTTCTGGGGTGATAACGTAAATAAATTTTAGGGTAACAACAGCACTCTACATAAATATTTTAGTACTCCAAAATTCTTTTTAATGACACTTTATATATTTCTACTCCCTCTGTCCCTAATTAGTAACCCCTTTTTGACTTCCACATTTTTTAAGAATGCCGTTAGTTTCATCATAATTTCTTATCGTGAAGTTTTGGTAAATTGATTATGTTCTGAAAAAGAAACTGAACTTTTATTTAAGGACATCCCAAAAAGAAACAATGGACTCTTAATTTGGGACAAGGGGAATAATACTCTATAATATAGTTTAATTTTTTTTAAAACCGTAATATGAATTAAACTGTGTAAACTTTTTGTTTGTATTAAACTAAAACCATTTTATATGATCTCATTAAATTAATTTTCAAACGGAGTTACTTTTTTAGTGTCATTACCACTCACTGAAACTAAAGTTCTTTTGTTTATTTTTTTAACGGGTGATGTATGCTTGTCCTAGGCAGTGCTAGTATGTATTTTCGGCCATCCTAGGTATCTAATATTCTCTGATTTATGCGTGCTAGCATCTAGTATATTTATAAAGTTCTGTAAATAACCCACTAAAGCAATAAAAAATTACGAATACTCCTTTATATGTTGTAAAAAATGATGTGTTGCGTCACTGAAGAAAATACTCCCTTTCCAAATCAAGATTCCACATTGACTTTTCTTTCTTTTTCACGAATGTCCTAGTTTAAAATTAATCAATGGTTCAGATTAGGATATATAGTCTCTGCCTAAATACCTTTGAGGGGCACATGCACCTACATACACACACAAACATGCAAAGATAATAATACATCATACTTAGTTCAGTTCTCTTTTTATGCTTAATTGCAGACGAGAAGAAACATCATGGCCAAGTCTCTATTCTAGAAGAAAAGCATCATCTCACTGAAAAATCTTATTTGAAAGAACTAGAGCGTCCTCGGTCTCCTAAGGACCAGTCTAATGACACTCTCCAAAGTGAACATAATCAGCAGAGTTCTCATTTTAGCACAAAGCAGACTGCACCCGTGGATTTTGCAGAGGCAAAGTGTGAAGACCCACCTACGGTTCAGTTAATCGAGTTGAGTAGTGATGATGAAGAAGACGATAATGATGCTGGTTATGCTGCAATTGGAATACAGGAACTCGAGGATACAAAAAGTTATGTATGGCATTTTTTGGGTACAGACGGGGAACCAAAGGGACCCTATTTGCTATCATTTCTTAAGCGATGGAGCGACTATAATTCATTTGCATTGAAATTTAAGGTGTGGAAGATGGTATTTGTGAAGAAAACGCTATTTGGTTGGGCGATGCTGTAAACCAGGCTTTCCTGGGAAAATAGAAGCTGTAATTTCTTGATCTGATGAAAATTCGGGTTTCTAAAAAAATTAATATTAGCATTAATTTTACGTCTCCTTAATATAAAGTTCCACATTCAGCAAAACTTTTTAACACAAAAAGAAAAAAAAAATATTCGGAGTAAAATGTACCTAAACCGAACCAGCAAGACGAATTAGATTTCTCCCTACCAATTACCAAAAAAGCACCTAATAAATTGGATCATTAAAGGCACCTGATATGTATTCAGCTCAGCCAAAAGATTACCCATCCGTTCTAAAGCTACAAAATTTTCCACCTTATCATAAAGCTTTGTACACCATTAGTGTGTTCATTAATTTATATATTATCTACTTTTCCTGCCCAAATCGAAGAATTTAGTTTGACTATCTCAATATATAATTTTTTAAATGATCAAAAAAAATTAAATTATTATTGCAAAATTTGAACTATTTAACAGGATTAGAAGGAAATAACTCAAAATGCCATGTTCCCTAGTTCAGAGCTACTGACTGTATGAATGTGAAAAGCAAAACAAGAAATGAGACAAAAACCAACAGTGGAACCCAATTGAAGCTACACTATGAAGACAAAAATGCTTGGGTCCGAATTGAGAAAGGAAAAGGGACGAAACTATTAAATTTCCCTAGTTCAGAGAAGGAAAATTTTCCCACATTTTGTTTCTTTTCTTTGTTATATTTCTTTTATTTTTTTAATTTGAGATGTACCCAATTGAATCTACACTACAATAATTCCAATTTTTCTTTCGTTTTCAAGAATTATCTCGCGATATATCGCATTAACCCGTTGGGTCCAGCTCCAAAACGTGTGTATTCCACATGCACCCCACAAACTCGACAAACCCCACCTCGATGCCCCACAAACAAACCCACACAAACCCCATTCAAATCTATCAAACTTTTAACCCCACACCCCACAAACCCCATTCAAATCTAACAAAGTTTTAACCCCACAAACATCATCCAAAATCCAAATATATAGCATCAGAATTACTTGGTAAAAGATGAATTTGGGCAAATATTACATACCTCTTGGTATTGATGGAGGATAGCAGAGAAGCCGTCGAGGGAGACAGAGCTGCAGCTGTAGACACCCCGATCCGTGACCCCCGCAAGAACCCTAACGACCTTCGAGAACTACTGTTTTTGGGTCCGAGACCCACCCAAGCACCCGAAACTACCCCAAAAGGGTTTATTGGCCAACAAACCTATTTTTAAATAGGATTGTCGCACGACATATCAGTATGTTGCGCGACAATCAATGATATGTCGCGCGACAATCCCTCCTGACACCAGACCATCCACTTTCTGACACATCAGTCTGTCAGAAACATCACTTCAGCCGTTTGTCGCGCGACATTGGATACATTGTCGCGCGACATATGCCCCATTTGGAGAAGTGTCGCGCGACAATCCTCCCCGAGCAGTATAAATAGGCCAACACCCCCAAGGGTTCAGGGACAACAACTTGGGATTGAAGAATTATTGGCTTATATCTGATTTTCTAGTCTTTCATCAAGCATTCTCGATTCTCGTCTTATTTCTGAAGAATTATCGAATCTATTCTCGACACTCGACGTGTCCCGTCTCTGGAATCGAATTCTCGGAAATATCTGAAGAAGGAAAAGATTATTATCGCCGGAACTCTCTCCGCCGTATCATATTTTCTTTCTTATTATTCTCGTCAGGAAGGTAAAGAAAGTCTCTTCTAGTATTTAACATTAAATATATGTGTACTTGTTTTATTTCCGTTGTTTTGTCCACGTTTTATTTGAATAAACTTATTGCCAAGTTACAAATAGTCTACCGTTTTTAAAACAAAAGACCCTGATAAAACCATTTGCAAAACCAGAAGAGTAAGTATGTTACCATTTGGATAAAATCTCGTTTTCAAAACCCGGACCGGTAAAACTTACTTAGGAATTAGAAACCCGGTATATCCTATCTGTTTCATAGATTGTGATACGTCTGGTTGAACTCCCCTCAAGAGTTCTAATTCCATATTGAATTAGTGCCAAATATAAAGATCCGAACTTTTACAAAAGTAATCACCACACGAGAAAACCGTCATTATCTGAGAAATAAATACAGGACACTCTTTCAAAAACAAAAAGGTTCTGTCATTCGTACTTACATCTTTCAATAAATAAGAACATCGGATCTCGTAACACAAAGGTTTTTATCCCTTTTCCCGTTTTCCCCAAAATTAGGGTTTTCACTTAGAAAGTAGTAGACTGTCAGTAAAAGCATCCAAGTTTTTCAACATAGAAAAAACATATAAAAGACCACTAGAGACCGAAAGGGCGGAATGGGTGCTTAACACCTTCCCAAACCGTAATATAGTTCCCGAACCCTATAAAATCTTGGTTTCGTAGACAAACGTGCAAAGAAAGGCTTATCTGTAGCCTTTCCTCTTACACAATCTTTTTTGTTCGTTTTCTCGTAAAACGTACTGGCGACTCTGAACGAACCCTCTTGCATCTAGAAATAGAAAATAGGGACACGTGATTGGAATTATCGAAACACTCCAGCAAATGGAACAACAGAATTCGTTCCGACGTTTTAGACGCCTAACAAACGGGGACGAGACGCGGGGGTCGCATTTGCGGGTTCTCACAGTGGCGACTCCGCTGGGGACCCTAGAAAACTAGACTCTTATATGTGGACTTTTGTTTATCTGTTGAATACTTGCTTTTACCGCTTTCCCTACTTGTGTTAAATTGATTGAGAAGAAACCTTTTTCTAAAAATGGGAGTTTTTCAAAAAATACGTAATAAAGATAATGATATTTGTGAAACCAACCTTTCGAACTTTACACGCACTTTCACAAATCATGCATTGGTTCTACGAGTGTGAATTTACCCCAAACCCTCGGAAGTATTATAAGTGAGTAGGGAGAGTTGGCTTGCTTGGGCCAACATAAACCGAAAGCATTTACTTCCACTCTCCTTGGCCAAGTACGCCCCCGAGGTATATCGAGTGACGAGAACACTCATGTACCCGGGAAGTATATCAAAAGGCTCTTGCACGTACCCGCCCCTGGGGTATATCGCAAGCTCTTGCCAAATAGGAGGGAGCCTAAAGCCTTAACCGTTCGTACACCTGCGCTGCATATAAGATTGAGTCGGCTAAAACACTTGTCAAACAACCGTAGGGGATGTACCACTTTACGGCTTACCTTACAACACCTTTTTAAAACCCGAGTCTTTTTTCGGCCATTTTTAGTGATTCTTTTGGCAAAAATCGAGTCTCACCGTAATCTTCCTTCATCTTCGCCACGTGGTTTCGTCTACAGCCGTAAACAACGACAGTCTGGAAGGTTGGGCCGGTCGAGATCATACCGGAAGACTAGTAAGACCAAGCACACCTGAAATGGCCTATGGACGCGAGAATCAAGAGACAGATCAGAGCCTAGCTGAGGCGTCTGCAATTCAGCCAACTTTAGCCGAAATACACCGTTTGTTGATGACCGTCAGCATGAATCTAGCAAGCCTCACAAACGAGCAACAGAATACCCGAGTCCGAGTAGAAGAATTGTCAGCCGGACGGGCTGCACCACCAGGGTTTGAGCGGCTACCACCAAATCGAGATCATAATAAAGGGCAATCTTCACAAATGCTTCCCCCAGTCCAAGGCACCAACCCACAGCAAATGGGTCCTATCCCACCAGGCCCCATTCAAACTGACCCCAATAACCAGAACCAATGGGCCCCAGACTCCGGCCCCATTTATCAGTAACAAGAGCCACCCATCATCCGGCCGCAACCCCAAGTCCAACCGTGTTTTGACATTCAGCACCCGCAATGGCCACAAATCCCTGCATAACCTGTCCTACCACCAGCCCCGGTAGCCCCTCCCAATGAATACCCAGATATAAACCGACTCCAGACAGTATATGCAGAACCAGTCATAGCTCGGGAACAGCCCGACGAGATATCGAAAGAGAATGAAGAAATGAATAAATTGAAGGAACATACGAGGGTCTTATAGAAAAGAGTTTCTCTAATAAAAGGGGCAGACGAGATTACGGATATGAATGCCTTCTCTCTCAACCCTGAAGCAAGATTACCCCCGGGGTTCAAGCTCCCCTCTATCACCAAGTTTACTGGAACCACGCCCCCAAAAATACACCTGCAATCATATATCCGATCCATGCAAGTATCTGGCTGTGGAGAACCTGAGTTGGCTCAAGCATTTCATATGACTCTCACAGGGGCAGCCCTGAGATGGTTTTTTGATTTAGAGAGGCACCACACGAAGACTTGGGGAGATATCGTCAAAGAATTCATGACCAAATACGGGTCCAACGAGGATTTAGAAATTACCCGAAAACACCTGGAAATGGCCAAGCAAGGCGAGAAAGAAAGCTTCAGCGATTTCGTCACACGCTGGAAAGAGATGGCCTTCCAAATGTCCAAACGGCCCGATGAAGAAGAACAGTTGGAGATCATACAGAAGAATTTCACTCTAGCTGTATTGAGTTGCATGGGAAAGCATGTATTCCCACCTTCATAGCCTTGTTGAGTATGGGGTCGCAAGTAGAGGAAGAATTGGCCAAGAAGGCAGAGACTGATACCAAGAAAGCCTCATACACCGGAAGAAAGACAGCCACTCCAGCCGTGAATCAACTAAGCTCATACCCATATCAACAAAACCCATTCCAACAGTCACAACAAGCCCCTCTGATGAGTTGGCCTGCACAAGGAGACTCTTCGAGCACCGAGGCCAAGAAAAGGAGAAACTTCTGCACCCTTCCCACTACCCTGGTCAAGAGCCTGGAACTACTCCGAAAGGCCGGACTAATCACTCCACTCAACCCGCGCCCCCCACCAAACCCTATTCCCAGCACCTGGAGAATGAATGAGAACTATGCATACCATCAAGTAGCGGGCCATGACACAGAATGTTGCTTGGCTCTTCGCCATCGTATCCAAGACCTCATCGAAGCCGGAACTATCCCCGCACCCGGCGGGCCCAATGTTACCAACAACCCCCTTCCCAACCATGCTCCCTCGGCAGGAATTAACGCCTTAACCACTGATGAAGAAAGTTTTGATCCCGTGGGACTCATCTGGGATGACCCAGCCTACAAGGCACCCGTTGTGTTGCCAACAAAAGCTCAAGTGGTCCCAGGCCTCAATCCGATAATCGACTAATGGATGGCTAAGATGAACTTCCTACCCGGGCAGGGGTTAGGAAAGGCCAATCAGGGGATCCCACAACCGCTCACAATCAAAACCAATCCCGAAAAATCTGGGATAGGATGGACCCAGGATAAGAAGAAATAACCGTGGAAGCCCCGAGGACCCCCCAATGAGACAATCTGTATGACAGAAACCTCCCCCAAAACTTTCAGTTGGTCGACAGAGCCAGAGTCATCAAAAATCTCAGAGGGATCAGACCCAGCATCCCTTTGGATACAACAAATTACCCGTTCAGGAAGGGTATACCAGCACCGCCAATGGATGCCGAGAAATCACCACCTCCTAAGGAAATAGAAAAAGATCAAGTACTGGAACAGTTGAAGAAAACTCAGGCACACATCACCATTTGAGGCCTCTTGGTTGCCTCCAAACCTCACAGGACCGCCTTCATCAAACTCCTAGACGAGGCCGTCATATCACCAGATTCCACACCAGAACAACTGCAAACATGATTGGGTCGCTTACAGTCCAAAGAAGTCTGTCATTTTCAGATGAAGACTTATCTCCATTGGGAAAGAAACACAGCCTGGCCCTCCATATCATTGTCCGGACCCGAGAAAAAATCCCGCCATAGGTCCTCATCGATAACGGGTCAACTATAAATGTTTTCCCCCTGAAGATCGCCAGATGCCTGGGTATCTTGGATTCAGAGCTTTCTCCATCAGCCGTGACCGTCAGGGCTTACAACAACACCAGGAGGGCCGTTCTGGGTTCTCTAAAGCTTGATCTCATGGTCGGTCCCGGAAACTTTCCAGCCGACTTTCAAATCATAAACATTCCCTCCAAGTTTTAACCTCCATATTAGGAAAAGCATGGCTACACGACATAGGAGCACTCCCCTCCTCCTTACACCAGAAGATCAAAATACCGTTCGAAGGGAATATAATCACCATCCAAGGAGATCCTGAGAGGACCTTGGCAGATCTGGAGTTACCTGTTCTGGGCATAGGGAGTCAGAGCATACAGCTGGGAGGCTTTTCTTACGAGCCTCAAGTACAAGCTCTCACCACCAAGAGAATCGAGTATCTACCCCCTAAAAATATCCTCGGCCTTAACACCAAGATCACAAATATACTGAGGATGATGAAATACTTACCTGGAGCCAGTTTAGGAATGGGACAGCCGGGATTACTTCAAGCCTTAGAACCGGTAACGAGATACGAAAGAGAAGGTTTGGGGTACTAACACACCGAAGAAGACAACCAAGAAAAAAGGAGCCGAGGGCATCAGTATTCGAGTTTTAGCTCTCTAAATGGGTTTTTCGTCAAAGAAGGAAGAGGACTTCCCCTTTTGCGGCTTTCAAGAGCCTTGGAGAAACAGCGACGGAGAGAACCTTTTAGGATGGGAAATCTTATATAAAGAAGACCTTTTCCTCAGGGAAAACACTATACACAGCTTCTCCACCAAGTTAACAATCGGTCCAAGAGAAGAAAATGAAGACAAGGAAGATGAAGAGGAAGAACTGATCGGAGATCTTTTCGACATCATGGCTCTAGGGGATGACGAACCAAGAGACGACCCTGTACACTTGATACACGCTGATCTGGATTACCAAGAAAAGGGGGGGAAGAGTGAAATTGTAAAGGTGAGAGATACGAGTGAGGGTAAGGCTAGGGAGGAGTCACTCCTAGATTTACTTTTTAAACTTGTACCTGTAAGCACTATTATCAATGAAGAAAACTCTGTTTTGCGTTATCCTGTTGATTTTAATTCTATAATTACTTATATGGAGTTGGAAAGACTAAACGAGCACCCTGAACGGGACAAGCATCGTATACAGAGCGAGGAATGAGACACCCTTGTAATTAATCTCGGGACGGAAGAAGAGAGGAAACGAGATCCGTATTGGGGCAAGTCTAAGTGAAAGAGAAAGAAAAGAATTCACACAAACTCTGAAAGAGTACGTGGATGTCTTTGCCTGGTCTTATGCAGATATGCCAGGTTTGAACAGCCAGATAGTCATGCACGAGATACACACCAAGCCGGAATTTAGGCCCATCAAGCAGAAGTTAAGAAAACTTACGCCAGAATGATCCCTGAAAGTGAAAGAAGAGGTGATGAAGCAACTAAGTGTGGGGTTCTTACGTGTGATCGAGTACCCTTCATGGTTAGCCAACATTGTGCCTGTTCCAAAGGCAAATGGTAAAGTTCGCATGTGCATAGATTACCGAGATCTTAATAAAGCTTGCCCGAAAGACGATTTTTTATTACCCAACATTGATTTGATAGTGGATAATACCGCCAACCATGCCCTGAAGTCATTCGTAGATGGTTTCGCCGGGTATAACCAGATCAAAATGCACCCAGATCACTAAGAGAAAACAACATTCATCACACCGTGGGGGACATACTGCTACACCGTTATGCCATTCGGGCTAAAGAACGCCGAGGCGATGTATCAGAGGGCAGCTACCGCTATCTTCCACGACATGATTCACAAAGAGGTAGAAGGGTATGTGGATGACATGATAATCAAGTCGAAAGAGAGGGAAGGCCATGTGCCAGCCTTGCGAGCCTTTTTTGACCGGCTCCGCCAGTATCAGATGAGACTCAATCCGCAGAAATGTGTGTTCGGGGTAACCAAAGGAAAACTCCTGGGCTATGTCGTCAGTAAAAGGGGAATCGAGGTAGACCCTGCCAAAGTCCGAGCTATCCGAGACATGCCCGAGCCTCGTACTGAGAAAGAAGTCCGGGAATTTTTGGGTAATTTATAGTATATCAGCAGGTTCATCTCTCAGCTTACTCAGACTTGCGAACTTATCTTCAAACTCCTGAGGAAGTCTTCACCAGGAGAATGAGACGAGCAGTGCCAGGAAGCTTTTGACGGAATAAAAGACTACCTCTCCAAACCCCGGTGTTAGCCCCGCCACAGATCGGACTGCCACTAATTATATACTTAACCGTCATTGAATCGGCTGCAGGGGCCATGATAGCCCAACATCTGACCGATACACGGAAAGAGCAGGCCATCTACTACATCAACAAGAAATTGTCCCCATTTGAGGTAAACTACACGCCATTGGAGAAATCATGTACCGCTCTCGTCTGGGTAACGCAAAAATTACGGCACTACATGCTAGCTTTCCCCGTCATCCTGGCATCACGAATTGATCCGTTAAAATACCTCTTTGAGAAACCAGCTCTCTCGAACCGTATGGCAAAATGGTTGTTCTTGCTCTCCGAATTCGACATCACTTACATGACCCAGAAGGCAGTCAAAGGGAAGATCATAGCAGATTACCTAGCCCACAATCCGATATTGGGGGATATACTAGAAGAAGCCGAATTCCCAGACGAAACTATCATGAATGTCGAGATCGATGAAGACTGGAAATTGTACTTTGACGGGGCCGCCAACCGAAACGAAAACGGGATAGGCATCTTGTTAGTCTCTCCAGACCAAACTCACTCCCCGGTATCGTATCGTCTAGACTTCTTCTGCACCAATAACATGGCCGAGTATGAAGCCTGTATAATCGGGTTAGAGATCGCACTCCAAAGGGGTATAAAGAGAATACAGGTATACGGAGATTCAGCATTAGTGGTCCACCAAGTTCTGAAGGAATGAAAGATCAGAGATGAGAAATTAGTCCCTTACCTCGCTCGACTGGAGGATGTCGCAGAAAGATTTGAGCACTCGGAGTTTTACTATATCCCCAGGTCACAAAACAGTTTTGCTGATGCACTAGCAACCCTGGCCTCAATGATCGATATCCCGGAGGGGATGGAAAAAATAACTCTTATAGTACAAAGGAGATCAGGACCAGCGCACTACATGGCTCTTGAAGTAGAGAATGAAGAGGATGGGGACTCAACCACTTGGTTTTATGACATCTGGAACTTGTTGAAAAATCACCAGTATCCCGAGCAAACAGACAAGAGAACACGGGTCACACTCAGGAGATTAGCATCAAGGTTCATACTTTGTGCCGGAAGGCTATATAAGAGGAACTACGACGGGACCCATCTCTAATGTCTCACTGAAGGAGAATCCGTCAAAGTAATGGATCAGATACATGGGGGTGATTGTGGACCTCATATGAGCGGTCATACACTTGCCCGCAAGATCATCAGACAAGTCTATTACTGGTCTACTCTACAGAACGATTGCGCTAATCACGTACGCCGTTGTCACAAATGCCAAATCTATGCTAAATCTCAGAAACTTCCTCCGAAAGAGTTGTACAACATGACTGCTCCCTAGCCTTTCGTGACCTGGGGAATTGACATCATTGGGAAGATTTCGTCCAAAGCCAGTAACGGCTATGAATTCATACTAGTGGCCATCGACTATTTCACCAAATGGGTAGAAGCCGAGTCTTTCCAAACCCTTGACGCCGAAAGGTTGCCCAATTCATCAGACGGAATATCATCGTCGGTATGGGGTCCCACACGAGATCATCTCGGACAACGGCACCCACTTCGAAGGAGAGGCTAATACAGTCATGGAAGAATACGGTATCACCCGACACAGAACTTTGCCGTATAGACCACAAACCAATGGGGCATTTGAGGCCGCCAACAAGAATCTGAAGAATATCCTAAGTAAGATGACCGACACCTATCGAGACTGGCCCGAGAAATTACCGTATACATTGTGGAAATACCGCACCACCGAGAGAGTTTCCACCGGGGCCACCCCGTTTTCTCTTACATACGGGATGGAATCAGTCTCCCTGTTGAGTTAGAGGTCCCTTCTCTCAGAGTAATGCTAGAGAATCAAGTCAACGAACTGGAATGGGTCCAGGCACGTTATAATGAGCTGGCCCTATTGGATGAAAAGAGATTGAAAGCCGCATACCACCACCAAGGGTATTAGAAGAGAATTGCTCGAGCATTTAACCAGAAAGTGAAGACTCGGGATATCAATGAGAACGACATCGTATTGAAGGAAATTCGAGAGCCAGCTAGAGACCCAAGGGATAAGTTTGGGCAGAAGTGGACAGGACCATATATCGTCAAAGAGATTGACACAGGGGGTGCCGCCATACTCACTGACTTGGACAAACAGTTACTACATTCACCAGTCAACATGGACTGACTGAAGAAGTATTTCCAATAGATGTAACATGTAATCGATAAGAACTACGTAAACCTGAGTCCCAACTCGAAATTGTGTTTAGGAAAAATCAAAAAGGGGAACGTAGGCAACCTGAGAAGTGACTTCAGGCCCAGTTTAAACTTTGAAAATAAATTTATTTCCCATAAAACAGTCCCTTGTATATTATTATTAAGGTGGTTCAGAACACCGAAAGTTACAAAGGAGATACAACATACAGAAAAACCTAATCCCTAAGGGTTGGCCAAACAGGGTCCTCAGTAGCCAAGTCAATTCGAGCCTCATCAAGGATCTGGTACGCAAAGACAATGCTCTTCTCTGTAGGCTCATAGTCCATGAAACGGAACCACTTCATTTGGAAGGGATCATCAATTAACTCCCCTTCCAAAGACCCCCAACGAGAACAGATGATGTCAGCCCGGAGGGGCCTGGTAATATCGAAACGGGCATAGTTGAACTGACAAGTCAGTCGAGAACGCCACATCCTCTCTACCGATAGAGAAACATGCGGGGTCACAAATTTAGACTCAGAGGAGAAGTTTTTTAGACCAAGGGGAACCTCCTAGGAAACGTTGAACTGCCGAAGAAGACGACCTGGGAGATAAAATGAAGTAAACCAGAGCCCGCGGAGCCGAACATAGTTCTGACCCCCTGTACTAAGCACCATTGCCCTCAGTTTTCACCAAGGAATGTTCCACCAGATAGCCCGAAAGTTCTCCGAAAACCACACAGTCCAATCAGAGGAAGACATGGTCAAAGCACCGAAGAGAGGATGATGGAAAAAGTGCGTCGAGTTGTCAAGCCGAATCCCGTTAAAACCCACTGAGCGAAAATGCTCCAACAGCCACATGTACAGCAAGCGCGGACTTCCCCTGAAGAAAGGTGAAGCTCCCCTCTGAAGATCATCCAGGCCGTTCAGAGTCTCTGCAAGAACGATGGGCACTATAGACTCCCTATTTCTGGCATGGTAAATCAAACTCAGAATAGTCGGATCAACACGGGAAGAGCCCGTCATCAGTAACATATCGGAAACAAGACAGATCAAGGCCACCGCAGTACGCCCCACACTATAAGAAGCTCTCTCTTCGTAACAATGAAAGAACCTCACCATTTTATGGAGGTCAAGAAGCCCGTCGATAATAAAACCATCACAGGCCGCATGGGGGATTACTAACAAGACAATCAGCATGTCTCGAGGACTGATTTCTTCTATAGGAACTTCCATCGGGAAACGGACGTCAGAACGCAACAGCCAGGAAAATTCCTCATAGGTCGGACAGAGCTCATCTAGTCCAAAACGGAAAAAATGATCTGCAGGACTCCAGAAATACAAAGCACCTAACAGAAAGGAAAAATCTACAGGACGATGGCACCAGCCCACTAAAGGGCTAAATGCACCAAAATTCAAACCATTCTCAGAAGATATCAGAGCATCTCGAGCTTTAACATAAGAAAAATCAGAGTTTGTGCGATAAGAAGACATTTTGGAAAGATGTGGGGATGAAGGAAGGAGGATGGGTGTATTTATAGCAAAAAAGAGGGTCCTGTACCTGTTTGTCGCGCGACAAACCCATACCCAGGAGGGATTGTCGTGCGACAATCCCATTTAGGTGTACCCTATTTTTGTTTTTCTTACACATAAGAATCATTCTTGCCAAAAGAACCACTTCTGGATGCATTCTTGTTCTCACTTTGTTCTTTTGCAGGAAGCCCTAAGTGTCACTACGCTACAAGGTATGGCTCCTAAAATTCCTGATTCATACATATATGTATTTTTTGGATAGAGAATAAAAATACATCATCAGATGTAAATGAAGATTTTTCATAAAACCAATGAAAGAGCAGTTTTCAAAAAAGCTAAAACCTCTGTCTAAATGCCTAAATAAATACATATATGTCTAAACTAACTAAATACAGGAAAAAGAAAACTAATCTATCCTAGCGCGCTTCGACACGCTACCACTATCGCCAAAACCCTCCTCCGACGTAGGATCTACCTCGGGGACATCCGGGTAAGAAGGAACTGCTGCCTGAGAAGGCCCCGTCAACTGGACCGGTGCCGTAGGACGAATCACCGAAGACCGGGATCACCTAGAAGTCCGACTGGTACTCCGCCGAGACTCCGTCCTAGCACGAAAGGAAGACAAAGGGTCATCCGCCCGCAGGGAAACATCGATCGCCCTCTGATAGTCGCGCATATAAATCGTAGGGTCTCGACCAACGTACTGAAGCAGGTTCCAGCTATACATATACTGGGAGTGCCAAGCCCTCAGATCCGCCACGCGCACGCTCACCCGCTGCAAAAAGAGAAAAGAAAGAATCAGCACAATAAAGATAAATGAACATGGATATGAAGGGATATTAAGGGAAGATAAAATGTATACCTCATCATCAGAACGACCACCCAAGTAATCAAATGTATCCTCAAGAAGAGGATACTCAGGCACCGTATATCAACGTAGACCGACGCCAATATAAGATATATCCCGAGGAAGTGGCGGCAGGTCTATCGGATGAACAGACGAACCCGCCGGTACAGCAGCAGAAGTGGACCCACCCTCCTCGCGGATCGAGAACAAAGGAGGCCAAGAAGAAGAACCCCCGAAACCTAGAGATTGGGCCGGAGGGCCAATAGCAGTCAATGGAAGAGGGGTCAGTGTGGCGAAAGTACGAACACCTGGGGGATCCACCAAAGCCGTCGCTCTCAGAGGCAGGACCCCACTAGAAAGAGTGCTCACAGCAGCAGGAGGGGTCCGCCCAAACTGCTCATAGTCAACTCCGAAATCCGCAGGTTCCCAGGATCGCTCCGAAAAATCTACCGCCCCTCCCTCGGCGGCCTCCGCGGCATCAAAAACTTCCCCCAGAGATACCGATGGACCAGTAGGGAACTCAAAACCCTCAGCAGGCTGCTCCTCTCTAGGCGTCGTCTGAGGAGGCTGCTCTGGAACAGCCGCCGCTCCACCTCCCTTACCACCCTCGGGTCTATCATCCCCACCCGCAGGCCTATCATCGCCTCCCTCGGCACCACCAGGGACGTCCCTCTCTCCCTTAGGGTCATCATCATCAGAGTCCAAAATATTGTCCCTCTGATCGGGGACAGGCGACAGCTGACCGGAAACTGTCCGGGACAAATGAGCTTGTCCTCGTATATAGTTGGGATCACCTCCCAACGCCCGGTACCTCTCATAAAAGACCCGTTCCCGAGTCCCCTTCGGCTCCCTCATCAAGTAACGGGCAGTGAAGACAGTATAATCTCCCTCCTCGGTAAACGTCTAAAAACCGAGCCCATCAACCAACGCCTGCACCATCACTGGGTCAATCTCGCTCGTCTGCCTCATTAGAACTGGCGGGAATAAAGGAACTCTAGGCCACTGGGCCGGTGTATGCTGGCGAATGACTCTCTCGCCCAAGTAGAAGTGGAGGCCGTACTCATCCCTGATAAGCCGCCTGGTCCTCGAGGCAGTCAGAGCACGGCCATATCCAAAATGGAGACCCAAATCACCCCAGGGGGCCCACTCAATCTGAACAAGAAACAAAATTTTTTCTTTAGTTATTTGTATTATATTTCCTATTTATCCACTTGAAAAGAAAGAATACTAAGATATTTACCTGCTCCTCCAGTAGGTCATGGACGGCAGCAGCTCCGGCCTCCCGGGTCCGATATACATAGGGAGTCCTGTAGTTCCCCGCGATGAATCGGCGGAGAAAAGGAAACTGGTCCTCGTTCTCAACAAGGAGATCCACCTGGGAGCGACCCTGATGGGTATACGCCACGAACCAACTCTGAAGAGGAAACACAAAGAATGTCAGAAACAAATAGCAGACAAAATGCAGAAGACCAGAAGCCGAAATAAGAGACATAAGTGTATATCTCCCACAGCAAAGAAAAGCCCTTGAGGTTCAGGGTTAAGTGGCGAGAAACCTGGTCCATAGCGTCATATAGAATAGCCAGAATAAAGCCCCCCAGTCATAATCAAACATGATGCTGAAGTTTCTGAGATAGGGCAGCCACCAGAGATGGGCCGAATCCCCCCCACGGGCCTCGAACAAGTCATGGAGCGTCAGTAACAGGAGGACGCGGGCATACTGACGCGCCTCCTGGCGGGTCATCGGCGCCCCTGAAGAAATCAATCTGGCTCTCTCTGTCGCCAGGCGCGTAACCAAAACAACCCGAGGAATCGTGTCACCAGAACTCCGTCGCTCCGAAAACCATCCTAGTGCACCGACGATGCCCTCTGCCGTCAGACGCAAGGGGACGTCAATCTGGATAGGTACACCCCATGAAGGAATCTCGGTCAAGGCAAATAGGTCTAACGGGGTCATCGTCATCTCCCCCCAGCTCTAGTGAAAAGTGTGACTGGTGTCCCACCAGTGACAGACAAGAGCCGATACCAATACAGCCGCCCTAGATACCCGCTCTGGGAGGGCATCAAAGAAAGAGCCGAAAGGAGTCGCGAGGAGCAACTCCTAGACAGGGGCTGGTGCCTGTCGCCACTCTAAAGAAATAGTGTTGGGAGAACCCCAACCGCAGCCAACCCACTGCAGACAAAAGAACGAGTACAGGATTATGAGGGTACTTTGGTGTAATTATGAGAGATATAATTTTCCAAACCTGAGGGTACTTTGGTGTAATTATGAGAGATATAGGGTTATGAGGATAAATTATGTAATTTTCCAAACCTGAGGGTACTTTGGTGTAATTATGAGAGATATAGGGTTATAAGGGCAAAATATGTAATTTTCCAAAGCTGAGGGTACTTTGGTGTAATTATGAGAGATATAGGGTTATAAGGGTAAATTATGTAATTTTCAAAACCTGAGGGTACTTTGGTGTAATTATGAGAGTTATAGGGTTATAAGGGTAAATTATGTAATTTTCCAAAAAACTAAGGGTATTTTGGTGTAATTATGAGAGTTATAGGGTTATGGGTTAAATTATGTAATTTTCCAAACCTAAAGGGTATCACAGGTAAAAAGTATGAGTTCACTAAAATCGGACGTTATTTCTAGGCAGACATGCATACTAACATTGTTTAAAATACATGCAGGAAACGACAGAAATAACAGAACAGATAAAAACACGAAAAGAAGACATACCAGAGACCGTCGACGAATCTCGTGAGAAACAGGCTCCATCAAGAGCCACGGAACATCCGGAACTGGAGCAGCCCGGGTAACGTCTCGGTAGACCACCGCCCGACCACGGTCCACCCCGTCCTCGCCATACCAATCAAGGTCCTCCCAGTCGTCATGATGAGGACTACAATGGAGAACGCCCTGAGCATCGGTAAAAGTGACCTTCTCCTGGTCACCCTCGAGTCGATCCGGCTGTGCGGGATCCATCTGTGTATATAAGTGGTGAGAAAGTTGGAAAAATCAGAAAAGCGGCAGGGCTTCCGCGCTTGAGAGAAGAGAGAAGGAGAGCTATAGAGAGAAAGAGAAAGGAGAGAATGAGGTGGAATGAGCTCAGCAAGGGCCTTATATAGGGAAGATGATTGTCGCGCGATAAATGGACACATTGTCGCGCGGCAAAGAGCCAAGCCACCGAATTGTCGCGCGACAATCACCCCCCTCCCCTGATTTTTTGACCTTTGTCTCATTTTATCTCCTACAGGGGCACTTCGGAGAAGCAGTTTCTGAAAAAATTGCTAAAAACCGCACACCCAGGATGAGAATTCGAGGAAAGGACTTCCAAATCATCTCTTCGAAAAATACAGACACAAAATACAATGGCTTAAAGTAGTCTCTGATCTCCCAGAAAGGACCGAGACCATCAATGAGAAAAAGCAAAATATCAAGATAAGACGGGAATAGGAAAAAATTGAAAGAGTAGAAAAGAGAAAGAACTTGCATGAGCGCCCAAAGCGAGCGAGAGAAACAGAAATGCAGAGTGACAGGGAGAGCCACACCAAAAGTGACAGCTAGGCCAAAACCGGCTCAGGGCTTCGTTTTGAGTGAGTAAGGCTCCTGATCACGACAAATGGATAAAAATAATCCTGATCAAAAACAGAGAAGGCCAGGAAAAGTCTTTCCCAAAAGAGGGAGAAATAAGGGCATCGAAAAACAGAAAACGATGTGGGCCCACCAAAAGAGAAAACTAAGGAGAAAACAGAGATCAGAGATTAAACTTTCAAACAAATTTTCTTTTCAGCACGATACAGAAGAGATGGTTTGGAAAACCTCGAGCCGTCACCCTGCGGAGAGCAAAAGAAATCCGAAAACTGCTTTTTTGAGAAAAGTATCCTCACTCGAGGAAAACATGAGAGTAAAGTTCAGAAAGATACAGGAAAACGGACATCCAGATAAAGATAAGACCCCGAGAAGATCTTTTTACCCTCGTTAAATTTATCTCTCTCACTCTAGCAGTCTAAGAGAGACAACAAACAAATTCACCAGGGTACAACACAAAGCCCTCGCCAGAGGCAAATCACAAACACAAGCCCTCGCCAGAGGCAAAATTACTCACGAAAGCCCTCCCAGAGGAAATTTTCTTTCTTCTTACAGATCAGAAGCCCTCCCAGAGAGGCACAGTGTAGCAATAGTAGTCCTCCCACCTGAGGCGAAGCCCTCCCAGAGAGGCACAGTGTAGCAAAGTAGTCCTCCCACCTGAGGCGAAGCCCTCCCAGAGAGGCACAGTGTAGCAACGGTAGTCCTCCCACCTGAGGCGCAAAGCGCAACAAAAGGTAGTCCTCCCATCTGAGGCTAATGAAGCAATAGTAGTCCTCCCATTTAAGGCAAGTGGAGCAAACGAAAGTCCTCGAAAGAGGCAATGAGATAACACAAGCCCTCTCCGGAGGCAAAAACCAAACACAAGCCTTCTCCGGAGGCACTCCCGAGCACTTTTTGCATATGCACACTTTCTTAGAGTTCTTGCGGGAGCCATGGATCATGGTCTCTTCCAGTCGCCTCAATTCCTTGCAAGCAAGGAGCTTGAGTCGAGAGGGTTTGTAGACACCCCGATCCGTGACCCTCGCAAGAATCCTAACGACCTTCGAGAACTACTATTTTTGGGTCCGGGACCCACCCGAGCACCCGAAACTACCCCGAAAGGGTTTATTGGCCAACAAACCTATTTTTAAATAGGATTGTCACACAACATATCAGTATGTCGCGTGACAATCACTGATATGTCGTGCGACAATCACTCCTATGTCGCGCGACAATCCCTCTTGACACCAGACCATCCAATCTCTGACACATCAGTCTGTCAGAAATACCACTTCAGCCATTTGTCGCGCGACATTGGACACATTGTCACGCGACATATGCCCCATTTGGAGAAGTGTCATGCGACAATCCTCCCCGAGCAGTATAAATAGGCCAACACCCCCAAGGGTTCAGGGACAACAACTTGGGATTGAAGAATTATTGGCTTATATCTGATTTTCTAGTCTTTCATCAAGCATTCTCGATTCTCGTCTTATTTCTGAAGAATTATCGAATTTATTCTCGACACTCGACGTGTCCCGTCTCTGGAATCGAATTCTCGGAAATATCTAAAGAAGGAAAAGATTATTATCGCCGAAAATCTCTCCGCCATATCATATTTTCTTTCTTATTATTCTCGTCAGGAAGGTAAAGAAAGTCTCTTCTAGTATTTAACATTAAATATCTATGTACTTGTTTTATTTCCGTTGTTTTGTCCACGTTTTATTTGAATAAACTTATTGCCAAGTTACAAATAGTCTACCGTTTTTAAAACAAAAGACCCTGATAAAACCATTTGCAAAACCAGAAGAGTAAGTATGTTACCATTTGGATAAAATCTCGTTTTTAAAACTCGGACCGGTAAAACTTACTTAGGAATTAGAAACCCGGTATATCCTATCTGTTTCATATATTGTGATACGTCTGGTTGAACTCCCCTCAAGAGTTCTAATTCCATATTGAATTAGTTCCAAATATAAAGATCCGAACTTTTACAAAAGTAATCACCACACGAGAAAACCGTCATTATCTGAGAAATAAATACGGGACACTCTTTCAAAAACAAAAAGGTTCTGTCATTCGTACTTACATCTTTCAATAAATAAGAACATCGGATCTCGGAACACAAAAGTTTTTATCCCTTTTCCCGTTTTTCCCAAAATTAGGGTTTTCACTTAGAAAGTAGCAGACTGTCAGTAAAAGCATCCAAGTTTTTCGACATAGAAAAAACATATAAAAGACCACTAGAGACCGAAAGGGCGGAATTGGTGCTTAACACCTTCTCAAACTGTAATATAGTTCCCGAACGCTATAGAATCTTAGTTTCGTAGACAAACGTGCAAAGAAAGGCTTATCTGTAGCCTTTCCTCTTACACGATCATTTTTGTCCGTTTTCTCGTAAAACGTACTGGCGACTCTGAACGAACCCTCTTGCATCTAGAAATATAAAATAGGTACACGTGATTGGAATTATCGAAACACTCCAGCAAATGGAACGACGGAATCCGTTCTGACGTTTTAGATGCCCAACAAACGGGGACGAGACCCGGGGGTCGCATTTGCGGGTTCTCACAGCAGCGACCTTGCTCAGCTTCGGGATTCTGCTGCGGGGACGGCGTTCTACAGCAGAGAATGATGCAGAACAGTTCGTGTTGACCGGAAGCACGCTTTTAAACAAAAACAAAGCTCTTATAAGCAAGCTCGGGAAAAGGCCCTTCAAGACTTGAGAGCCCCCTTATTCTTTCCATCGATGCCCTCACTCCGTCACCCAGCGGAAGCTCTATAACCAGCTACTAGCAGAGTGGAGGGTTGATATTCATGCGGGAAAGAAACTGGAGACGGAGATACAGCGAGAGGGTCGGCGAAATGGTAGAGCGAGAGAGGTATGTTTTGAGTTTCTCCCCTTTTTGAATTGAACTGGACGTGGGTTTGAAAAAGTGAAGAAATCACTATTGTATCAAGCGATTCTATGCCTAAAATCGCCAGAATTGTTAGCTATTTTTCTTTTTTTTTTTTTTAAGAATGATTAAAAACGCCGGACTTGATGACGATTTTATCTATAAAATCGCTATTTACAATAGCATTTTTTAACCTACCCCATTCACACAAATAAATTCAAAACACCCCCAATTCGCTAAATAAGTTTCAAAACTAGCATATTTGTAAAAAAAACTCTCTCGGAATCTTTTGCATACTTTTCCTAAAAGTTAATGAGTTGACAGGCTTGTATTGGTTTCCGTTTTACGGTGTCACTATATTAAATTTTCCCATATAATAATGACATAAATGCATAGAATTATAACATGTGTCCTTGCTCTCTCTTCTCTCCAATTCTCACGTGTTCCCCTTCTCTCTGCTTTCTCTTTCAATTTTGAATCTCTTTTCTCTCTCCTCTCTTTTTTAATTATGAATCTCTTATCTATCATTTCTTTTATTGCTAACTTTTTTCTCTCTCTACTCTCTCCCTCATTATTAAAGGTGGCTATTATATACACCCACTTTTCTCTTAGCTCCGTCACCACAAAAAAATGACTCATCTTAGTGTAGATACCCCATTCTACAACTGTTTCACACAAATAGAATTTTGGTCAAAGCAAGATTTGACTTGGCCGAAATAGATTTTGAAGATCTTGGTGAAAGACTAATGCAATTGTACTTAGGCTTAAAATTGGCGCGGAACATTTGTCACTAAAGCAGCGCTTTAGATACCCGAATCGGCACACTACATCCCATGCGGATCATCAGTATGACATGTGCAGAACATGCTCCCTCAAGTGTTTATGTTTTTGCTATATAAGGCAGAGCTCAAGTCAGAGAAAATGGGGGATTTTGGAGAGAAAAACGTACTGTACCAACAAAAGAGAAATTAGACTATCAAAGTGCAATAGCAAACCTTTTAACTTGTTAGGGATATTATATTTGATATCTAGACTACTAAATCTTGTAAAACAATTATATTTTTCCGAAATAAAAGCTTATATTCAGGAAGATATACTTTTTATTTGAATATTATATAGTCTTTCGACTTTAAAAGCAATATATATATATATATATATATATTTACATTCTTCAAATGTGAAGCCACGAAAATATCGCGTCGCGTTAATCCAAGTGCAGGTCATTAAGTTATAATATAGTCTCAATAAGTCCAAGTGTCGGTCCACATGCATAGTTGGAAAGAAGTGGAATAGATCAAAGATTAAAGGATTTTCTAATTTTAATTATAAAGTGTTTGATTTCAAATTAAATGTAAATAAAAAGCTCTTGTAAAAATTTTAAGAAAGTACTAAGGCAATTAGAAGTTGTTTGCAAAGCAAGATAGAGCGATTATAATCTCGATCATACAAAGATATCAAATATAATATTCTTAAGTGTGGGGAGCGTGTTATACTTGTCATTAGCAACGGGTGCGAAATTAGGCAACCCATTCCTTATATAAAGCCACATTGAGAGAATGTATAACCAAAACTTAACCAAGTGTAAATTTATTATCATTTTGTTGTAGTAAAAGATGCGAAGCTAGACAACTCATTCCCATACACAGCTAAATCGTGATATTAATAAGAAAATCATCAAAAATAGGCTTAACAAAAACCAAATATTTGAGAACTTAGGGTTATAATTGATAAATGAACAATGAATCCTTATAATGGGGTGAAACGAAGTCTACAGCATAAGCTCATAATCCTCATCAGTCATAACTTAAACAAGACAATATTGCGTCTAAATATCACATATAGTGCACGAAGCAATCACCATATCGTTAAGCATATCAAAAAGAAGCCTAATTCACAAGTTGATGTAATTTTTAAAGATCGTCAAGAAGTCATTATAATTCTAGAAAAATCCATAGAAGGAAAAATTACAGGCTTTTAAAAAATACAAAAGTTTATTATCTTTCCATTTACACTTAAGAATTAGATATGCATGACATATAAAGTCTTATCATCATATGTAAATATCTTGTAAGCTTGTAAAATGGCTGATTAGAAGAGGAAGAAATATTCATAAATATTTATCAACATTAAACATGGATTGAGATTAAAATCACTCAAAATTACATCGCAAATTTCTTCCGTAACTTTAGCAAATAGTCTACTATATATATAATGATTGAAATCAGTACCTGGAGTGATTTTGATATTTAGCAATCTAGATATTAGATGTAAAATTATTCTATATTAATATTTATATAAGTTGTTTGATTGTATTTGGGGATAGGGTCGTGTAGATCCTCTGGTTATAATTTTGAAAGGTTTTTATTTTTATTTTTTACATTTTACACTTTAATTTTTTCTTTGTACAAGAATTCTTATTATTGTAAATTTGAATTTTGTAGTTAAATAAGATTATTTAATTATTATCTTTTTATATGAAAATCTGAGTATTTTACTTAAATTCTATTACTTGCGTTCCGAAAATCAGTCTGTGATAGGAAGAGGAGGTAGATAAGGATGATATCCTATTTATTATTCAGTTATTGGGCATTCATCAACAAAAACAAATAAATTATTTTAGAATTCCTGAGGTGATTAGGAGGACACTTAGTCAAGAACAAAAGAAAGACACGAGCAGTACTATTACTTCAAAATAAATTATCACTGCCATGTTTTCCATTAGTAGTAAAATGGCTATAGGCCCGGATGGTTATACTGATGGTTTTTCACAGAAAAATTGGAAGCGTGTAGGGGAGGATGTGGGCTGCGATTTCTGAATTCTTCATAAATGGTAAAATGTTGAAAGCTTGTAATGGAATTGCCTTAACTTTTATTCCTAAGATTGAGGTGCCGAATACTATGAGGTATTTTAAACACATAGCTTGCTGCAATATTTGTATAAACGTATTTTCAATAACATAGTTCGAAGATTGAAGAAGGTGATGCTTGATTTGGTGGGAAAGCGCGCAAAAATATGCCTTTATAGCTAGTAGAGATATTTTGGACAATGTGTTATTTATGCAAGAGGTAGTTAGGAATTATAGTATAGGTAATGGCCCTACTAGGTGTGCTTTTAAGATTGATATCCAAAAAGCCTATGATTTGGTGGAATGGCTCTTTCTATGGGATGTGTTGAATGCTATGGCTTTTCCTATGGAGGAGATTGGTTGGATAAAGGAGTGGGTTGCAATTGCTCATTATTCTGTCAATATGAATGAATTTTTAGATGGTCACTTTGTGGGAAAAAGGGGCTTCGACAAGAAGATTCCGTTTTGGATGGAATTGAAGCATTTTCAGGTCTTTTGCAACATAATATACATCATTCTACTTACTAGTTTCATCCAAAGTGTGAAGCTCCCGCATTTCATAATAGTATATGCCGCATGTTTTTGGTATCTAGCTGCCACACTATCTCTTTGCAAGAGGCAGATAGCAAAACTGATCAAAGAACTACATCCTTTAAAAATAAAAGATGTGGACTACATTCTCTTTCAAACTCAAGGACCAGATCCTAAAGCTCCTTCGTACAAGTCATAATATCCTTTAGACTAGAGAGACTTCTTTCAATCTATAAGTGTAAGCTCTATACTTCCCAAAGATGATAGCATATCTCATATTTTTTTTTTAGGATTGTTTCTTTTCCAGTCTTGGAAATGATCTTTTATGCTTTTAGCCTCTATTTTAAACCTTCTCCCTCCTTCATTTTCTATAGTTGGACTCTTAAAACAAAGCTTTTAGTGTACATATTCTAAAACCTCTTGATAACAGCCATCATTTTTTGTTGTCGATTTATAAACAAAACTAAGCAAAAGACTGAGGGTGAGGGCATCTAGCTGCTAGGCAGTCAATTTCTTATTTATTATGTAAATATAATATTACAAAAAACTAAATCAAACTAGTCATTTTTTTCCTTATCTGAATCTGACTTCTTCTTCTTTTTTTTGTCTAAATGCAATATCTGAATAGAGAGTGTAAAGGCATCATCCATTCCATTGCCTAGACCAATTTTCAGAACACTATTTAGTGTTGAACTTCATTTATCAAACCAACGTCGACAAAGGCAACCCAAGTGAATAAATCCATTGTCAAAGACATTAAGCTGCCCCTCGCTAACTTTAGAACATATGTTAAGTGTCTAAGCATACACTCTCTTACCTACAGAAAAATGTGATATGGAGGCAAAAATTGTTGCTTTTATTTTTGTTATGTTTTTCCTCAATTTATTTTTGTTAGAACCATCTCTTCACGTGGAGAACAGATTCAAGATTAATGGACGGGGGATGGAGGTGCTAAGGCTTGAACTTTAGACCTTCCAGAGAACCAACCTCTGATACCATGTTAGAACCATCTCTCCTAAAAGTTTAAGCTGTTAGGAGAAGGAATCACAATGAATATCATGCTTAACAATTCTATCAACTTTGACTATTCCAATCATAGTTGCTTGTCCAATCTTACACCATATTTTGAACTAGAACGATAGTTGTATAAAGGCCCGGTAACATGGATAACCCCTGAAAGCTCAAAATGGGAGTATTTATATTGTTACTATGTTAGTAAAATGAAGGAAGTACCTCAATTAATGATATCATCTATATTAATTAATTAATCTATCTATCTATTTATTACATTACATTATATATAGTATTTTCAAGGAAGTTCTTTCATTTAATATGTATTAAATGTACTTATTTCGTTAATATTTATTAAGTGTATATATTCATTAACTTATATATATGTATATATATTACATGTGTTTCTCCAAGAAAAATATAATTTCAATTTGCTAAATTTGCTCTACATGATGCACACATTATTTGCATTTTGATGTATTCCATACCATCATCAATTGTTTCCTTAGATAACATGGTTATCTTGCTAAGGTTTGTAAGTTATTTTTTTTTCACATTTTAATATGATCGATCAATATTCTTATTATTATTTTTTTCTATTCATATTTTCACTATTATTGCATTCTTTTCAAGAGAGAAGAATCCAAGCAAAAAGTTGATAACAAAGTTAGCAAATACAAATTGGCAAAGATGATAGTAAAATATGATATAAAATTATATGGTTTACTATGATTTTTAGATTCGTTCATTATATTGGACATTGAAGTTTCTATATTAATGGTAGAATTTGCTATACCAATCTTTAGCCCTTACACTTAATTACATGACAAATTGAAAGTTCTAATGTAATTCATTTAAGGTGTCATAGGATTATCTCTATGCACATTAAATCTAGCAAGCAAAGTGTATGAAATTTCTTTGCATAAATAATTCATTGCACGTGTACTTGGGCGAGAGTAGTACTAGGATAGGTGACCCCCTGAGAAGTCCTCATGTTGCACCCCCACTTTTTGGCGCACGAAGACGAAACGGGACGCAAGATTGGGAAAACTTTCGAGGTACCAATGCGAGGATGACAAGGCTGATGTTTCGGGTTCGAGTTGGCTTTTTTGGGCTATGGGACCCTTGCTGGGTGTGGGGCGGGCAAATGGGGCGGTGTGAGAGGGGTTAAAGGCACAGAAGGTGGAAAACATGTTGGGTGTGATCATACCAGCATTAATACAATGGATCCCATCAAAACTCCGCCGTTATGCATGCTTGGGCGAGAGTAGTACTACGATGGGTGACCCCCTGGGAAGTCCTCGGGATTGGGGAACCATTTGCGGTATCGAGACAAAGACGACGGGGTCGATATTTCGGGGATGACTTCGTTTTTTTAGGCCGGGAGACCCGCACTGGGTGCGGGGCGGGCACTTGGGACGTTGGGAGAGAGGTTAAAGGCACATAAGGCAGGAAACATGTCGAGTGCAATCATACCAACACTAATGTATCGGATCCCATAAGAACTTCACAGTTATGCGTGCTTGGGCGAGAGTAGTACTAGGATGGGTGACCTCCTAGGAATTCCTCGTGTTGCATCCCCACTTTTTGGCGTGCGGTGGCGAAACGGGAGGAGGGAATGACAGGGTCGGCGTTTCGGGGCCGGGTTTCATTTTTTCAAGGCGAAGGACCTGCACTGGGTGCGGGGTAGGCATATGGGGCGACGGGAGAGTGGTTAAAGGCGCATAAGAAGGGATACTTGTCGGGTGCAATCATATTAGTACTAATACACTGGATTTCATCAGAATTTCACAGTTAAGCGTTCTTGGGCGAGAGTAATACTATGATGGGTGACCCCTGGGAAGTCCTCATGTTACACCCCCACTTTTTGGCTCGCGGCGGCGTAGGAGGGAAAACATGTCAGGTGCAATCATACCAGCACTAATGAACCGAATTCCATCAAAATTTTGCAGTTAAGCGTGCTTGGGAAAGAGTAGTACTTGGATGGGTGACCCCCCTGGGAAGTCCTCGTGTTGCACCCCCATTTTTTGGTGAGCAGCGGCGAAGGAAGGAAATATGTCAAGTGCGATCATACCAGCACTGCACTAATGCACCGGATTTGATCAGAACTCCATAGTTAAGCGTGCTTGGGTGAGAGTAGTACTAGAATAGGTGACTCCCTGGGAAGTCCTCGTGTTACACCCCCACTTTTTGGCGCCTGGCAGCGAAACGGGACTTGGGGTTGGAAAACCATTCTCGGTACCGAGGCGGGGATGACGGGGCAGATTCTTAGAAGCCGGGTTCATTTTTTCGGTATTTAGGTGCGAGGTGGCCACATGGGGCGGCGAAAGAGGGGTTAAAGGCACAGTAGGAGGAAAAACATGTCGGGTGTGATCATACCAACACTATTGTACCTGTTCCCATTAGAACTCCACAGTTAAGTGTGCTTGGGTAGTTGGGCGAGAGTAGTACTAGGATGAATGACTCTCTGTGAAGTCCTCGTGTTACACCCCCACTTTTTGGGGTGCGGCGGGTGAGGGCTTAAAGGCACAGAAGGAGAAGGAGAAGGAGGGAAACATGCAAAAAGTGCCCCTATAACTCTAGTTTTAGTGAAAGCAATGAAAGTATAGCTGTGCTCCAGTTGAAGGCCTTAAGAGGACCAAAGCCACCTATGTGGGAAAATACGGGGATGACTTGATCTTCCTTATAATCAAATGTTTTCCAATAAGAGCCCCCTCCGAGACTTTTAGGATTGCACTTGAACTTGAAAAGACCTTTCTTTACCGTTGACTAGACAAAATGGCCATTGACAGAAGGCAGGGGGTGGCATGGTGTTCAAGTTCGATCAATAGGGTCATTCATCATCAGCAACCAACTAGGCTCTATTTGATGACAAAATCTTGGTCTCTGCCTATCGCCAGGACGTGTGATGCGGAGGCTTCCGTCTCGTCACAGTCAATCCCATACTGCTGTGAGAAAGCACAAGCCACCAATCGCGCCCCTTCGACATTAGGTGAGATCATACTAGCACTAATACACCGGATCCCATCAGAACTTCGCAATGAAGCATGCTTGGGCGAGAGTAGTGCTAGGATGGGTGACCCCTGGGAAGTCCTTAGGTTGCACACCAAATTCTTGTCGTGCGGTGGAGAAATAAGATGCGGGGTTGGAGATTTGTTCTCGATACTGAGGCCCAGATGATGGGGTGGACATTTGAGGCCGGGTTCGTTTTTTCAGGCTGAGGGGTCTCACGCTTAGTGCGCGGCAGGCGCATTGGGCAGTAGGAGAGGGGTTAAAGGCACAAAAAAGATAAACATGTCGGGTGCGATCATACCGGCACTAATGCATTGGATCCCTTCAGAACTCCGCAGTTAAATGTGCTTGGGCGAGAGTAGTATTAGGATGGGTGACCTCCTGGGAAGTCCTAGTGTTGCACCCCCATTTTTTGGCGCGTGGCGGAGAAACGAGATGCCTGGATGGGGAACCGTTCGCGGTATTGAGGTAGGGATGACTGGGCGTACATTTTGGGGTCGGGGTTTTTTTTTTGGGCCAAGAGACCCACGTTGGGTGAGGGGCGAGCACGCGGAGAAGTGTGAGAGGGGTTAAAGGCACAGAAAGAGGGAAACATGTCGGGTGCGATCAAAGAAGCACTGATGCACCGGATCCCATCAAAACTCCGCAGTTAAGCGTGCTTGGGCATGTGTAGTACTAGGAGGGGTGACCCCCTGGGAAGTCCTCGTGTTGCAACCCCACTTTTTGGCACTCGGCGGCAAAACGAGATGCGAAGATGGAGAACCATTCGCTGTACCAAGGTGGAGATGACGGCTAGAACAGTCCGAGGACGGGTTCATTTTTTTAAGGCCGAGCCGTTGGTGTGGGAGACCTGCGCTAGGTTTGGGGCGGTACAGGCACATGGGGCCGCGGGAAAGGGGTTTTGGGCACAGAAGGAGAAAAACATGTTGAGTGCAATTATACCGGCATATCTTGGTTTCTCGACCTCTCCCAATGCAGGAGAGGTCAGAGTGTAATGGCGACTGCGGGTCCGAGAGCTCCAGTGATGCCCCTTGTTCGGAGATGCCTGAGTTCGGATCTGCCGACATCTGTCATATGTTGGGGTCAATGGACATTCCTAAAGGTCATAGGTCGATATCTGGATCCATTCCTATGTCAGACTCTAATTGGGCCCGTTTTATTTCGTTTTCCCCAGAGGTCCAGACCCCAATGGCCACTGTAGGTGGTTCTCTTGGGGTGGGTGGTTCTCTTGGGGTGGGGTCAATGGGGATGATTCCACTGTCGTTGTCGACCCCCACTTTAGCAGCAGTTGGAGATAACATACGGGATGTCTTGAAGTATGCAGCCCGACTTCGGTCAACTATAGGAGGTGCTTATAGTATCCCTAAAGTTCAGGTTTGCAGGAGGGGACAAGGGGAAGGGTCCTGCTATAGAGCCCGTGTAGGTAGAGGAATCAGTTGAGGAGAGTTCACCGAGGAGAGCCGAAGGTATAGGGGATGTCGATACTTCTCATGCGGGTCCGAGCGGTGCCTCGACGTTGTATGTTATGTTGGAGTATCCTCGGGACATTCTGTACTTCGATCGTAGGCGTTTGGTGTACTATCGAGTTCCAGATGTGCCAATTGAGGCTGAGTAGCTGGGTCTATTGGTCTGTGTTCCTTTTGATGAGGTATAACTTATTAATTTTGTTTTGTATTTGCAAGATGTCTAATTTATAAATTGCTTGTATTTTTAACAGATGGGTTCATTTCGTGTTGGTGATGTGCCGGATCTCCTGTGGAGCTATTATGACTCGTGGGGCTTGCTGAGTTTTGTGGGACCGGTGCGCATATTATTGATTTATTTCAAGTAAAACCACTTTCTTACTTTGTAGGGATGTTGGAAGTCGTGGGTTATTTGGATCAATTTAGATTTAAAAGGCAGAGTATTTTGGCAAATGAAAAAAATCTGACATGACTTTAACTTTTTGTTTTATATAATATTAAATTTTTGCGCACGTGTAATATATATATGAATAGTTTCTTTCGTATGTGCATAGATGCGTACGCATCTGTGCAATTTTCGGTAGGTCCCGCTCTCCATTTAACCGTGGTTTGTTTTTGTTGGTTTTTGGTTCGAAATTAGAACAAACAAAAGGTTCCGAAATTATACAACTCTTTCTACGGTGCAAGGCCACTTTTTTCTCTCTATTGTTTACTCTCTCTCTCTACAGAAATACAGCTGAAACCAAACCTCAAACACAGAACTACGAAGCTTTCTCTCTCTACTAGATTGTTCTCTCTCTATCAAGCTCGTGAAAATGGGTTTGATTGGAGTGGGTTTATTTCGATTTCGGTTTTTGCAATAGACATTTCAAGCATAAATAAAAACTTCCTAAAGGTGACGAACGTAGCAATTGTTTACATATCGAAAATTGAAACGCACGTGTCTAGTTTTGAGCCAACAAACTGACGTGCAAGAGATCGAAAGAGAGAGGAAGTTGATGTTTCAAGTATCTGCTCAAAAGTTTTGAATATCATACACAATAGTAATTTGCTTCTACATAACAAAGAAATTAAGAAAAACTAAGCTATCTCTACAGCTCACTGAGCAAGTAATTAAAATTGCAAATCCCTCAAAATTTGTTCTCAGTTTTATCAGGAAACAAGAAATTAGCCCAAAAACAAACACTCAAATTGAAATCGCATGATATAACTAAAATTAAAATCGTGAGTATAATGGAAATTCTAATCAAATTCACTCGAATCAAGTATCAAATTTGAAATTATAAAATCAGTTTATATCACCTAATAATAAACCCATTTGAATCAAATCCATAGTGAATATTCAATTAAAACGATTCCAATCAAACCCAAATCCATTGCAAAAACCGAAATTGACCCATTCGACTCCATTGCCAAACCCATTCCAATTATAACAAGTATTAACCCATTCAAATCCATTGCAAAACCGAAATCGAAATAAACCCATTTTCGCGAGCTCAATAGAGAGAGAGGAAGCTGTAGACAGAGAACAATCTAGTAGAGAGAGAAAGTTTGGTAGATCCGTGTTTGAGCACTAGTTTCTGCTGCTTCCGTAGAGAGAGAAAAGTGGTCTTGCACTGTGGAGAGATGTATAATTTCGGAACCTTTTTTGTTTGTTCTAATTTCGAACCAAAGACTAACAAAAGCAAACGACGGTTAAATGGAGAGTGGGACCCACCGAAAATTGCACAGCGCATAGGAAAGAAATTGTATATGTGAAATATATATACAAGTGACATAAAAAAAAAAGTAAAAAGCAATAAATTGTCTTGTAGTTTAGGAGTCCTATAAAAAGTTATTAAGTTGTCGAGACTTGGCCCAGCCGGTTATAGCCTTGGGTTCAACTCTAGGATCGATTGGAGCTCCTCAACTTGAACCTCAGTAGTTGTAAAAATATTATGTGGCTAGCAATAAATATGATTTAAGTTGCGAACGAGTATTGGTTAAGATGAACGAAAGCTGATATGAAAATCGCCTGATTTAACCAAAACAAAAATTATTGATGGATTATGGTGGATTTTACTATCTTAGGGGGGTGTATTCAATTCAGATTTTTAAAGATTCTAATTGACTTTTTAAAATCCGTGGATTTTGTTAAGTTTATGGATTGTTTTAAATCCTTATAAAATCTGACATATTTTAATGTATGGATTCTTTTGGATTTCTGCAGATTTTAATAAGTTCACGGATTTCTGCAGATTTTAATAAGTTCATCAAAAAAATAAAAAATCAAAAGACAAAAGACAAACAATAAAATAAATTAATTACGAGTTTAAAGTAACATTATCAAAAATGTAAAGACAATTAACGAAATATATTATAAAAATTCATACTGCACCCACAAAATTAGACTTCTCACCCCACTAGTATTTTTAAATGAAATTGACATGAATTGTTTTTAAAAATTTGAACGATAATTAGTGGTCTAACCATTTGAAATTATATTAATGCATGATAACCACATTAGTAAAAGAGAGAAAAAATACTTTATAGGGACGAAGAAAAAATTATATAATACGTTCATCACATAATAAAAAATTTGAATTTTGAGAGAGAGGGGGAGGGAAAAGGGGGGAGAGAGAGAGAATGTTGAGTAAAGTTCTTAAAGGAATTAGAAATCCATCTAAAATCTCTGGGTAAGTGAAAAGATTTCAAGATGGATTTTTATATATAAAAAAGGCTTTACAATCCACCAAAATTCACCACTAATTAAAATCCTACTAAGTCATTAGACTTTTGAATACCATAAGATTTAGATGGAATTTTTAAAATCTTAATTAAATACATCAAGATTTTAAAAGATTTTTTAAAATCTCAATTGAATACATCAAGATTTTAAAAGACTTTTTAAAATCTCAATTGAATACCCATAAATTTTAAAAGTTTATAAAAATCCTATAGATTCTAAATCCAATACACCCTCTTAATATAAATACCAAAATGCATATAGCGCAATCAATTATAGACATCTAAAAAAGAAAGTTAATCATTAATTTAAGATAGATGAAGTACTATATAGTTTACCTTGATTATGTATATGATATCCTTACTTTAATTGAAAACTCTAAATATCAACTGGGTTTCTATCGTTTAAATTTTGGAGAAGGGATGAAGTTTGTTTAGTATATATATATATTATATTTCTTGTATGAAGCATGAAATTAATTACGACTTTTAGATCTTCCTTTTTTATTCGGAAAAAAAAAAGTGAAGAGGAAAATATCTTCAATAATGAAATTGCATAACAATATGTTTAAATTCTACTAAGCATAATTTTGTTATTCTACGTTTTTATAATATTTTTAATAAATTATCCGTGCATCGTAAGGGTATGTAACTAATGAATACTTATAATTTCTTTGTTTAATTTGGTATAATTTCTAAAGTCATATTTAATTTTAGGGGTTTTTTTATATAAAAGACAAATTTCACATTCTCTTTCTAATTAAGGACACACTTTTTTTGTCTATGTTCGGAGGACAACTTTAGTATTAAGGATAAAATGATAATTAATTTATTCAAAATATTTTTTTTTTTGAATTTGACATAAATACCCTTTTAAAAAGAATTGCAAAACTAAAAAATGAAATATGATATGAATAGATGGATAGCAAAATTCAAAATTTAAAAATCTAAAACAATCTTATCTAAAAGTTAAAAGAAGATAACAAAATTTTTGAAAAGTTACCGGCTAGTAAAGATAACTCCAAACATGTTTAAGGAGAAGAAAAACCTTTGTAACAAGCATTTTGTCAGCAATAATGTAATTGGCTTAATAGAATAACCTACACAATTAACAAAAACAAAAACATGGATCACCAAACATGCGATTATGAGAATTTGATACAAGAGCATCAATACCAACAATTAATTGAGTATTAGGATTTTGTTTAATGTAATCAAGAAAGATATCAAAAAGGGCATACTAACATAAAACAAAGATATAACAACACCATCAAGCCAGAATCAAATATAATCTGACCATATAGAAAGATTGAATATAATGCAGACGATAATTCATTTCTGATCATATTTATTCTTTATGATTCACTAAGATACATACTTTGTAGATGTGTAAAAAGAGTCAAAAAAATAAAACTCATTAAAGTCTAAAAAATTTGAACCGGATGAACATATGACTGATTTTGACTATGGATATGCGGCTGGATGATTAGAGAATGAATGATTGAGAGAGAAGTTGACAAATGCATAGGGGTTGGGCAATGAACATATGGGAGAATGAAGAAGCAAAAAAAATAATTAATAATAAGAGACCAAAGTAACAAACTGGGAAAACATATATGAGCCGATACAAGCTCTAAGAAAATGGGCCTTTCTAGGTTTAGTTAAGCAACCAAAATAGGCCCATATGAAAATAAAGCAGCTATGACACAAAATAAGTAAGATTGCCTAACAGAGACAAGAACCTGCAAAGTCCTATCACCCAAATCCAACAAAAATTTTAAAAAATAAAAACGAATATCCTTTTGGTTAACACACCACCGAAACGACGAAGCAATACTATTGAGTAGAATAATATGTCTAAAGAAGGTGATTCAGACATATTTGAAGTAACAGTAGTCAAAGCAAACTATAAAATGCCCATTATGTCAACAACAACAAGCCTTTATCCCACTAGGTGGGGTAGGCTACATGGATCAAACGATGCCATAGTGGCCTGCCATGAATCATATCTATAGTGAAACCATTTGCCTCTAAATCCTTCTTAATAGTTTCACCTATAGTTTTTCTCGGTCTTCCTCTGCCTCTAACAACTAGGCTTCCCTCCATATGATCAACTCTCCTTACCACAGCATCTACCGGTCTCCTCCATACATGCCCAAACCATCTAAGTCGAGATTCAACCATCTTTTCTGTAATAGGTGCCACCCCAACTCCCTCTCTGATGGTATCATTCTTGATCCTATCTTTCCTATTCTTGCCACTCATCCATCTCAACATTCTCATCTCAGCTACATTTAGTTTATTCTTGTGTTGGCTTTTGACCGCCCAACACTCAGTCCCATACAACATCGCTGGTCTAACCGCAGTGCGATAGAATTTTCCTTTTAACTTGAGTGGTACCTTTTTATCACATAACACACCCGAAGCTTTCCTCTATTTCAACCACCCTGCTTGAATCCGGTGGTTTACATCTCCCTCTATCTCCCCATCTTCTTGTATAATGGATCCAAGATACTTAAACCGAGTGACTTGTGGTATGACATTGTCTCCAACTTTTACCTCTAAGTTAGGAGTGCTCCGCCTTTTACTGAACTTGCATTCCATATATTATGTCTTACTTCTGCTTAAACGAAAGCCATGCGCTTCTAAAGTTTGTCTCCAAGTTTCCACCTTCCCATTTAGCTCTTCTCTGGACTCACCCACTAGGACAATATCATCTGCAAATAGCATACATCGCGGTGCTGGCTCTTGAATGTGTTCCGTGAGTACATCCAAGACCAAGGTAAACAGATAAGGGCTCAAAGCTGACCCTTGGTGTAGTCCTATAGTTATAGGAAAATCCTTTGTGGACCCACTATGTGTTCTCACACTAGTCTTAGCTCCCTCATACATGTCCTTGATAACACGAATATAGGCAATCCTAACCCCTTTCTTCTCTAGGGCTTTCCACAAAATCTCTCTTGGTACCCTATCGTACGCCTTCTCCAAGTCAATGAAAACCATGTGTAGGTCCTTTTGATCCCTCCGATATTGCTCCATCAAACGCCGCAACAAGTAAATTGCTTCCATGGTCGACCTTCTGGGCATAAAACCAAATTGATTATCTAAAATGCTGGTTTCCTTTCGTAATCTCCGCTCAATCACCCTTTCCCATAACTTCATAGTATGACTCATGAGTTTAATCTCCCTATAATTGGCGCAATTTTGTATATCCCCCTTATTCTTATAAATCGGGATTAGGGTGCTTCTCCTCCATTCTTCCGGCATCTTCTTTGATCTCAATATCTCGTCGAAAAACCTTGTGAGCCAACCAAAGCCTTTATCACCTAGACCCTTCCAAACCTCAATAGGTATACTATTTGGCCCAACTGCTTTACCACTATCCATTCTTTTCAATGCTTATTTCACTTCCTTTTCTTGAATTCTGCGATAAAAGGTGAAATTTTGGTCATCCTCCCACATGTTCAGCTCATCTCCACATGTTAGAATCTCATAACCTTCATTAAATAATTTGTGAAAATAATTCTTCCATCTCTCTTGTATGTCTTGTTCCTTAACCAGAACTTTACCTTCTTCGTCCTTAATGCATCTCACTAGATCCAAGTCTTTTGTCTTCCTCTCTCAACCCTTAGCAAGTCGGTAAATAGCTTTTTCCCCATCTTTGGTGCCTAAAGATTGGTATAATCCAACAAAAGCTTTAGTCCTCGACTCACCCACTGCCTTCTTGGTCTCTTTCTTTGCTTCTTTGTAAGATTTTCAATTTTCTGCATTCTTACATAAAGATCAAGCTTTAAAGCATTTCCTTTTTACCTTAACTTTATCTTGTACACTATCATCTCACCACCAAGATTCTTTATCCCTACCAAGATTCTTTATCCCTAGGTCCACATCCTCTAGATTCACCCGGCGTCTCTTTAGCTATCTTCCTGATCCCCTCGGCCGCCTTGTCCCACATACCATTTGCGCTTCCGTTTGCCTCCCAAAACCCTCCCTCCAACACCTTGTGTTGAAAGATCCTTTGTTTTTCACCCTTCAAATGCCACCATCTAATCCTTGAAACCTTACCTTGGCCCCTTCTCTTCACTTTCCCCTTAACTCGTATATCCATCACAAGGACTCTATGTTGGGTAGTCAAGCTCTCTCCAGGTATGACTTTACAGTCCATACAACTCTTTCTATTTCCTTTCCTAAAGAGGAAGAAATCAATCTGAGAGCATGTTGCCCCACTCTTGAATCTGATGAGATGCCCCTCCTGCTTATGTATTGGCAACCGTAAGATCATAAGCAGACGAGAAATCAAGGATAGATTTTCCCTCGGTATTTACCACCCCAATGCCATAACCTCCATGCACCCCCCTATAGTTTTCAGAAGAACTCCCTACGTGCCCATTCAGATCCCCTCCTAGGAAAATCTTTTCTCTAAGTGGTATATCCTGGATCAAGCCTTCCAAGTCCTCCCAAAATTTTATCTTGAGGTGTTCTTCACACCCGACCTGAGGTGCATAAGCACTGATCACATTAAACGTGTCTTGCTCCACTACAAATTTTAGGGCTAGGATACTATCTCCTACCCTCTTTACATCTACAATGTCCTTCTTCCACCATTTGTCGACAATTATACCCACTCCATTTCTCGATTTAACCTTGCCAGTGTACCAAAGCTTAAAACCCCAAGTGTCTAATTCCTTCGCCTTAGCTCCAACCCACTTAGTTTCTTGAAGGCGCATGAAATTGATCCTCCTCCTGATCATTGTGTCAACTATTTCCATAGATTTTTCTGTAAATGTGCCTATATTCCAAGTCCCAAAACGAATCCTCCTCTCATGAACTAGCTTCTTTACCCGCACCCGTTCACAAAGATGCGAGAACCCTTGCTTATTTTTCACCACATCCAGGCGGCGATGCAGCGGTCCTTGCTCATTTGTCACTGCACTCGAGCGATACAGCGCGTTGCTTCTGGGCAACGACCTAGCATTAACACTATTATATCGTTTGTCCATGCCATGAAGATTCGACTTAGTTTTACGTTGGCTGTCGACTACCTAACACAACCCTCCTCCTTTATCCGGGCTTGGGACCGGCAGCATTGAAGTTGCACTGGCGGAGTTATGCCTATTATGTCTAAGGGAAAAAAATTAAAAGCCTGTTACGTGTAACAAAATGCCTACCAAAAGTCTAGTCCTCAACATAAAATGTCTACTATAAATTAAAATAGCTGACAACAAAATGACTGAGCAACTTCTTAAAAAAAATGAGAAAAGAAAAGAAAAAAGAGGAGCAAACACAAGACCATAAACCCTAACACATAAACCATCAAGCCAAGGAATCCACATTCTCTTTCTACCAAGGATAATACAGTTACTTTTTAAAATTTGAAAAGCAAAAAAAAAAAAACGGTAATGCAAGGAGATAACAAACGAACCTCCAAAAATAACAAGTTTTAACCAACTTAAATTCTTCGCCAAAAATAACAACTCTGCCAAAAAATATGTAGCACACACTTAAAAAAAAAAACATTATAATAAAAATAAAAATAAAAGAATGTCCTGCAAATATAAAATTTGTCCTTTAAACATAAGAGTGTCATGTAAACAAATGGAAAAAAAATCTTGTCCATTATACTAGGACAACACCATCTTTGTGCTTTATAATTATTTTCTATAATTTTATTATATTATTTGTCTTTTGGTTAATTATTTATTTTTTATATTGTTATTAGGATAATCACAAACTTATTAAAATCTACAGAAATAACAAAAAATTCATATTTTAAAATTTGTCAAACTGTATATAGATTTAAAATTGGCCATATATTATCAAGAGTTTGTCACAATATTTTAAATTTTGAATTGAATACCCCCCCCCCCCCCCCCCCCCCAAAAGCATGCAAGGGAAAAATTGAAAAATCAAAAAATCTTACATAACTTCAACAACAAAAGAAATTCCTTCCGAATTTATGTAATAATAGATAATGATGGGGTTAAATACTGATTTTTACCATTGGCCTACAAAGGTAATTCAATAATTTTACCCCCAGTAAAATTCCACATTTGCCCTAGGTAAAATCTCACTTTTACCTCCACTAAAATCCCACTCAACTCCACTCAAATTGCACTCACCTCCATTAACTTCCACCCAAATTCCACTTACATCCGCTCACCTTAATAAAATTACATTTTTACCCCTCATCTTCATCAAATTTACTTTTTTACGATTCTAGATTTTACCTATAAATACCCCCTCATTCATTCATTCAAAACACACCAAAAAATATATCTTCTTTCTCTCATAAGATCCATCCATCTTTTTCAAGAGATATAAAGCCATTGGCAATACAAATACAAGACAATTTTCGAGGGTCTTATACTCTCTATTTTCATACCCCAAAAAATACCAACAACCATTATACACTCTCTCTCCTACACAGTTCATTATTTCTTGAAATATTTGTAATCCTAATTCTATACTTATAAATATAATTAAGGAAATTATAGAGAGAGATATTTGTAATCCTAATTCTATACATATAAATAGAATTAAGGAAATTATAGAGAGAGATTGGTAATCCTAATTCTATATTTATAAATAGAATTAAGGAAATTATATAGAGAGATTGGTAACTTGTATTATCATCCAAATTGATTGCCTTTGAGCTAATACAAAGCAAGCACACACGAAAGGAGGACGTACTATCGGACTAGCATAAGCGCTACCGGGGGAACCTACCTTAAAAAAAATGTCATGTGTTCATCACTGCGCCGCATTTATTTTTTATTTACTGATATTCACTTATTGATTGGTTAATTATCTATTTCTAGATTTTGACACTATCAGTTGGCGCCGTCTGTGGGAACGATAAGCTCTCTAAAGCTCTCGTTCTTTAGAAATTACAAGTGAATTTTTGGTACAAAAACTCCAAATCCCACGGGCATATGTAACTCAATATTCTTGGGTCCATAACTTATTGCTCAGAACTCCAAATTATGCGATTCTGGAGTCCATTTGTGAGAAAATTTCAAGAGCTATAACTTTTCAATTCAAGCCTTTTTCAAATTCGGCCATCTCGGGGTTCAAAACTTCAATACAAATTTTTTGGAATGAAAAAGGCAAAAATTCCGCAGACATACGGTGACTCAATATTATCAGGCGCATAACTTTGTGCTCAAAACTCCAAATCATGCGATTTTGGTGTCCATTTTGAAGAAAATTTCAAGAGATAAAACTTTCCAGTTCAATCCTTTTTTTAAATTTGGCCATCTCGGGGTCCAAAACGGAGATAGAAAGTTGCTGCAATAAAAAATGCGAAAATCCTGCAGGCCTACGCTAACTCAATATTTACGGGCGCATAATCATTTAAAATTCCGGTTACCCAAAGGAACAAAACCCAAAATAAGAGATAAGTTATTTTTTAATAATTCATATATGATTTTTCTCTCTATATTAATATATCTAAAGTTGTATCATTTTCTTACAATTAATGATCTTTATTGTAGGTAAAATCGACGAGCTTAAAAAAATTATTACAATTAAAGTGGAACATCTCCGGAACGTTTTTACAAAACCCTCACTAGAGGTGCACATTATCTAGTCACTCAAAAAGGTTGAAGAATTTGAAGATCATCAGCACTAAAATTCAAAATAGTACTAAAATCAGAAGAAGAATAATTAGAAAAATCATGTCCTATATTCCCTAAAGTCGTCCAGTCAAGGCTCGTTGGTTCGGCAAACTCCGCAACAAAATCGGCTTGAGAAGATTGAGATAAAAAACCGTCCGAGACAGCCTGATGATAGGCGTCCAACGTAGCCTGGTGATAGGCGCCCGAGGCAGCCTGTCAATAGGACAGATTCAAAAATGACGGCAAATCCACTTCAGTCGGAAGAGCCCCATTTTCTGTAAGATTCGTGGTAATCGAAAGGATATCCTGTACACCCTCTTCCGACATAAAAAGTCTTAAAAAATGTCCGGGAACAGGTTCTGGAAGATTCACGGCAGTCGGAATAACATCAGGCATGTTATTTTCTACCGACAAAGGGAACCTCAAGGAACCTCCAGGAGGAGCAAAGGACCATAACAGGTTAACGCAGGAAAACCCCTTTCTAACCGAGCCTCTAATGCTGTCACCCGTGCTTGTAACTCTTTCACCTTCTGTTCAAGAGAAGTAAGGAGAGTAGTATAGTCTCTAATGGGATTTTCGATTCTCACCGTGGCTTCAAGAAGATATGAATTGAGAGTCTCAAGACGCTGGTTTTCGGGGACATCTTGCAAAAAAGATGCAACGTTCCTTACCCCAAAACAGTAAAGATTGTGTGATAATCCTGGCGATCAATCACATTTGAAAATATTTTAGCATATTCGCAAGATAGAGGGCATCTCTTATGGCTATAAGCACAAGCTACATATGGAGGACCTGTAAAACAGTGAGTGCTTGACATTATTTTGATTTACTTTTGTAAGAGAAACTATTTTACAAAAGAGAAAAATGGCGTTGGAAGAAATGGATGGTGATGGAAAAAATGGATTGGGTGTCGATAAAAATGAAGAGGGAGAGGAAGATGAAGAGAGAGAAGGGATAAGAGCACGGATTTCGAGTTTGGAAAAGAAGGGAAAGCTGTCTGAAAAGGAGAGAGGGAGGGAAGCCGCCGACAATAAAGGCAAGCCTAAAAAAAAGGTGCAAAAAAAACAGGTGCAAAAAAAAAATATGTATATATACATATGAAGACAGTTGAAAAATGCCCGGATATAACCAAACTATTTATGATCAAAAGTATAGCGAGCTTTACATATTAATGTTCCAAGCTCTACGACTTGCATCCAATGTCTAACGAGTTCTACACATTGATGTTTCGAGCTCAACGACTAGCATCCGAGATCTAGCTTCCTTGAACTAAGACTCGAGATCAACGTCTAGCCAGCCTTACACAATGATGTTCTGAAACTCTAAGACTAATGATCAAAGTCTAACTAACTTTACACATTAATGTTCCAAGCCCCATAAACTTATGGTCAAGGGTTAACAAAGCCCTACACATAGGTTATTCGAGCTCTCCCCATGATTATCTTCCCCGACAAGTACCCGCTTTTACGCCTTAACTTTGAGCCGAACAATTTATTCGGCAAAAATATTTATCCTTTACATTTAGCTTTCAGCATAAAAATAAAGGATAGGGGCAATTGATGGGGTTAAATACTGATTTTTACCATTGGTCTACAAAGGTAATTCAATAATTTTACCCCCAATAAAATTTCACATTTATCCCCGGTAAAATCTCACTTTTACCTCCACTAAAATCCCACTCAACTCCACTCAAATTCCACCCACCTCCATTAACTTCCACTCAAATTCCACTTACATCCACTCACTTTAATAAAATTACATTTTACCCCTCATCTTCATCAAATTTACTTTTTTACCATTCTAGATTTTACCTATAAATACCCTCTCATTCATACATTCAAAACACACCAAAAAATATATCTTCTTTCTCTCCTAAGATCTATCCATCTCTTCCAAGAGATATAAAGCCATTGGCAATACAAATACAAGCCAATTTTTGAGGGTCTTATACTCTCTCTCTTTTCATACCCCAAAAAATACCAATAACCATTATACACTCTCTCTCCTACACAATTTATTATTTTTTGAAATATTTGTAATCCTAATTCTATACTTATAAATAGAATTAAGGAAATTATAAAGAGAGATATTTGTAATCCTAATTCTATACTTATAAATAGAATTAAGGAAATTATAGAGAGAGGGATTGGTAATCCTAATTTTATATTTATAAATAGAATTAAAGAAATTATAGAGAGAGATTGGTAGCTTGTATAATCATCTAAATTGATTGCCTTTGAGCTAATACAAAGCAAGCACACACGAAAGGAGGACGTACTGCCAGACTAGCATAAGCGCTACTGGGGGAACCTACCTTAAAAAAATGTCATGTGTTCATCACTGCGCCGCATTTATTTTTTATTTACCGATATTCACTTATTAATTGGTTAATTATTTATTTCTAGATTTTGACACCATCAGATAATATTTAACAATTTTTTTTAAAAAAAATAAAGAGTTAGAACAAGATCAAAAATATTTAATTATAAAAATTATTTTATGTAATGACTTTTTTCCCATAAATTTTCCAGTTTTTTTAATTATTAATTTTTTTGTTTTTGTTTAATTTACCTCATGACATTAGATTATAATGGTTATTTCGGTATCAATTACCCACGTTTGTTTGACAATGTTTGATAGTTTTCTTCTAATTCACCCTACTTCTTTCCTTTTACAAAGATACCATTATTTTCTTTTACCGTTACGTAGCAGCATACTTATCCGGTTTGTAAGTTTAAAATTGGAGGATGTATAAATATAGTCTGATGGGATTAAATATTGATTTTTATCATTAGCCTACAAAAGTAATTTAATAATTTTACTCCCGGTAAAATTCCACATTTACCTCCGGTAAAATCTCACTTTTACCTCCATTAAAATCCCACTCATCTCCACTCAAATTCCACTCACATCCACTCAAATTCCACTCACCTCCATTAACTTCCACTCAAATCCCACTTACATCCACTCACTTTTATAAAATTACATTTTTACCCCTCATCTTCATCAAATTTACTTTTTTACCATTCTAAATTTTACCTATAAATACCCCCTCATTCATTCATTCAAAACACACCAAAAAATATATCTTCCTTCTCTCCTAAGATCCATCCATCTCATTCAAGAAATAAAATGCCATTAGCAATATGAATACAAGCCAATTTAAGAAGAAATATGAGGGTCTTATACTCTCTCTTTTCATACCCTAAAAAATACCAATAACCCTTATACACTCTCTCTCCTACACACTTTATCATTTCATCTTTTTAAAATATTTGTAATCCTAATTATATACTTATAAATAGAATTAAGGAAATTATAGAGAGAGAGATTTGTAATCCTAATTCTATATTTATAAATAAAATTAAGGAAATTATAGAGAGATTGGTAGTTTGTATTATCATCCAAATTGATTGCCTTTGAGATAATACAAAACAAGCATACACGAAAGGAGGACGTATTTATTTTTTATTCACTGATATTCACTTATTGATTAGTTAATTATCTATTTCTAGATTTTGACACCATCATAGTCTATATTATTATTTTTTTATTCTAAATACTTTCTAATACCACCGGTGTTTTGGCCTATAAGTGATCACCAAGTGTTTTTGCTACTATTACGATTTGACTCAAATGTTTTTGCGGCTGTCGAGATTCGACTTGAAGAGCTCCCAGTCAAATCTAGAGCTGATCTAAATGCACTACTACTGAGCCACTTGCTAGTGGTCATTGGAGAATGTATATAATGCTTGAGTTTTTGCCAAAGGCATTGATTATGATATAATTGACATTGTTAGTTCAAGTTGGAATCCAAAATGTATATCCAAAATTAAATTTTTGTAGCATTAGGAGGGTGAAATCAAGCTCTCTCTCTCTCTCTTAAAAAATATTGTATATTTTCTTCATGACACTGTTTGAGTTATCGCTACGGTGACCGCACCTATCTTCGGCAGTGACCGGATGTTCAGCAGTGTCGGCCGACGACGGCAGATATATGACCGGATGTTCAGCGGTGATTGCTAATAACGGCAAATATACTATTTAATTCTTTTTAATTTATTTTTTGAACAATTGCATATGGAAGAATTCGAATACGAAATCTCCTGTTAAATATTTCGTTTATCACAAGAGTCTAATGAACAACCAAATCAACTTCATAAGGTCTATACTTTTTAACTAAAAGATAAGAGGCTTTAAAAAAAGAAATAAAAGATGGAACACGTGGTGAGCTGTATTTCCTTGATCACTTGTTATGCTTTAAATAATTGTATCTTCCTAAAACTTTTAATCCTCAACTATTCTAAACTTACATGTGAAACTTTTAGTGGTTCGGTGCCTTGCATAATTTTATCCCTTTACTACAAATAAGGGGTCTAGATGCAAAAATTAAAAAAATAAAATAACTGTAAACTCAGATCCGAATTCTTTTTTCTTTTTTATATAAAACAATATTTCTTCTACAAAATAACTTTTTCACACAATTATGATTAACAAATTCAAAACCACCGCAATAAATGTAGACATATAAAAACCACAATCAAGATAAACAAATAAAATATTCAGTAACTACATCCATGTGCAAGGGCGAAAGCAAAGTGGGCCAAGCGAGGGCTTATGCCCCCACCTAGATTTGGACCTCTTTTTTTTGTTTTTTTTGCAAGTATAGTAATATATGAATTTTTGTGTAAAATTTTAATGTTTGAGGTTGGATATAAAATTGTAATTATTTTTAGTAAAGGCCAACAAAATAATAAGAACATTCTTCTACACTATAATTTCACAAAGAAAAACAAAAGAGAAAAAAAATATAGTTTATACTCATAACTCTCTCTCATACTCTCATGTTAGATTTTTTACTTGGATTCGCACTCTCTTTTAGCCTTACACGATAGGAATGATTGACTAACAAATTCATCATTTTTCTCTTCAGAATTTTATTTTGTCGTGTTATGATTTGTCGTAAATTTTTTTTCAATCAAATCACCACTGAGTTAAAATCTTAGTTCCGCCACGGTTTATGTGGGTCAAATCCAAAATTTCTTTATTACAAAACTACCAATATATACATACTATTCATCTTGCGGCACTTGTCCAAAATTTCTTTATATATACCAAACGGATGTAAAGCATGGAGGGCTTTTAACTGTTGACATCTCTTGAAAATTTGTTTGACAATTTTGTTTATTTTTTCCTTGAAATTTAGTTATTTTATGCAAGCAAAATGTGAGAGTGGTAGCTAAGACAAGAGCAAAGAAGTCTCCACCAGTGAATCATACTTGATATTTATTTATCATTTCAGTTTCTGTGACAAACTTATAAACAAAAAATGTCAGAATTTTTTAGTTATTCAATTTGTATACCTCGATTGGTTTCTCTTTGTAATTTACTCAATCGCCCTCCCCCCACCCCCCCACCAAAAAAAAAACCAATCTCACCCCACACACTCATTTTCTTTAGTTATAGTTTGCACCAATGCACAAATTAATTAAATTTCTTTAGCACATTACAAACTAAAATTAGGTATGCAAAAATTTCACAAAAAAGAGTTTTGTGTGTGTTTCTTGGGGTGGTTATGAAATATATATATATATATATATATATCTAACGGGCTAACCCACATAATCTACTCATTTAAGTTCAAACCCGTTAATTAGTAACCCATAGACTAGGTCTGAACCTGCCTTTTGTATAAACAAAATAAAAGGTTGTGGGCGTTTAAAATGAAGGGTGCATTTGATAATAATATAAAAAATAAAAATAGTGTTGTAGGAATAATTCTACTCAATTCTTTATTAGATGAGCCCTTTAAATAGGGTACAAATACAATAGTAAATAGGGTTTACAAGGAGGCCCATTATGGCCCATGATACATAATTACACAGTAAATCCCTAATACATATTCTATCTAGGCGATAGCACACTACGTGTAATTTCCTTAAACACTCCCCCTTGTGCTGAGTCGAAGATAAAATGGTACATGTCTTGTTGCCTCATTAAAACCTTGTCAAGTAACAAAAACCCTGTGGGAAAAATAACCTTGATCAAAGGGAAAAGAGTACAACATTATGACAATCCTGTTAGACTTCTTTCATTGAGTCTATATTCTCATTTGATCCTTACTTCAATCAATAGAGTCTGGACGTATCGTTACCTCGTTAAAAACCTTACCAAGTAACAAAACCCAGTGGGAAAAATAAATCTTGGTTTAAGGAAAAGAGTATAACGTAACGTCGTGTGGATGTTAGACTCCCCCTCAAGTCTATACCTCCCCCTGATATTTACATTAATCAAGAAATTTGAAAAGCTTATGCATGTATCGTTGCCTCGTTAAAAACCTTACCAAGTAACAAAACCCAGTGGGAAAAATAAACCTTGGTCTAAGGAAAAGAGTACAACGTATGTGTGAAAATTTCATCATATTTCACACATTCCCTTGATCATTACTTCGATCATGAGAGTTGGAAAATTCTAAGCACCCTTATATTTTTCACATGCTTTTCAAATATGGCCTTAGGAAAAGATTTGGTGAACTAGTTTGATATATTCTCCTTAGAGCTTTGTGTGGGCCAGAGAGATGCCCAACATCAACAAAATCAATCAAAATTTTGTTTGGAATTTCAATGTAGGGGGTGGCTATTTTAGCATCATCATTTACTTTAGATGTTACTGTCGTATACACCTTTTCTGTCTCTCTGTAGGGAAAGAACAATTTCAAGCCAATGGTTCTTTTTAGGCGTTCAATTATGCTGCGTTGGCGCTAAGCTAAATCTAGCTAACAAGTTCAATGCGAATATTATATCTAGTCGAGTATTTTGTGTTAAGTGCAATAATGCGCATATTGCATTTAGATAGGAAGTTTCATTTCCCAACACATTTTCGTAATCTTCCTTTGTACGAAATTGATCTTTCCTTTGATCTAAACTTTGACCGATCATGGGAGTGCTAGCAGAATGCGTTTTGTCCAGGTTAAATTGCCTGATTATCTTTTGAACATACGCAGACTAGTGGATTAGTATTCCACAAGCTCGATATTCTAGATTAAGATCTAAACAAAAATTCGAGCTTTCCCAAGATTCTTTATCTCAAATTTGGATTTCAAGTAACTTGCGGTTTCTCTTATTTCATCAAGAGTACCTATTATGTTCATATCATCGACATATACAGTTACAATTACGAATCCGAAACTTGTTTTCTTTATGAATACGCATAGGCATAATTCATCGTTCTTATATCCCTTCCCAATCAAGTAGTCACTTAGACGGGTATACCACATCCGTCCGAATTGTTTTAATCTGTAAAGTGAGCGTTTCAACCTAATTGCAAACGCACTCCGTGGTTTAGAGTCACTTGACTTGGGTAATGTAAGACCATCAGGCACTTTCGTATATATCTCTGAATCAAGATCCCCTTAGAGATATGCAGTAACCACATCCATGAGCTGCATTTTCAGTCCTTCGAAAACTACCAAACTAATCAGGTAGCGGAATGTTATAATGTTTAAGCAATTCCAAAGCGTCTGTGTGAAACCTTGCGCCACAAGGTGGGCCTTTTACTTCAGAACTTCTTTTTTCTCATTTACGCTTTATGGCAAATAATTGTTTATGTCCTACAGGCTTTACACTTGGCACGGTTAGCACTACCGAACCAAATACCTGTCTCGTTGCCATAGAATCTAATTCTATATAGATTGCTTATTTTTATTTAGGCCAATTTTGCCCTTTGTTGACATTTTGCAACAGAGCGAGGTTCGACATCATCGTGCTCTTTGACTTCTTGAGCAATAGTGTATCATTAATGCATCCATTAATTCATATGCCATCCCTTAACCCATTGAGATTTATTTATTCTCTGGAATCATTATAACTTCGGGGCGTCCCCCAGTATTGATTCATGGACATAAATATAATCAGAGATAATCTCATAAAAGGGGCTTTTACATTAATGATTAATTGATTAATTTGTGCCTTACTCCACCTCTTCTTTGGTGTGAGTGTTTGTCGAACCAAATGGCCTCCTTTTATTCCTTTTAAGGAGCCATGGCCTCAACCACACCTCCACTAAGTGTAGTTGCATCGTCTCTTTCTGCGACACTGTGCCCTTATTGGGGACTTATGACCTTGCAGGCATGTTGCAGCTGGTATGTTTGATCTCGTCACTTTTCGATATCAGTAAATGTATCAGGCATCGAATCTGTTACATTTTCAAGATCGATTATTCTTTTTCACTTCACTATACATTGTGATGTGCTTGGGGATCAAAATGAGACAGAGTGGGGACCACGACAATTCCTGTCGTTCCCTTGAAAAGTTCTTTTCTTATCTCCCCCTAACGACGGGAAGACTGTCTCATCAAAGTGACAATTCGCAATTCTTAGCGGTAAAGAGATCACCTGACAAGGATTTCAAATAGCGGATTATCGTTGAGAATTCATATCCAACGTTAATACTTAATTGTTTTAGCAAGCCCAGTTTGGTGCGCTGTGGGGGCGCAATCGGCACATATGCATAAAATATCAGGCTAATATCCAGTTACCAACTGGTATGCATATAATAGTTGTCTAATAGTGGACTTTGAAACAAATAAGTAAAGCTGCATACAATTTTGCATAAATCTCGGGCATACATAGGCAATACAGTGCGCATAACCAATGCCCTATCTACCATCTATATCCTTTTGATGGTTACTTTTTGTGAGACCTTTTTGCGTATGCACATGAGAAACGGGGTTCTTTACTTCGATTTTATGCAATGATTATCAAGTACTTTTGATGTAAACCCTCCAGCTTTATCGAGTCTTATAGACATGGTACAATAATCAGGGTGGTGAGCCTTTAAGCGTATAATATGTACTAAGAGGTTTGTAAATGCAGCATTTCTTGTAGACGATTATTCAACATGTGACCAGAATGTCGAATTATCCACCAGATCCATAAAGTACTTTGAATGGTTCCGCACTCTGGATGGATTTATCTACAAATATATATTGTAAGAATGGTATATTTTATTTTGTATCTTTAGCATAAGAAGGTCTCGATCTTATTTTTGCTAAAGAGCAAGCTTTGAAAAAATGGAGTGTCGTTCCTTTGACATGGTCAATTAGGCATAATGGGAAGGGGGATATGGTTTTCAATACTTCGAAAATCAAGAATTACTTTGAGCATTACTAGTATCAACACATTGCAGTGTGTTAAAGTTTTGTCCCATTTATTTGTCACTCAAAAGAATGGATATCCGTGTAAATACTTTAACGCACGGTTTATCATGACCAAGGTGCACTAGGCAAGCATGCCAAAGCCTGTATGAGTCTATGTCCCACGGTACATTGTTAGTGACTGCATAAGATTTGACAATCCTTATCTTAGTGGGGTACATTCCACTAGAATAACTCATAAGTTTCTTTAAAATGCGTTTCTTTACACTTTTGTTTAAAAGTAAAATAAATATATTTTTATTCCATTCTTACATTTTATTTTTGTATGATTACTGTTGATATGAATATCATTAACAAAGTTCGAGTCGCTCTGTGTGCATATAGAGCGTATGTGGCTGTAAACACCATTTTTGTAACAAAATGGTTGAGCAGTTCTTTGCTCTTATGACGATTTAATCATCATAGTCACATAGGTATTATAGGTTATTAATTGCCTATTTTTTTGTATGGCTATAGTGTTCTCACTATCAACCAATTATTAAAGTTATCATCGATTCATTTTTACAGTAATGAAATCGAGTATAAATTCCGAACTATGTAGTAATAAAACAAACAAATTCAATTACTTTAGAATATAATTCGAATAAAACTAACAGTAATCAATTCAGTATCTTGTTTAGAAATCTAATCCATCAAATCAACATAAACTTTAAGACAAAACCATAGTCTAATTAAAAATTAGGCAATATGCCTGTTCAACTACTTCTGAAAAATAAAGTGAATAAAGTAGATCAGTCAAAATCGGGTGCATCCATTGACTGAGCAAAGTCCTTCTTGCCACTAATGTCTGCGATTATGAAGTTGACATAAGCGTCATTGTCTTCTTCGTTCATAAAGTGAGATTCTTGTTCTTTAGATTCTCGGTATCTCTTGTAACTGGCTGCTACTTTAGCGCTTGCATGGCAGTTCTTGTACCAATGCCCAGCAACTCCACACCTATAACATGGCTCGTCACCAACTCTTTCCTTTTTGATCGGAGGATTGTTAGGTGCATTTTGCACCTTATTTTCTTGACCACTAGGTCCAATATTATCATTTCTTCTCCATACTTTGGAAGAGCCTCCACGACCCGCACCACGACTCCCACGTCCCTTTCCACGTTGTGCCTTGATGCCACGTGGGTAGGGATCAACACGTCCAACCCCCTTGCATTAGGGTTCTTTCCACTGTTCATCTTACCGTAGTTAGCCTCAGGAATTTTCTTTGTCCCGACGGGCCTGACATTGTTATTCAAAAGAACCTCATTATGCCTTTCAGCCACTTGCAGTAGGTTGATCAGCTTATTGAATGTTGTGATTCTTTTGTTATCATACTCGAGCCTATACTGGTTCGCTAGTATATGTGCTGAAGTAGGAAAAGTGGAAAGTGTCTTCTGAATCATATCATCTTCTGTGAGATCCTTTCCACAGAAGTTAAGACGTGCCTTTAGGCGCAGCATGTCCTTGTTGAAGTCATTAACCCTTTTTCGATGCTATATGAAAATACTTTATCATAATAATTATAATGCGCATGAACTTTTATCATCATGGCAATTGTTGAATTTATGACATACTAAATAAAACAATTAAGAATATATGAAATATTCTAATTTTCTTAGCGGGCTGACTTAACACAACTATAACAATTATAAAATTAATTAGTCCATCCCAAATATAACATGCATAATATTGTGCAAATTTTGGCTACAGAGTGGTCAATATATAGTGGTGGAATTCAAAATCACATCAAATCAAACTGTTTCTTTTGCATTAGAAACAAATCCATACATACATGGATCCTATAGGGCATAATTGGTAATTAAAACAAAAAAATCTGTTTTTAAAATAAAACATAAAATTAATTAAAATAAAATCTGTTTTTAATATAAAACAGAAATTTAATTAAAATAAAAACTGTTTTTTTTTTTTTTTTTATTAATGTAAAACAGAAAATTAATTAAATATAAAAACTGCTTTGAAAATAAAACATAAGTTTAATTAAAATCACACACATATATAATCAAGGCACATCACACGTATATATATACTAATCAGCAAATTCATATATATATATATATATTAGCAGGTTACATATATATATATATATATATATTAAAATCCTAGTTCTGGCAGTCTCTCTCTTTGTTGTTGATACTAGATGTACCGATAAAATCAAACCTTATTATTAAATTCAAGCTATAAGACTATAAATAGAACGATGCATATATAAAAATTATAGACATATAGATACACACAATCGACTTCGAAATTCAAAGCAGATACTCCATAATTATTAGATTACGCAAACGCTTTCAAATAATACTCCATTTTTTTTTTATTTATGTGGAATTTATATATATCTAACCATATATATACATACATATAAAATTTTGGTATATAAATATCAGATGACAAAAACAGATGGATGAAGCTTGTGTTGGAATGTTTATATACAAACCAATGTGTGTATATATATAAATAAAGATAAATAGAGAAAGAAAGAGATATAAAACGGATTGATCCAGAGGGGAATAATATCGTACCTTATTATTAATTAGACAAATTGGATTGTGGAAGGGACCGACCTTGTTGCTTATTAAATCTTGTGATGAAGATTTGATGAACAGGGAGCAAGAGCAAAATTAGATGTGGCCGGCGACAAGGTTTTTTTTTTTTTTTTTTTTTTTTTTTAGGGTTAGGGTTATTAGCTCTGAGCGTGCTGATAACGTGTTGTAGGAATAATTCTACTCAATTCTTTATTAGATGAGCCCTTTAAATAGGGTACAAATACAATAGTAAATAGGGTTTACAAGGAGGCCCATTATGGCCCATGATACATAATTACACAGTAAATCCCTAATACATATTCTATCTAGGCGATAGCACACTACGTGTAATTTCCTTAAACAAATAGTTAATTTTTGTGAAAAGTTGAAATATGTCGAGACACGTGGTGAGATGTTTTTTAACTTTAAAGTTTTTTAATGAATTTTTTTTTGGTTGAGTGGGAAAAAATTCACAAAAAATAATGAAAGGCGGAAGACATCTACTCATAAAAATGAACATGAAATAGAGAGTTTCTCATCGCATGATTCAACTTATTTTTCAAGTTACACAAATCAAGTGTTTTTCTTATCATTTTTTGTATTGTTATTAAACGAGGCCTAATAAATTTTCAAACTCAAAAAGGAGACATTAATTAGGATGAAAGCCTGTGTGGTTGGTTGTAAACTTCTTTACTTTACTCAACCTCTTTCTCTGAAGGAAATCTGGAAAAGTATCTTCAAAATTTTAAACTGCTCATTATCCAAATTAACTTTCTTCCTATCTCAAATAACATACAATCAAACAAATAAATCCTTAACTTCTCCTTTCACAAAGAAAAGTTATGGATGATCATACAACTAACCATCACAAACCCCTTGCCTGCCATTTTCCATAGACTTTACAACTTCATCACCCAAAGCCTTATGAAATTGGGATGTCCTTTGTGCAATTGTTTGTCTACTTATAGTAAAATTTTCGGCTTTAGGGCATTTTCTAGATGTCCTTTTTGTCATGTATTTGTTATTTTTCATACATTACTAGAATTTTTCATTGAATGTTTGTCAGTCGATGCAATCAAAACAGTAACTTTGGGTAGTTCCATGCTTTCTAGTTCATCAACACAAGTGACTAACTTTGATGCTGCATTGAACGGTGTGGACCTATGTGGCTAAATCGTGGGCCCCATGGATCATGGCACGCCCTATGGAGACTCGGGGCTAGAAGGGAGCATTTCCTCGGCACCTTTAAGTGCACCTCAAGAAAGAAGGCCAAAGAAGATGGTGAGTATTAGTGAAAATGTGGAGGAAATCGGCATGAGTTTGAAGGAGTGGAAAAAGAGACCATCAATGGAGGGAGGGAAAGAGGCGGTAAAAGCCATTGAAGTCAATTCTAAAGGTGCCTTCAATTTCAAATGTAAATGAGAATAAATCAAGAGAGAGTTGACCATTCATATAAAAATATGGTTGTACTATACTTTATGCATTTGATTTGATGGGGAATCAATTCTAACTTTACTGAACAAGTATACTTCTTTTCTTTCTTTCTTTTTATTCTTTTTAGAATCAATTCTAAGTTTACCACCCCATGGTAAATGCAACATGGCTTATTTGCTCATTTTTATAATAAGCAAGAATAAAGAGAGTAATTAGGTGGGATGTTCCTTCTTTTTCTTATTTTTCATGAGAAAATTTTCTTAATCATCTCTTTTTCTAACTTCTCATCTAAAAAACATGCATACTCAAACAAGGCTGAATTAATAGAAGGTGTTCATCGCCTAAGCTTACCACAAAACAAACTAAAAGGCAGGGCCATAAGCTTCCTCCCAAAAATCAACATCATTGATCTCAAATGCCAAAAAAAAAATATGAAGAAAATTACAAATAAGTAAAAATATAAATAAAATATATATATATATATCAGTGGAGAGTAATTACAATTTGGGTAAAATTAAAATAGAGGATTTATGTAATGAACAATAAATAAATAATATACATACACTAGAAACCCTAGAGTTATACACTTTCTTTATAACCTCAATGCGCATTTATAAATTATACTCCCTCGGGATTTAGCCTCTTATGAATTTATTTTCAACCTGTCAATGCCATCAATATCATTTAGAGTTGGGTTCTTTTTCATTTCAATTGCGTTTGATTTTGATACTAAAATTAGTACCCAATTTGGATTGAACTACCAACAATTAAAAATCTTATATTTAGGAAAATAATTAGTAGGTTTTTAAGGTTTACATCATATAAAATATTTTAATTCCACGTATTTTTGTATTAATATTAGCATACCATACACATTTAAATTCTACTTTATTTGACCAAATAAACTCTATTTTATCTAAATTGCCTTTGACATTTGTGCCTTTAACTCTATTTTAATCTTATTTGTTTATTCATGATTATGTTCAATGTTAAAACCAAAAAATAGAATATATAAAACATTAATGTTATCATTTTAATACGTTGTATGATATATAATCTATTATTTATAAGGATGTTCTATTATTATTTGGTACTGTACACAATAATTCCACATATTTTTAATATAATTTGACTATCAATTCTAAAGACAAAAATATATTACTTTCTTATATCCCTAATTAAAAGTCTACTTAGTCAATCACGTATTAAAATAATCCAGCACGACAAATTTTTATCATGGATCTATAACATATTTCTATAATAAACCCATTATTGAATTTTTGTATAATTGTTAATTGGACTTTACACTTGATATTATGTCTTTATTTATTTTTCATATATCTATCAAGCTTTTATTTTGGACAAAATTTTATTTTAGACTTTACACTAAGTATCTGGTTCTTATTATCCAATCCATAGTACATATTCATTAATTTGATTAATGACATTTGTCTAACACAAAAACTACATGCAACACACGTGCGCTAAAACTAATTACTTGCAAAATGGAAAAACAATATGCTAATTCACTTTGCACCCGTTAACTTTTGGAAGAAAGTACACAATTGCCCCCCTTAATAGATACTACATCTATCTCTAATTAAGAGTGTTCTTTTGTACGGAGCATATATACATGGTTACATTTGATACTTTCTAATCCAATTTTTTTATAATAGAATAATATCTTATCTTGAAACTCAGTAAGAACTATATCATTCCACCTCCCGCGCCCGATAAATTCTAGCTCTACCCCTGCATCTACCATTTATTCATATGAGACATTTTCGAAACATACAATTTTGCATCTTGGAGAAACAATGCCCCACTATTTTGTAAATTGCATCTCTTAATTACCCCAAAACTTATAAAATACTACACATGTTACATGACAAATTACATAGATTTCACTTTTATCTGCCAAGTAATACCGCATCTTCGAACATTATAATTCACATCTAGGAGTCGTCCTATAACTTAATTGGCGCAATCAAACTCGTGCTCTACAGGATATATATCAAGAGAACTTGGAAATCAGTGGTCAATACGGGTAGAAGAGAACCAATCACCTTCAATGCAGACAAATCTACCACCTCAATCGCGCTAATAAACCAACCAACATCAAGAAATATATCTTCTTCAGGGCCGGCTTAAGATATAATTGGATCAGAATTACGGCTCAACTCAACCTGTGGAACTCTGGTAAAACACGAAAAAGTTAAATTAGATAAAGTTCTAAGAAAGCTTTCACACAGAAGGGAATAAAAAGTTCCCATATCAACAAATTGCATGCTAATACCATAGAAGTGAAATGCAGAGTATAAGGTTTCTTTTTGTGGGATATTGGGCTCATCTAGAGCGAGTTAAGAAATCTGGACTGGTAATTTAAAAATAGATGGTCAAAATTTTGCCAAATAGTTTCTATCTAAATCGTATTGGTTTCCTCTAGAATGATGGATTCTATCACTCTAGAGTTCAAAAAATCCATACCGCTCATTTAAAATTGAATGGCTGAGATTTTGGCGTTACTTTCTATAATATGAGTCCTTGCCTCTGTTTTTATAATCAATGGTCCAGATTAATATTCTACTCTGAGATCACTCTAGAGGAGCTGGAATGATCCTGCACTAGAAGACCATACATCAAAATCTAGGCCATTTAATTTTTAATGAATGGTCCAGATCTAGTACTCAACAACAATTATTGAAATCATTCTAGAGGAGCCAGATCCAGGTTTTGCACTTGCCCAAGATTTTCAAAGACAAATTTTCAGATCAAGCTAAGATTCAAATTGTTTTTAATTCATAATAGGACTCATTTTTTTTCCCCACCGAATTATTGGAGGTTTGGAATCATAAACTTCACCCATTAATAGTCTCAAATTAATCAAATCAACACTATGGCTTGGTGTCCACTATAGATATGCTCAGGCATTTACTAGAGTAATAGTTTCGCAACAAAAGAACACAAAATAACAGCAACACACACATATATATAACTTTCAAAATGGTGCAATCTTATAAGTGCACAAATAAATAAATATATATATACCTCTGTCTAACTTTAAGTATTCCAGTGCCAAGCTGCATTGGTATGCCCATAATGATGCATTCACTAACGCCTTCAATCTTGTCATCCCTCCCGTTTACAGAAGCATTGAAAAGGTGATCGGAGGTTTTCTCAAATGAAGCCAGCATAAGTACACTGTCTTTCATTTTCTGAATCCCATGCCGCGTGATTCCCAAAGTTTCACCCTGAACATACAATAATAACCAACAATCTCATCACATGAATCTACAAACATGCATGTAGAATTAACTTTTTGTTTCTTTTTCTTTTATTGTGCAAAAGGTGCCAAGGTGAAGGTGGGGGTTCAGGCTGTCTTTGACGTAAAGGATAAGAGCACATAATAGGATAAAATTACCGTATCCCATGTTTGGAGCCGATCAGTATTGGATATCAAGGTAAAGGCCTCTTATCCCAACGGAAATGGGATGAAACAATCCCAATGGAAGAGGGATAAAAGAATACCACCTCTACTAGTGGGATTAGACAATATGATGAAAAGACAATGGTCTTCTTCCTCCCCCCTTCTTCCTCTCCACAGTTACATATTGACTATACATCTATTATATGAATATTGAATATAGGTTATTAGATCCAAACTCATAATCCAGGATGGCTTCAAACACAGGACCAGATAAAACCTTATCCAACTGAATCTTATGCAATCCTGCCCTTATTCTACCATATCCGGTCTTCTTATCTGGAATGCCAAATGCAGCCTCAGTGTTTGAAAAAGCCCAGCTTAGGGCCGCCTGGATACTAGGATGCGGCTGACCGCTTCACCTAGCCAGGATGGCTAATCCGCAGGATTGGTGAAGCTTTTCGCTCCCCCTTTCCTTTTTTTCAAAAATGTTATTTAAAATGTTTGAATTATGAAAAATGCTCGATTGATGAACTCGTAATGTTCTTTTCAGAAGTAAGATTTTTTGTGCTCTTATATTTAAAAATAAATAATAAAATTGCCAGCCACAACCCCCCCCCCCCCCCCCCCCCCCACACACAAAACAAAAAAAAATACATTTTTTTATAGCTTTCCAAATTTTGGGTTTGGGGAGAGAGGCGATTTGGTAGGACTATTTTTTTCCCTTACTTTTCGAATGACAATTTTAACTATAATACATTTTTATATTTAGGTTTGTATTGAAGGGCTCAATTGCTTCTCTTACCCTCTTACTACCCCTGCTTAGAAATACACTTCTAAACAAACTGAAAATCCAAGGTCTAACAATTCAGCTTCAGATGATAGCAGAAAGAGATGATTTCAGAGAAAAGAATTTCACCTTAAAAGTCATAAGATCAGCTAAAAGCATCATATGTCGAATATCTATGCTCATTCCATGACTGGACATGGTATACTGAATCTCTTCAATAATCTTGGTTCTTGCAGCTTCAATACCGAGTGTGTGCTGTACTTCTATAATATGATTACTAGTCGTATGATTTCCTTTTACTCCTTCAGTGCCCATAACAGCTAGTAGGCCCGTTCTGAAAGCAGCACACCCGATGCGTAAATATATTAAATAAAATACTCCCTCCATCAGAAATTAGAAAGTCCATCTTTTACTTTCACACTTTTTCATAGTCAACGGTTAAGAACATAGCTTGTTTACTGTTTTGTGTCCCAAAAGGAAAACTGGGCTCTTAATTTTGGATAGCCAAAAATTCAATTATAATGTTTAACTCACACTTCCCAAAATTAGAACGCAAGTTAAATAATATAGCAACATACTAACCCTTCTACAAGCAACTCATAACTATCCTTCTTTGTTACGCTATCCTTTAATTTGTTTATGATAGCACGTTCAACTGTATTGATGCCCTGTCATCCAAACGAAGTGATCATTCATTCGAGCAATTCAAACATATTCGCCAAAATATATAAATATATACATACAGAAAGGCTATAAAGAGGGAATCCCTCTCTTTAATAAAAAGAAGGGATGCCTATTTTGAAGGGTAAATGGATGAATTTTTGTATGAAAATTTGTAGAAATGATCTATAACGTTTCTACTAAATTTCATCAAAAAGTTCATTTCAGAAGCAGGTGAGATGATCATCAAAAATTTCAATGGCCGAAATTGCACATATATATATCAAATTTTCATTACAACTAGTTCTAGATTGAATTTTTAGATAAAATTTCTTGGAGGTGATCTACTCATTATTGTAAAGATCATCTCTTCAAATTTTCATAACAAAATTCATCCATTTACCCTCCAAATGAGCATCCCTTCTTTTTGTTGAAATGAGGGATTCCTTCTTAATAGCCTGGCTCATATACTTTATATACATATATCTATATAGGGGGAGGATCTTAAGAGGACCAATTTTTTGGTCCTCAAATGCGGACCAACCATATTGAGGGGGTAAAAAGATGAATTTTTTGATGAAACTTGGTGAAGATGATCTCTATGATTGGTAGATCATCTCCACGAAATTTCATCGAAAAATTCAACTGGGTAGTTGGCTAGCTAAATATCAAAAATTTCAACGGTCAGAAATGCGCAAATATATCAATTTCTTAAAATTTCAACTGCCAAAAATGCGCACATATATATATATCAATTTCTTAGCTAACCAACTTCGCAGTTGAATTTTTTGATGAAATTTTGTGGAGATGATTCAATCATGAAGATCATCTTCACCAAGTTTATCAAAAATTTCATCCGTTTACCCCCTCAATATGGTTGGTCTGCATTTGAGGACCAAAAAATTGGTCCTCTTAAGATCCTTCCCCTATATATATATATATATATGTCTCACTCTAAAGAGGATGCCCCTCTCTTTAAGAAAGACTATCCATTTCGAGCGGTAAGATGAGTATTTTCATGAAACTTGGTACAGATGATCTCTATCTATGATGGGTAGATTATCTCCGCAAAATTTCATCAAAAGAGGTGAGCAAGAAGATGTTCTAAAATTTTAACAGTTGAAAATGGACATATATATCAACTTTCATTACACCCACTTCCAAATTGAATCTTCTCATGAAAATTGGTGGTGATAATCTATTGACCATCGAGATCATCTCTACCAAATTTATGATCTCCCAAATTTCGTAGAAAGTTTCATCCATTTACCCCTCGCAATGGACAATCTTATTTATTCTTGAGGAGAGGACCGTCCTCATTAGAGCACAGCTTTATATATATATAAAATAGGTATACCCATGCCATCTGACACAGTAAAATAAATAAAATTTGGTAATAAAATAAAAAAAAATAACGTGAGACCAATCTAAATCAACAAATTTCAACAAGTCTATATTGAACAACTGAAACATATGTTCAATATTTATGCTAGAAAATCTAGAAACAAACCTAATTGGACAGCCTTGTTTTAATTTTTTTAGAGGCACTTCTAATCATATTTTCTAATCTTATTCCAATCTTAAGAAAATACTTTTTTAACAAATTAAACTCAAAGCAGATGTGAAAATAATCCAATTGCGTCAATGACTATGATTTAAAAATTAAATGATCCAAAAAATTGGACTAATGTACCGTGAACACACATACTGAAATGACCAATAATGTACAAACACATAAAGTACGTCCTTAAATGTTACTCAATAATTTTTCTTAATCCTTTTTACATAATTATATAGTCACGATGGATCTTCTTTAATTGATATTGATTAGTAGATTTTAAATATGTATATATACATTTTATTAAAATTCAATTTTTTTATTTAAAGTTATGGCATTTAAATTACAAACAAAATTATTAGTGTAAGAGTTTATTGTGTATATATTATTGGCGTGAGTGTTTTATCGTTGATTTGACATCTTGATATATGTATTAAAACTCATCCAATGGTGTACAACCAAGGCATACCATAACAAGTGTATTTTTAGCCATTGGATTCTCATACTTTTTGAGTGACTGTCCTAAAGAGGCTGATAACTTAGACTTCGCATTATGTTGTCACCTTCACAACAACAGTTGGAAGCTTATTTTTGAGCCACTGGAGTTCAAAATGAAGCTTATTTTTGTCCCCAGCCGGAAAAACTTCCAGCTTTCTGCCATCCAAAACCTTAACATGCTGCACATTAAATATAAATTTATCTGTTAGAAAATACAATGCTAAAAAACTTATAAAAAAATGGTTTTGACATATATCACTTACCTGTTCCTTGAGTTTTATTTTTGAAGTCTGTAAAATTGATTCTTTAACAATATGAGCGTCAACGGAGAGCTGTGCCGCTTGAATTATTTCCATGTCAAGTGTGATAACTATAGATGCTAATCTCGCTGCCATTACTATCTTTACACTCTTTGCAACCTACATAGCAGGACGATAGTCAACTTAAGGGCCAACACAATATATATATATAGAGAGACAGAGGATGATTGAGGAATGAATTTGATACGATACAATTGACTAGCATATTTATACAGGAAACTGTGTTCAATTCCCGTGGATAATCATCAGATAGACAATGATGAATTAATTTTACCTGGCCTAAATATGTTTTCTCAATACGACCTTTCACCATTCTTGCAGTTTTCGCATTATCAGGACATTCAAGTTTGGTCGTAATGATGGGCGTGCTAATTTTCTTGGCTGCATTTATAATTTCCTTGATACGAGGAACCCCAAGTGTAACATCTATGGACGAGTTAAGGTGCCACATACCGAAACTAACCAACAAAAAAAAATAAAAAAAATGGAGAACTAGCGGATCAAGCTCCTCTAGAATAATTGACAATCATTCTAGAGTGTATTAGTAAATCTGGACAGTGTGTTCAAAATTGAACAGCTTAGATTTAGACAAATAGTGTTTTCTCTCTGGTGAGGACTCATTTAGATAGAAACTACCTTTCGAAATTTAAACCATATAATTTTGAACTAATGGTCCAGAATTTTTGAGATACAGAACAAAGATGCATAATATAATCCAGAAGGTAAACAACAGAAAGGATACTCATGCTTGCAACTCCAGCAAAGTGGAAAGTTTTTAACGTCATCTGTGTCCCTGGCTCTCCAATACTCTGAGCTCCAATTGCACCAATTGCAGTTCCAGCTTCAATTTTCTTTAAATGATAACGAGAGATGCAGGTATCCAAGAAAACCTTCAATATTGATCAGAGAAACAATACTATTATGAGTCTGTAATTACTATGAAAACATAAAGATGCTTCCAAAATTAGTGTTTCTGAAAAAACAATGTGAATCTCAGCAAACTGATGCCTAAAATAGCAGTGCTAAAATATCAAGAATCATGATACAAAGATACCAAAATCGAACATGGTCAAGTTGAGAAGTTAACAAGAAGGAATATGAATATTTACACAACAATATAATATTCTATATGACAGATAAATTGTTTAGTCATATTTATCTGTCATCTAGCATCTGTGATAGCTGAGCATTCTCTCAAAAATTCGTTGGGTCTAGGCTATGAAGTACGGGTGCAGGTTAGTGTGTGACTCCATTTGGGTGCGGCGATTCAAGAATTTTTTAAAAAATGGATACGGGGGTAATAAAATAATAATATAAATTACATTAATTAATTAGATTACATGTTCGAGAATTACCTACAGTCGCAATGAAATCAACAGAGAATGAAAAGCAATAGAATAAAAGATTTGGAAAGTAAAAATCCATTACAAGTTTCAAACAAAAGCAGTACAATATGGTCATATATTAGTTTAAAGAGGTGTACAACAACATCATAAGCCAATTGTTTTCACTTTCAATGACATTACCAAACAACATAAAACCTACCTATTATGTCATAGGGTTTCCATAGAGATGACAAAAAAATAGTTTTCATAGTAGTGACTAGAAAACTAGTGTTCATAGTAGTGACTAGAAAACTAGTGTTCATAGTGGTAAGAAGAAAATTGATGAAGAAGAAATTTGATATTGATGAAACTCGAAGTAAGAATCAGTCGTGTTTGGAGAGCTTCTCTTTGCCGTTTCTGAGTTTGGACTTTGGAAGGAACTGTTTGGTGTTTGGTCCAGAAGCTATAGTCTTTTGTGAGAAGATTTGGAATTTCAAAGTAATGTGAAAGATTTTGTGGGGTTAGTTTCGTATTATATATATGTTAAAAGTTGAACACCTCTTTTTTCTTTTCTTTTTTTTGAAAAAATACGAAATTAAAAAGGAAATTGGACTCTTTTCAAATCCCTCTAGAGTCCCAAACAAATCCCTGACGAATCCTTGCCAAATCAGAAATTAAAATTAACTAATTAATTCTGATTCTTCTTGGGTGCTAATCGGGGCCGCACCCGACTGGACTCGGCAACCTTTCGGAAGAATCCATGCTTCATAGGGTCTAGGGTATGTGGTACACCAAGTCTACCCAATATTTTCTCCGGAGATATTGAGTAATTTAAATAGGAAAATGGAAATTACAAAGAAAAAGGTAGGACAGAAAGTGCAAATACCTCTAGCTGCCGAGGAGTAATACCAGATATATTTTGCGCAATATTTTCAAGAAATGTGAGCTCTTCTCCACCAGTTAGTTGCCCTTCATCTAATTTTAGTGCCCTCCTTGTGCTTTGTGATCTTTCAGTACATTTTCTAAGGAAATCTGATAGCTTATCATTAAAGGCCATAGAGCAACCCCCTTCAGGAGTCATGTCATATTTTGACAGCCTTTCGTCAACCGCCCTAAGGATCTCGGAAGGTGACATGCCCACATGCTCTCCAGCAGGACATGTAGCCTATGCAAAAGAAACACATCAATAAATTTTTCATCTTCAACCAGCACCAGTATCCTAAAAATCCCCAACTGGGGTCGCTTAGGCCCCAGCTAGGTGCTAGGCAGCCCAGGGATAGCAAAATCGCCCAACCCAGTGGGAGTTTAACCCAACCCTGGCCCTAATGGGGAAGATTCTTTTTACCGGTACTAAATTCAAATTTAGAGCCGGCGGGATTTTCAAAGTTAAACCCGCCCAAGGTCAGGTAAAATAAAAACATTTTGACTCGACCCATCCTGAATATAATACTTTTTTTTCCTTTAAAAACAATTATATACTATAATTTGTATAATTATAAAGGGTCGGGACGAGTTCAGGTTAATACAAATCCCACCCAGGTCAGCTTCAGGTTTGACCAAACCTGGCCTGTTGCTGTCCTTAGGCAGCCAGGATGGGGATTCAGGCAGGATAGGTTGAACTTTTTCTTTTTTTTTTTTGAATAAAATCACTAGCCTCTTTTTACTCCTTTTATTTTGAAAATTATCTTTTTATGCTTGAATTAGGAAATGCACAATTATTGAATTAATGCCCCTTTTAGAAGTCAAGTTTGATAGTTGTACTAATATATGTCAGAAAAAAAATAAACAAATGATGAGCCCTAGGCACCAAGCCCTCCTGCTGCCTGAAGTCTGGCTAGCGGTTTTAGAACATTGCGCTTTGTAGTGAGATACTAATGCTGTGAGGAGCCTGACCTTGACTTTAGATAATAATCTATCAAAGTTCAAAGGAAATCCGCTTTTCCCTTCCATTTGTGCAGGATCCATGCCATCATCCCCATATGTGAACTGAACTATAGATGCACTAGCATTTCGCACTGTGTTGTCATAATGAACTGATAGGTCCTCCAGAGCTTTAATTAGTCTCCGAGACATATATCCTGTGTCTGCTGTTTTAACCTGCAACAATAAATGACCAATAATAAATTGTTAAAGGTTGATATAGGCTACTGTCAAACAATAATCGGGTGAAAACTAGCTAGACGGCCAGTAATATTCCAATAATAGATGGCAAAATCAACCCTAATTTCGAGAAGAAAAATTTAAGACCGACAAAGGCGGAGTAAACAAGAAAAGTAAAAGGAGGAAAAATGCATTGGATGCTCAATTGTGATCAAGCTACTAGCATTTACAATTTCATGCAACCCGTTTTTTAAGATACTAGTTGTGGTGCATGTGCATGTGATTTATAAAGTATTATTTTTATATTATATGTTTTACAAATAATTATTGTTCTGTGTTAATTTCAAATATTTTAACCCTGATTTATTTAAATGAATGCTATATAGTGAATATATTTAATTTTTAAAGTTATATTAGTTAATCTTATAGTTTTTGATGAATGTTATGTTCAGTGCTACATGAACGACCCAATTATGAACAAAAGAAGTAGTTCTCAAATAATTGGCTTGGATACAAAAATCTATCTTATCATGATAAATTCAATGTGCTAGACAAACTATATACTTGCTAATTGGGAACCCCCCCCCCCCCCCCCCCCGTCTTCTTCTTTCTCTCTTAAGTTGTGTAATAAGAATAGCAACTCCACTTAGAACAAAAACAGTAATATAAATATGTAAAAGTTAATGCGAATGGCTGTGAATACCCCCCCACACTTTCACGGATTTGGACAAAACTCACATACAGGTTACAGGAAATTTATATCTCGCATTCAAAGCTTAACAATATACTGATGTTGATGATCTGTAAATGAGAGCATAATAGGCCCTAGCAATTCAAACAACAATTAATTTCAAAGCCCTCGAACTGAGCATACCGCCGTATCCACAAGACCTTCTCGCCCTCCCATTGTATGGAAGAAAAATTCAGTGGCTGTTAGACCACTATAAAATGAGTTCGCAACAAATCCTTTAGCCTGCATTGAAAATCAGACACTTGATTTAGTATTTTGTAAGTTCACGGTGTACCATTTTGAGAACATATTTTATTTATTTTTATCTTATTCTTAGCGGAACCACATAGCCTTTATTAAACTACATTAGACTGAATTGAAGTGCATGTCTAATAAACATGGCAGTTTTTCTATAAGTGAATAGACGGATACACAAGATGTAGAAAAGAACACTCATGAAACCCCGACACCAAAAATAGAAGGGAAATAAAAGAGAGACAATAGCCCTAATATTTCTCAACCATGAACTTCCCTCCCCCTACAAATCTCCAAAACCTCTTGCCAAGTGACGCAAAAATAAATACCAAATTGCTTATCCCAATATGCCCCCTTTTCAAACAGTATATAAAACTTCATCGCAATTAAATAGAGAATATCTATATTACTCACCTAAGCCTGTCAAAAAAAAAAAAATCTGTTTCCAGCTTTTTAGATCATCCGCTGCAGAGACTTGCAATACTAATAACGACATAAAAATTATAATGCTAAAGGGTTCTTTTAATCAGAACTGGGCTGCACCTCCCTTGCATATAAAACATTTTGAAACCCTACTGAAAGGTAATTGTAGCTTGAAGATTCTTGCTCCTCGTCAAGAGAGGATCTTTAGAGAGAAGGAAATGTTATGTTCCTTCGGCAACTTAAGTACTTGGTCAGCCTTGCAAATTGCAATATGACAGTTAGATTATGCCGGTATCCCGAGTAGTCAAAACAATGCTTGCTTTTATGGGATTGAACTATTGTTACTGAATAATTTATATAATTTGGCCTGCATGTTTCCACTCAAATAACTATCAGTATTACACATGTAGTCTAATAAGTTGCATACAATTGCAGTTTTGTTGTGTGCTCATATAGTTGGGAGGCTTGACTGGTACAATCCAACACAAGCCGTATGGGTAGTGTGAACTGACAAATGACGGTACACAGTTCATTGGGGAACTACACCTAATAGTATATGCTACTGTTAAGAAGTTAGTGCATAATAGCTTTCTATTTAGCACCATACCCAAAGGGTGCATTCGACAAAAAGGAAAAAGTGGAAAATTATTAGGAAAAAAAGATTAATTTCTATGATAAGTTAAAAGAGACAGAGAGAGGGAGATGAGAGGTTTGCTGAGATGTTTCCACCTTTCCTTATTTATTTTTTGGAAAAATTTCCTTCATATTGCCCAAAGAAATGGATTCCACGGGAAAAACAGGAAATTAGTAGAACATTTCCATCAAATCCTCCTCCTTTTTCAACTTTTTTGTCAAACGCACCTTAAATACTGAAACTTGTCTCCCACAAGGTCCTAAAACAGAGATATAATCTAATCCAACCATGCAAATAAACTGTGCAGCAAGAATAAAAATGACGATAAAATATTATTTGAATAACTGAACATACATCAGGGGTTTTCGACATTCGTTTAAAATGAGGAAGGCTTCGATCTATAAATCCATTCGGAGCTCGTTTACCTCCAACCGATTGCTGGCCAACACATGCAATCATCTGACTAATGTTTATAGGAGATCCTTTCGAACCACACTGTGACATAATTAAAGGGCTGTTCCTCCAATGAAGTCCTTCCATACAAACCTATAAGAAAATTTCCCAACAAAAATGGTGAGAAACACTACATAGTTTGCATACACTATTGGAAATAAATAACCAACAAACAGCATGCTTTGATAGAAGATAGTATAGTGTTATCATCCATCTCGAGGGTAAAAAGGTTGGTAACTTACGACAAAAGAAAGAAAACATTCAAGGCCCATTTGCATAAATTGCCTAATCTTAGAATTAGTTCACTTTCAATTAATGAATAGTAAATTTTAGCATTTATAAATAATTCAATTCTAATTCATGGAGTGTTTGGAATAATTAAATGGGAAATTTCAGATGTTAATGTCAGAATAAAAACGTGTTTAAAACTCCTCTATGTTGTTTAAATTTTCGTCCAGAGGTATCAGCAACAAGTGTAGACAGTAGGATCTCCTCGAAGATAGAGCAGGAGTGAATTCCCTAGTTCTAGAATTAGGTATTTCAAGTTTTACCTGAAATGACTTAATTTATGATTGTTCAAATTTCACCACAAATAAAAGTTTAAAAATCGTAAATCGACTAATTGTAACTTGTCCAATTCACAGTTAAAGGAACAACCAAACAGGCCCGTAATAAAATGAATTAAAAGATAAGAACCATAAATGTATTTCTAAATTATGTAAAAAGTAGAAATTGACTTCTTGCCTTTGCAGTAGTCTCTCGAATTGTATTCAAAATTTTGGTTATCTCAGCCTCTAGGGTATCAGCAGCATCACTACCAGGCTGCAGTTTAAGCATTCCTTTGACATACTCTTGTATAAGTTCATCACAACGTTTATAGCCTTCCAAAATTCTAGCGCTTTTGTTTCTATTTAAAACAACATCAGGTTGGACATCTTCAATCCCGATTGAGAATCCGTGATTTCCTATCCACCGTGCACTGTATCAAATGGGCCCCATTACCAAAGTTATGCAAGTGAGATTAAAAATTTTGTTCTTCACATATTATTTAGTGATGACAAAAATAGATGTTAAGATAAATTAGAATGAAGAAACAGCAAGAAAACAACAGTACAAAATATTAAAGAATACTGAAAGCCTACGAAGCACAGACAGGAACACACTGACATGACATTTTCTTCTGAAGAAGCAGGTGTAGTAGGGAGGTCCAACTTCAACCAAATAAAATATTATTTACAAGTTTAACACAAAACCAACCTGTTTTTCAAAATTTTCTCTCTCCAATAACCATAGGTTGCGCTCGTCCCCTCTCGCAAATTACTAAGTTCTAATTATATTCTCTTCTTCTTTTTTTCGAATTTTACCGCAATTGAATAAAGCTTCTCCAGAAAAGGGACTTGCAGTTATCTCACCAACAGTTCACTGAACGTATCTACAACAAGAGCACAATTCAAATTATTTTGTAATTTAGTACATTATCTTTCCAATTGTATCTAAAAATTCCTATGCATAACACAATTATAAGTATGTAAAAAATTTATCACGCTATATTTCTATTTAGAAATTTCGTGGGAAAAAATCTGCGTATCTTAGTTGTCAGTTGTCACGTGTCAATAATATTGTATACTGATTTCTATAACTTAAGGTCCAATGTGTTTTTCTCTTAGTTCATTCACTTGGTTACACAGAAATCATCTACAGGATACAATTCCCACAAAAGAAGGTGTTGAAGTTTTGTGTATTTTGAAAAAATTGGAGAAGAAAAAAAATCAAAGCAAGCACCAAGTGTACAATTCTAGTTTGCCTAAGTCCCACATAGGAAGGATATAAAAACTTTCATGGGTTTTTATAAGGGTGAATTTGCCTAAGGGCTTGAGCCCTTTGGGCATTAGAATTTTGTGCTATTGGGTGAGGACTTGGATGGGGTGGTTCACCACACACGCGCACGCCAGCCAGGCTCGTTCTATGGAGCTCGGGCTTGGGCTTACTTTGGGTCAAGTATTATCTTTTTAGACAAAATACTTTTGAAAAATTTTATTTTAATAAATAAATTTTTTTCATTTTGAATTTCGAAAATTTGAAAGACTTTGATCAAGTCCTACACGTTCGTTGTAGATATCTCTCACAATCGGCTGTTGCGTCTTTCTCTCCCTCTATGCAACAGTGGGATAATTTTTCTGTAAAAAAATTATTATTTTTGTCTCTTAAAAATATACACAACAAACACAAAAAAATTCCTCCATTGTTAATTTTGCTATGAGACCTTGAAAAAATTCCTCAAAAAAAATTTTTTTGCCTCCAGCAAGAAACAGTTTACCGATTCCAGCTATAATACTAAAGGGGTCAGAATTCCAATTTCCCTCCGTGTAACGGAAACCAAGACAGAGGAAAATCTGGGCTATTGTATCCTGGGGACGGCGTGGCCATTCCGAACTACTAGCACAAACACCGAGCAGAGCCGCGAAACGTCTTAAAGAGAGCGACCTAGTCCGCAACTCAACCCGATGTTTTCCATCGTTACTTGGTAATTCATTCCTGTTTTTCTCAACAGAAGGATATTAAATCTGTTAGAGATGCATAATATCTCTAGATATTCTCTGAATATCTCAGGATATTTTCTGCATATCTCCATAGATCTGCACATATATATACTATGATTTTTATGTATATCTTTTTATTTCCTTTCATTTAATTGTATTATTCTCATATCATTATATCCTTTCCTTATTTATAATTTCTCTTCTTGTATTTAAACCAGTGTTTTAAATGGCGTAACTTCGCACACTACGTAGCGCGCCATTGCGTAGATTTTCCCCCAAACGATATATAGCGTGCTGCAAATGGCGTATGGAACAAAAAGCGTGGGTGTTTTGGTGACGTGGCACGCTATAGAGTGCAAAGCATACGCTGTTTGCATTTTTTGCATAATACTTACGCTATTTGGGAAAGTGGAAATCTAGGTCAAATAAAGGAAACAAGTTAGCAAAGCTTAGTCGTTGCAGCTCTCGTCTCTCCCAGCTGTCATCTCTCCTCTATTTGTCTGTTTTATCCACTAACGTCGTTGTTGCTGCTTCTCTGCTTCTCCACTGACGTTGTCGTTGCTGCTTCGCTGCTTCTCCACTGACATTGTCGTTCTGCTTCTCCTGCTCAAGTCTCGTCTCTCCTTCTCCACTGATGTCGTCTCTCCTTCTCCTACTTAGCCTTCTTATATAAGGTATTCCTTGAAACCTAGGCTTGTTTTCCTTGAACGATTGAACCTAGGCTCGTTTTATTTGAACGGTTGAAGTGTTGAACCTAGGCTGGTCTTACTTGAATGGTTTCACCCTAGGCTCATTTTACTTTGAATACTTTGTGGCCTAGGCTCATTTTAGTTGAATAGTTTGTAGCAATGCCTACAAGTGTTTTAATGGATTTATGTTACTTGGATTTTTGTGTTACTGTTATTTGTTTTAATGGATTTTTACTAATGTTCTTTAGTATAATATTATTTTTTATTTTTTAATTATTACGCTATTGGAGTCCCGAATAGCTTACGCTATTTGCACTACACGCTTCCGGAACCAAAACGCTATTGCTGTTTAAAACATTGATTTAAACACATCCTCCAAGAGAGAAGAATATACAAAACAATTCTAAATCTTTCAGAATCCATAATGCTTCTCAAAAAGAGCAACCAGATTTGAACAGACAAGGGATATTTAACCATTGTTTTAAAAATTGCTCAAGGCGAGGCGGTGGAATGGCGAGCTGAAGCATAAGCCTCAAGAGTTGTTATGCGAGACCTCAGTTGTGTGAGGCGCACCGCGCACACCTCGAGGCGCATTGAGGTGTAGGACTCTGTTTTGGTAAGTATTTCACTGCTATCTGCTTCCTAAAACAACGAAACCCTAGGCCCAACATCGACAAAACATAACCTCTCTTTACGGAAAAACAGAAAACCCTCACGAACGAAATAGAAAACCTCATCGACAAAGACTTCTTCTCTACCCATAAATAAAAAGTACCTTTTTTCGTTTTTTGGTTAAATAATGAAACCCTACGCCTTACATCGACAAAGATGAGGATGGGGATTTGATGAGTATTTCAAACCATTGGGAATGGACGATTCAACATTTCATTACGGGGTGATATATTGGTTTCTTTGATCATGTCAACGATTCCAAATATGTCACTTTATGCATGATGATACACTAATTTTCGTAGTTTGATGATGATTCTTGTGATGACATTGAGGATTTTATGCTACTTTGTGTTGAAATAATAATAATAATTACTATTACTATTATGAGAGAGAGAGAGAGAGAGAAAAGAGAAAAACAAAAAATGTCTCCTCTAAACAACAAACCATCTCTTAAATAGAGAAGGAAAAGTAAATGAACATTAAAAAGAAAAAGCAAACAGTATAGTACAGGGAATAAACAGTAAAAGCAATTATTAATTGCAGACTACTTTGTTAACATGTGCTGGAAGGCGCCAAAAGTAGGCACCAGATTTCAGGCGTTCGAACAAAGCATCAAAACTTTAATAAAGTTATCTTTTGCTTTAATAAAGCAAACGAGCTATCATTACATTAATTATTCTTTACTCCACCTCTTTTTTCCTTTGTCATCTTCAAGTTTCTTAGGAGGTAGAGAAGTATTGTCCTGCAGAGTCGCCACTGTGAGAACCCGCGTTCTTTCGACGCCGGATCCCATGGCGGCGATATCTTTGATTTTCCGACTAATTTGGAAAAACAAGTTTATTTTTAGAAAAATATATAAATTTAAAGGAAAATTAAGAGTCGTCAGTTTGTTTTACTAAACAAACAAAAGTTCGTGTAAAAGAGAAACATTTACGAATTAAACGGCCTCTTAAACACAATTATTGCGAAACCAGATAATTTAAAGGTTCGGGGATTAAGTTACGAATCAGGAAAGTGTTAGGCACCTGATTCGCACTTTCAGTCTCTTAAGTAGAATATGCGTGTAGTTATAATCAAATATTCGCACGTTTACTAATATTATCGTACATCAGCCACAATTTCGGAAAACCGGGATTCTAGGGCAGGAATTGAAGACATATGCTTCATATTTTGCCCTGACAATTTTTAGAAATTAATGTGTGTCTAATTTAAAAATGATTTTTGAGAATAATAAAACAGGTGTTTTTAACAAAAATTCAGGACTATTAGCTAATTCGATTTGGAATTGAATATCTGGTAATTCTTGAGATTTGTTCGTCAAATAATTTATCACAATTCAATTTGTTAAGTTGGCATTTGACGAATCCAAAATTCTCATATTGGATATTTAGCTAGATGTCGCGATTTATGGATTAAATCAGTAGATTGAGACTGATAAATTGATAATTAACTAAAAAAAAATTATATTCAAAAAACGATTTTAACTCATTCCACACCTTTGCTTTTGAAAATAAAGCTCAAATATAAAATTTGGGCTGATTTGGAGATAAATTGAATACATATATTAATTAATTGCTTAGCAGATTGAGATTGATAAGCCAATAATTAACCGATAAAAATTTATATCCAAAAAATTATTTTAACTCATTCCACACCTTTGGTTTTGAAAATAATGAAATTTGGATTGATTTGGAGATAAATAGCAGTGTCTACAAGTAAATAATTGAAAATAACACTAATAAAAAAATAAATTTAGATCGCAACGAAAATTACCTGAGAGCTTCAAAAATGAAAATAGAGAATTTTGGAGCAACTTTTCCGAACTTTCAGCCTTGATTGATACCTCAAAAGTGGAGAAATAGGGGGGTTTATAGCTAGAGGAGAGAGAAAAGGAGCATCTATCGTGTAGACAGATGGGCATCTGTCCACACGACAAATGGTCCAACCATCTGTCTACACGGCAGATCCTAATTTTTCCCCCTGATTTTCGTGATTCTAGCCAAACGGTGTATCAGATTGACCTGATTTTTTTAGTATGTTGTTTTTTATTATAAAACCCATCTACTGACTAAATCTCAGAATTTTTGGACATCGGGAAGGCCTTCGTTTGATTTTCCGAGCTAAATTTCCGGTATTTTGAATTCCCGGAGATCCGGCCTTTGGAATGAGCTAATTTTTGAATGTGTTGCTCCTTGTATTATTCCCTAGCTCTCCACAAAATTTCATAATTTTAGGAGGTCAGGAAGTCCATCAAAAGACAAAAGCATAAGACATTTGTCCACAAGACAAATAGGGCATTTGTCCTGTGGATAGATGGTATCCATCTGCAACGGTTTTTGCGATTTTGGGCAAACGGGATATCGAATCAATCTGATTTTTTGGCATGTTTCTCCTCATAATATACCCTACCTCCTGACCAATTTTGAACTCATTTGGACTTCGGTACGGTCTCCATTTGACTACCCGAAACAAACTCCCAATTTTCTAAATTCCCTGAGATCCAGCCGTCGGCACGAGCTGATTTTTTAATATGTTGCTCCTTGTGGAACCACCTAATAACCTTCAAAATCGGAGGATGATCAGGGATCATGATTTATCATTTTCATTTTCTCAGGAGATTTGACGGTTCCTGGTCTTGGCAGACTCTGGTAATTCTCATAACTCTATGTCCGAGTGCTCTTTTTGACTCGTTATTCGACCTATATCACATGTAAAGCATATGTATGCATCTATGAATGCATGTGCATGTATGCATATTCATTTCTTTAAGTTTGGGATTCTTGCGAGGGTCAAAAAATGAGGTGTTCACAGACCCTCTCAGCCTAGATTCCCTAATACGCCTATTAGGGAGCTTAAAGCCCGAATTATATAAGCCCTTACTTCAAAGCTCGATATGGATGAAGATGCTATGTCTGTATCTCAAAATTCAGGTGAATACTACCCCCTTCTTTGATTTGGATAAAGAAGATGAAGACTATGCTATGGATAATGAGGATATGACTACCCATACGAGTAAATGGCTAACTAGTCTTTATGAGGACAATACTTCTCTACCTCCTAAGAAACTTGAAAATGACAAAGGGAAAAAGCAGGTGGAGTAAAGAATAATTAACGTAATGATAGCTTGTTTGCTTTATTAAAGCAAAAGATAACTTTATTAAAGTTTTGATGCTTTGTCCGAACGCCTACAATCTGGTGCCTACTATCGGCGCCTTCCAGCACACGCCAACAAAGTAGTCAGCAATTAATAATTGCTTTCACTGTTTATTCCCTATACAATACTGTTTTCTTTTTCTTTGTATTGTTCATTTACTTTTCCTTCTCTATTTAAGAGATGGTTTGCTGTTCAAATGAGACATCTTTTGTTTTCCTTTTTTTTTTCTCTCTTGGAATCTTCTCTTGTAATATTTCTAAGTTGAATAAAATTTTAAGTTTAATTTAGCCAAAGTCTTCTTTCTCATTATAATTATAATTATAATAATAATAAGAAGAAGAAGTGATCATCGTAAAGCACATATGTTAAAAGAATACCTCAATTTTGCTAGACGATTCATACAAGTAGCAGCACCATGTGCATTGTAGTCCCTGAGAAGAACAGAGTAGAGACCGTCCTTGTTGCCATTCCCTGTTCTAATTGTATAAAAGAAAAGTAAGTGTGCGTATAGTGGCGCATCAAGAGACAACGAAACAAAACAAAAACAAACATGATCTTTAAAGAATGGCAACAAGTTGGCCGAACCCTATAAAGCATGGACTCGACAAGCGATACATGTTTCGACACGCAACACGTGACACGCACTTTTTTCAAAATGTAGGACACGACACGTGGGGGGGACACGTTCTTAATTAATTATATATATGCAATGAACATCATAAATATTTAAGAATTGAATAAAATGAAACTAGATTGCATTAATAACCCAAATACTCAAAACATGATCACTAAATTGTTCCATAATAAAAGCATCAAAAAGCATATATATAGACTAAATTGTTCCATAGAATAATATAAAACAAAAGGGGAATATAAAAAGTGGCTTAGTCGCCTCATCCTCAATTGATATTGTAATGAAGAAACATTAGGAATAGTAGCAATCTAAATCAATTATCAAGTATTAGAGACTATAATTAAATTCTAGTGTCAAAGAGAGTATCGGAGAATGTCGGAGAGTGTCGGAGTATCCGACAAGTGTCGGGCCCGACACATGGCCTCCAAGAGAGTGTCCGTGCTTCATAGGCCGAAACCCACATTGAATTCATAATCTACCGGATTAAGTGTGGGAGCATTATTAAGAAGAGTAATTATGTTCATTCATATGAAACTCAAACTGCCCAAGGCAGGTTTTATATTGCCAAACCCAAACCTGCCCCAACCCATTGTAATTATGAGGAATTATAAGGGTATTTAAAAGCCAAAAAAATTACATTCGGCGCAGGGCAAATGGGTTTTTTTAATGCAAACCCAAACCTGCCCCATTAGAGCCTGTCAAGTTAAAAAACCTCCGGGTCAGGCCATTTGCCTTCCCCCATAAGTGTGTGTTTTCAGGTAACCAATACAGGAATACAAAAGAGACTTGCCTAAAGTAGCCTTCCCAAGTTGGCCACTTACTAGCTCGCTGTTGCGGAAATAAACAAACCCATCATTTGGACACATTGTCTCCCGAGACTTGATGTAAGTCTTCTCTGTAACAGTAAGATTCACATATACTCCCATACTTGCATGTGGCCGCAATAGAACACTAAACACCTGTTTACCGGTCCAGAGCTCTATTGGCTGCAAAACAATAAATGCATTCACATCAAACCGTCAGTACATTTTTCAAGCCCATTTTCATCTATGCAAGGTTGTGGATTGAGGATTCCATTACAAAGCCTCATTCTGATTTACCCCTTTAGAAAACTTTTGGGGGAATTTGGGGCATAGATGGAAACATTTGTTGCAAATTTTCAATTCAGGCATCAACATGTGTTTGTTCATAGCCCGAGTTGAAGCACAGAATTAGTTCGCAAACTTAATTTTTATTTTTATTTTTTATCAGAAATAACAACGCTTTTATTGATAACAAAAGAAAGCATTACAACAGATGAGACAAAATAGTGGACCAGCAGTCCACCAAACATAAAACCCAGAAAGACAAACAGAACACAGAATACAAAAGATAGCAGATTAAAAACGAAACAGTTCGCAAACTTAATTTACACGCTTCACTTTAAAAACATGACAACACCTCTATCAAAAAAGTGCACCGATCAGCAAGGTTTCCCCATATATCCATAAAGTTTCGTTTGGTTCGTGCTTTGCATCATTCCTGGAGTCCTATGTTCCTGTTCACTCAAGATTCCAACTATTGCTTTCCTGGGCCTAACATGTGGTTAATAACCTTCCCTCTGATATCAAATTAGAGTTTGGAGCATCCAACCCAGAACCAATTGGCTTTTTATCAATTTGCAATGGCTAGGTAGCCCGGATCTCATTTTCCCATGTGGGATTTCCTAAAACTCGAGCCAATCGAGCCATTTAGATCAACACATGTGTCCTTCTCTATTTTCAATTACAAAAACAGTATAAACCATTTAGTTAACGATAAAGCAACAAGGAAAATGGAGGGGGAAGTATGAAGCAGAAGAAGAATAAATAAATATATATTCCAAAAAAAAAAAAGTTGAATAGAGGATGTTGAGATTTATATTTATGTAATGTATATGATGTGTATGCTTAGGTCACATAACACTTAAGGGGCTAGATAGGTAATTGGTATTATAGGAAAGAAACCCTAATTTCTAGCTTTTCTCTTGTATATAAAGAGTTGTTCTCTCTTCAATAATACATATCATTCTATTCTCACATCTCTCGCATGCTATCAGAGCCCATTTTTCGTGAGAAATTCCTGCTGTGTATCAATTCCAGCAATGTATAACCCTAGCCGCCCCTAAACCCTAGCCACCACCCATCTTTTCTTCTATAACACATCCAATAACTCTCCGTTCCATCACACCAACCATACAAAGGTGGTCAGAATCCCTAGACGACGCCACGCCGGAAAAACCAGCCAGAAATTCCATCCCACGCGCTCTCACGCGCCACCACTGCTCCGCACGTTAGATCCACGCGCCGACTACAACCACCGCGCGTGACGGCGCGTGGCAACTCCGACCAACACCAAAAACTCCAGTCTGACTCTTCCCATTGTTCCGCACACTGTTCCAGCCTTGGTTTGGTATTTCTCAGTCCGGAATCGCTAGTTTTGTTTGCTTTGATTCGGGATTGTTAAGGGTTTGTGTTTGTTTGGAACTGTTAAAGGTTTAACTCCCTGCCAAAATTTCCAGATTATTTTTTGGGGCCGTTTCTTGCTGGTATTCACGTTGTTCTGGTATTTCTTCTGCCCTTACTTGTGTTTATTCCTAATGGCTGCTCAAAGTACTGTGTTACCCAATAAATCCCTCATCAATTTCACAAATACACTCATTATCTGCTCAGAAAAATTAACTGGCTCGGGAAATTATATGTCATGGTCTGCCTCGGTAGAATTATGGTTTGTCGGTTAGGGCTTTGAAGAACATTTGCTCAAACGGGTTTTGATATCACTGAAAAAGACCGTCCACAATGTAACAGATAGATGCTTTTTTATGCAATATCCTCTGGCAGTCTATTGACCGTGCTATCGTGAATCAATACCGACCGTATCGTACTTGTTATGAAGTTTGGCAAAAGGCTAAAAGACTCTATTCAAATGACATTAATCGCCTCTATACTGTTGTCTCTCGTATGAAGACGATTAAAAAGCAGGATCATGATATGCAAGAGTATTTGGGCTAAATTGAAACTCTTCAACAGGAGTTTAATGAAATGATGCCTCTCTCAACTTCATTGTGCAACAAGAAGCAGATCGTGGCAAATTCTTTATGGTTCTTGCACTAGCTGGCCTACCTATCGAACTCGATTCTGTTCGTAATCAAATTTTGGCCAATCCTGTGGTTCCTACCATGGATACGATATTTGAGCAGTTAATTCGCATCTCTGCGCCTTTAAGTGTCCCTAGGGACTCTACCGCTTCCACTGATTCTGCCATCTTGGTCTCTCAAGTGACTCATCGGAGAGATGGCAACGGCGGGCAGAGAGGTTGTAATCGCTCTCGCCCCAAATGTACTCATTGCAATACTCTAGGTCATACTGTAGATCGTTGTTACAAACTCCATGGTCATCCGCCTAAAGTGGCTAACGTTTCACAGTATGATTCTTTCTCTGGGGATCCCTCTAGGACTATGACCGTCTCCGCTTCTGAGTATGCTGAGTTTCAGAGATTTCAAGCCAATAACCAGACATCCGCCGTAGCCTCAACCAGTCAAACTGGTACTTATACTACCTGCATCTCTCAATCATCCTCAATTGGGCCATGGGTTCTTGATTCTGGGGCTTCCGATCATATGTCTAGTAACAAATATCTATTTTCCTGTATTTATTACTCTAGTACATCATCTACTGTTACCTTAGCTGACGGCTCACAAACTAAAGTTAGAGGAATTGGACAAACTACACCTTTGCCTTCTTTACCTCTAAATTCGGTTCTCTTTATACCAAATTGTCCCTTTAATCTAATTTCCATTAGTAAATTAACCCAAACATGGCCCTGTTCTGTTATCTTTATCGCTAATTCAGTTCTTTTGCAGGACCGGGACACTTGGAGGACGATTGGAGTAGGACGTAAGTACCGTGGATTATACTACCTCACCCCACCACCAACCCTTGTTGCCTGTGTTGCTATTGACCCCCCCACCATTCTTCATCAACATTTGGGACATCCTAACCTCCAAAAATTACAAAAGATGGTACCAAGTCTAGCGAGTCTATCGATTTTAGAGTGTGAGTCATGTCAGTTAGGAAAGCATGTTCAAAGTTCTTTTCCCAGTCGTGTGAATAAACAAGCTGAGTCTGCTTTTTCTTTAGTCCATTCCGATGTATGAGGTCCTAGTCGTGTTAAATCAACTTTGGGTTATCAATATTTTGTTACATTTGATGATGATTTTTCTCGGTGTACTTGGTTATTTCTAATGAAAAATCGTTCTGAAATATTTTCCATCTTTCACACATTTTGTTCCGAAATTAAAACCCAATTTGGAGTCACTATTCGTACTCTCCACAGTGACAATGCACGTGAATATTTTTCTGCCCCATTTCAATCTTTTATGAATTCTCAGGGTATACTTCATCAATCTTCATGTGCTCATACTCCTCAACAAAATGGAGTGGATGAGCGGAAAAATAGACACCTGATTGAAACTGCTCGTACTCTCCTTATTCACAATCATGTTCCACAATGTTTCTGGGGAGACGCCGTTCTCACCGCTTGCTATTTAATTAATAGGATGCCGTCCTCTGTTTTAGACAACCAAGTGCCCCATTCTTTGTTATTTCCCCACCAGCCTCTTTATTTCATCCACCCTCGTATCTTTGGCTGCACTTGTTTCGTTCATGACCTCACTCCCGGGAAAGATAAGTTACATCCCAAATCTCTCAAGTGTATCTTTTTAGGGTATTCTCGCTTGCAAAAAGGTTATCGTTGTTTTTCGCCAGACCTTAAACGATACCTTGTGTTTGCCGACGTCACCTTCTTTGAGACAACACCTTTCTTCTCTTCAGAGAACGCTACATGTCCTCCTCCTCCTCCTATTAATGAGCCTTCCATATCCTATGATAACTCCATTCTTAAACCCAACACACCACCTTTACTCACCTACCATCGTCGTTCTCGACCTGTATCTGTTGAGATTACCGAGACTGACTCTCCCGCTTAACCTATATCCGATTCTTCAATGAATCCACCGGCTTCATCTCCTACTCTTGTTATGCCTCCGGTTCCGGCTCCGACTTCTGACTTGGATCTTCTCATTGCCGAACGCAAAGGTATTCGTTCTACACGCAACCCTCATCCTATTTACAATTTTGTAAGTTATCATCGATTATCTCCACAATATACTGCCTTTGTATCGTCTTTGTCTCCTATTTCTACACCAAGAAATGTAGGGGATGCTCTTTCTGACCCAGGTTGGCGGCAGGCTATGGTTGATGAAATGTCTGCCTTGCATTCTAGTGGCACATGGGATCTCGTACCTCTTCCTCCTGGTAAATCCACAATTGGGTGTCGTTGGCCTTATACGGTCAAAGTTGGGCCCGATGGCAAGGTTGATCGTCTGAAAGCCCGGCTAGTTGCGAAAGGATATACCCAGATCTATGGGCTTGATTATGGTGATACATTTTCTCCGGTGGCTAAAATGTCCTATGTTCGCTTATTTCTTTCAATGGCAGCTATTCGTCACTGGCCCCTTTATCAGTTGGACATCAAGAATGCTTTTCTTCGTGGAGATTACAAGAAGAGGTATATATGGAGCAACCTCCTAGGTTTGTTGCTCAGGGAGAGTCTAATCTGGTGTCACCTCCGTTGCTCTCTTTATGGCCTAAAACAATCCCCATGGGCTTGGTTTGGACGCTTTACTTCGGTTGTTCATCAGTTTGGTATGACTCGTAGTGAGGCTGATCACTCAGTCTTTTACTCCCACTCGTCTCCTAACCAATGCATCTACTTGGTCGTTTATGTGGACGATATTGTGATTACGGGAAATGACCAGAAGGGCATACAGAGACTCAAGCAACATCTATTTCACCACTTTCAGACAAAAGACTTAGGGAAACTCAAATACTTTCTGGGAACAGAAGTTGCTCAATCTCAACAGGGTATCAGTATCTCACAGCGGAAATATGCCCTAGATATCTTAGAAGAAACGGGCATGATAAATTGCAAACCCGTGGAAACTCCAATGGATCCAAACGTCAAACTCCTACCTAATCAGGGGGAGCCATTATTAGACCCTAATAAATATCGGAGACTTGTTGGGAAACTCAACTACCTCACTGTAACACGGCCTGACATTGCGTTCTCGATTAGTGTACTTAGCCAGTTCTTAAATGCTTCGTATGATAGTCATTGGGAGGCAGATAGTCATTGGGAGGCAGCTATTCGTGTTTTGAAATACATAAAGAAGGCGCCGGGCAAAGGCCTTCTGTATGAAAATAGAGGCCATACTGAAATTGTTGGCTATTCTGATGCTGATTGGGCAGAGTGCCCTTATGATAGACATTCAACAAGTGGGTATTGTATCTTCATTGGAGGAAATTTGGTCTCATGGACAAGCAAGAAAGAATCAGTTGTTTCTTTGTCCATTGCTGAGGCAGAATATCAGGCCATGGCAAAAGCAACGTGTGAGCTTGTTTGGATGAAACAGTTACTCCAGGAGCTAAAGTTTACAAAGATTCAACAAATGACGTTGATAAGTGATAATCAAGCAGCTCTCCACATTGCATCTAATCCTATCTTTCACGAAAGGACCAAGCACATCGAGATTGACTGTCACTTTATTAGAGAAAAAACCCTTTCCAGAGATATCACTACTAGCTATGTGAAATCAAATGATCAACTAGCTGATATCTTCACTAAGTCTCTCAGTGGACCTCGAGTCAATTACATTTGTAACAAGCTTGGAACATACAACTTATATGCTCCAGCTTGAGGGGGAGTGTTGAGATTTATATTTATGTAATGTATATGATATGTATGCTTAGGTCACATAACACTTAAGGGGCTAGACAGGTAATTGGTATTATAGGGAAGAAACCCTAATTTCTAGTTTTTCTCTTGCATATAAAGAGTTGTTCTCTCTTCAATAATACATATCATTCTATTCTCACATCTCTCACAGGGAACATGATAAACAAGTTAACGACTAGACCACAAAGTGCCAGCTTTACTTATCTCACCATGACTAATGCTGGCGTGGGCAAATCAATTGGATCCATTGCATCCCCCATATAAGAACAGATTTGTGAAAAAGAAGCACGATCGTAAAATGTGTCCTTCCTTGTTATGAGAAAAGAAGAGGTCAGAAAATCTTGGGTTGAAGCAACCAAAATTTCTCCATTTTTTGGTGTGCACAGATTGTTTTGCACCTGCGAACCATTGGAAACAGTTGAATAATAACAATGAGAAGCATCTAAGAACAAAATCAAAAGCAATATAAGAACACAGCCACTTTGGGTGAACAATTGTTAATGTGAAGTAGGCCCATTGTCCTCATTCCAGCAATATATATAAAACAGGATGGATGCTTGTTCGGAAAGGGTAGTCAACTGAAAAAAAAGATAAGTTGAATACTAAACATAATACAAGCATGAAGAGAACAAAAAATCATGTGCAAGGTTGTCAGCTAATTGTATGAGAAATGAGTCAATATATATTTCAGCTGTAGAACTAAGAACACAAGGCTAGAGAACTAGAATTTTAAAATTGAACATCAATAATGAATATCATCAAAAGGTGTCAAAGTCTGTCATTAAACCTTCGGCTCTTAACCTAATAATTACCACATTGGGCTGACTATTGTTAACATTTCCGTCAATAACAAATTAAGGTGGTTAATGATGGTAGTTTGAATAAAACAAAATAAAATATCAAGGTGACATCAGCATGTTTCATCTATGTTTATGAAGGTTCCAGTAGAGGGAGGCCAACGTGTTTTTTTAAAATGCCATGGGAGGTCCCTGCAGTTTTAAAAAAGTCTTGACTCAAAACATAGCAATATACCCAATGAGTACAAACACTTCTAGATCAAATGGCGTAAATCATTTTAAGTAAACAACATTAAATGAAGTTGGATCACTGCAATATACCCAATAGTACAAACACCGCCACAAGATCTAAATAATATTTAAGAGAGAATAAATTTTACCCCCATCAACATCAAAGCCTCTGTGCGAGCCTCTTCTGTTTGCGGAACATGCATATTCATCTCATCGCCATCAAAATCGGCATTGTATGGATTGCAAACAGATTCATTAAATCTTAATGTACGCCAGGGCATTATCCTTGCCTACATACACAAAAATGAGACTACATAATCACATGACAAGATAAGGACAACACTAAAATACATTTAGGGTTTTTTTTTACTTCGCCCCCTATTTTTAATGTGAAATTAGAGTTGGCCCGATGTTTTCATAATCGTTGACTTTGCCCCTACATGCAGGGCAGCAGGGGGGATGATCTCAAAGTATCCCGTGAAAGTGGGGGCAATGTTTTATTTTTAAAATGTATACCCCTCACTTACCCCCGCCCCCCAAAAAAAACCAAAAATTAGTCAAAAAAGCCATACATATATACTGAATCCTTACTCACCCTATGGCACATGATTGACATCCGATGCAAACTTGGTTGTCTGTTAAAAAGAACAACGTCCCCATCTTCCAAATGTCGTTCAACAACATAGCCAAATTTCAGTTCATCGGCAAGGCGCTTTCTTGAAGAGAACATCAACGCCCTACAGCATAACAGGTTATCATGTTACAAGATTGAAAAATATGGAATTAAAGAAATATCTTGAATATGGAAAGCATGATGAATTATGATCCTTACATCGAGGTGCCATCAGGCTGCCTTATAAACTTTGCACCAGGATATTTGTTAGGCCCATTACGGACACACTGCCTCAACTTTTCTATATTATGATGTGACACACGCTCGGGAAACGTTAAAATCCGTGCCATTAAGATAGGAACTGCCACCTGGACCAAACTAATTTGTTAAACAAAATATAAAAGGAGTCCAAAAGCTAGTCAAACTTTAGTCAAATGCCATACCTCAGTAATTTTCAAATTAGGATCGGGGGATATAACAGTCCTTCCAGTAAACTCAACACGCTTCCCGGACAGGTTTCCACGAAAACGACCCTGTTTTCCTTTAAGGCGTTGAACAAAGCCACTCAACGGCCTGGCAGTTTGCATATGCTGAGGCACTCCGCGTACATCACTGTTTATATACAGCGCAACCTCCATTTGTAGATCCAACCAACCAGCCTAAACCAACATTTTATCAAAAGAATATGTAAATCATACACATTGGGGCAAAAAGTATGCTTAATACAAATTTTCACCACAAGGTACAAGCGGAAAAGGCACGGAGTATATAATTCACTAGGCATGGTTCTCTAGCAAAAGTTGGAAGACGTCGACATTGAATAATGCAACAAAAACAACATGAGTTTGAACACTTGGTTGATGCATCTTGCACTCTTCCTAAAGCAAAACATAAAACATGAAAATTTTAATAAAATTCACCAAGTCTTAAGATGAAATTATGATGCATGAAGACAATACTAAAGAGCTGAGAGAAGGAGGAAGAGCAATATGCATACATAAAAGCATGCATGTTTCTGAAAATTAACTGGTCTAACCATGTCGACAAATCCACTTCATGCAATACATAATATGCACATGCGTAAACCACTGCAACCCCCAGACACTTTTGTATGTTAGTTTGGTAAGGGATTTTATTGGAATGCCAATTCACTTTTAGTAAAACCAGGCAGAACATGACTGAATATCCACAATGACCAGTTGTCAATATTTTAAAACATCGATAGAGAAAAAGAAATTGAAAAAAATAAGTGTATGGAAGCAACAGCTATATTACCAGATTTTTGCCAGCAGTACTCGTTTCTGATAACTCCTGGTGAAGACTAGCATTTGCTTGAATAATTCGTTTTAACCTCTCTGTTATGTCATTCTCATTGCTGTAACACGAAATCAATAGATATTTAAGCATCAACAAAATTATTGTCAAGTGACCATAGAGGTATTACCTTCAACCAAGGCAATTCAAGAAAATGGAAAACAATCTGGCAAACCTTGAATAGCATAGATCTAACTGGATACTATCAATGGAAAGAAACAACTGAGATTTTGAAGGAAAGGAGAAAGGCAAACAGTTGATATCACAAAGACTAAAATATTCGTGTTAGACTGTAAAACAATTCTGATATTAATATGTAAAGTGGCTGCCAAAAGAAATGGGAATATATCATACTGGGTCAATCATGGTGCTGTAATAGAAGAAAAATTGCTTGTTAGAATATAAAATGGGGGCAAAGTCAAAAATAATAATAATATTCAAAGAGCACAACAAAGACAAAGATGTTAAAGTTACGATTATATACATTTGTTTATATATTAGAAATGATCCAACCAAGAACTGATCTTTCTTAGTGTAACGTAGGTCTGTTTAAATTCTTGGGTTGCCATGGACCAACAAGACCAAAACTGAACTGCACACCGACATCAGCATTACGAAATGCATGACAAATGATAAAAGACAAAACTAAGCCATCGGATTTGGGTTTTCAATTCCACATCTGCTTTAATGGTATTCCTCTCTAGGCCTGCTTCTAAGGACTATAATTTCTTTGTTAAAAAAAAAAGACAAAATTAATGCCAGTTCTATTCAGAGGAAAAAAGGTAAAGAATAATGAAAAGAAAAGATATAGTTTGAGGGTTGAGATGACACCTCTGTGTTCCACCATCAACAAAGACAGAAGGGCGAATAGCAATTGGAGGTACTGCAATATTTGTCACAATGAGCTTCTCTGGTCTATCATTAAGATAAAGCATCTCACAATCCTGTAGCATGACAAAATCGACTAAGGAATTTAGAACGTTCTTGGAATCCTAAATTTCCAATATTTAAGATTCCAACATTTGGTTGAAGTTTTGCAATGGAATTTAGGATTCCTAAGAAAGGAGAATTATCCATATCTATCCCCCATACCTAATGGGGGAAACTAGTAGGCTTCCTAGGAATCCACTCCTATTTTCTGTTTTTGACAAAATTACCCCTTATTTTAAGAACCAACCAAATATTTTTCTTTTGAATTATGATAAAATATTATTTAATAATATATTATAATATGATAACAAATTTAATTATATTATATTAATATTTAATAACATATTCACAAGTTGTTCTCAGTACAACGAAAAGAGAGTTCATGTCTTAAGCAAAAATTGACAAAGTATTTTAAATGCTGGAAAGGCGCTTTCCTGGAATCCTAAAAACAATTCCATTCTTTAAAACTCAAATCAAACAAGAGCTTGTAGTAAAAAACAACGAAATTATGACTACCAACAACTGCTTGTGTCATCCTCATTATCTGTACATTCGGCTATTAATTTAAGGAAAAGGTGAAAACTACAAATATGCAGGAAATAGAAGTCGTCAAAAACTAACAGCAGACATAACATTTATACCTCATCAATCATCCTCTTGAAAAGATTAAGAACTCTATCAGGCAGTAGAGCACCATTGATACTGACTGACGCCTTGGATTCCTTTGTGTGAGAAATAGCCGCCTTGCATTCTTCTAAACTATCATCTATAACTCTAGTACGATCATGAAAGACTCCGACTGCACCAACAGCCTTTTTCACCAAACCTACATAACGAGTTGAAGTTAAAACACTATAATACTTTATTAAACAATGAGGCTCTCAAGTCACCAAATAAAATCATCTGAAACATAGCTAACACAATACATCTCCATAAGGAATTGGCCTTTGATTTCAAAAAAATTGTATTTTAGGATCAAACAATATGTACAAAATTTGAAACATAGACATATTTGTTCTTTTCTATCCCCTGAATTTTGAAAATGGAAGTACTGCTAGTACTAATTTTTCTCCACATCCCCCCCCCCCCCCTCTTTCTCTTCTTGCCCAAGTAAAATTCCTAGCTCCGTCCCTGCCACTGAAGGATCTCCTTCAAACTCCATGTCTAACATTAATGTTTAACAAGTCAATCCCCTTTATGGAAGCACAATATTGCACTCCAACTTGCTAAACACCTAAACCAAATAAAATAAGAGAATGGGCAATGAAAGATATTAGGTTCCAAGCTCTTTGCGGCTCCTTTGCACAAGACGCACAATATCCAAATGATCTTTGAGGGGAAAAAGGTCGATGAAGTTATGCATCACTTAAAGTATGAAAATAAGAAGAATAAGCCCCGCGACAACAGGATACCCTCAATTCTCCCCATTGAACGCACTAAATTCTTTCTCATTAGATTTGCAAGAAGCACAAATTCCATGAAGCTACACTATTAGAATCCAAGGAAGCAATGGAAGCCATTGAGTTGCCCTTATTGAAGGGAAATTGATACAATTGCAGATATTGTGGGCAAAAGAAGAATCACCTCCCAAAATTTGTTCCATTAGAGTTGTATGCTGCATAAGCACTTTTTGTCTGGTCTTGCTATTTTTATTTTATTTTTTATAAGAAACATGCTTATATAGATAGAAAAATCAAGGACAAGCAAAGGAGAACTGGAAATGGATTAGCAAAAGAAAACAAAAATGATCCAAAGAAAAGCATCCTTAGGCACTAAAGAAAGCTGCCCCATGACAAAAACCAAAAACTGACTGACTATCCCCATCTATAGCTAGCAAATAGCATCACCAGATTATGAACTCAAAAAATAAACTCTCAGTCTATCCTAATATTGATTTTAAGCCCCATCTCAACTTTGAAGCACCGTAAATGAGATCAACCTATTAAGGCAGGTGCTTACTCTAATTTCACATTCCCACCGAAGAAGGGCGGGACTTCATCAATTTAATATATATATATATTCATGAAAATCAGAAAATATGGACGCTGGCACCATCTTCGCAATGCTAGAACTGGATATGCTTTCTTACCGTAAGTTCTCTGACCATCCTCTATGAAAAAAAAAGGCACATGATCACTGCAATAACAGGCTGCAAACTAGGCCTCGTCAAATAGCCTAGAGGCCTGAAACCCAGCCCGGCCTGGCCCAGACAGTTTGACCAGTCAACAGGCTTTTGGGCCGCCCCAGCCCGATAGGCTTGGGCCATGGGCTGATGTTTAATTTTTAAGCCCGCCCGTGGGTCAGCCCGGCCCGAGGGTTTTTAGGCCCACCCACAGCCCGGCCCAGAACCCGCCCAATAAGCCCATCAATGCTGTATTTATATATGTGTTACTTAAACATAATATATACATGGTTAAAATCATTCCCATTTGTATTTAACAACTTTAAAAAGTGACAAATGTATTATGATGACAATCCCATCAAGAATATAAAGGGAGAAAGTTAGGATGCCAAACCATTTATATAATCACAACGGGGACATTTCACAGCCTTTTTGCTACTTGCCAACGCAGTGCACCTTTTCACTATCTTTTTGAAAAGCTCACTCTTCTTCAGAGGCTCCAATTTTGGGTTTCTCATCTTTTTCAAGAAGTCTACACGGTCTTTCTCCGCCAAGAGTATACGAGCACAACTCTGTTGAAAGAAAAATAACAAAGAAACCAAGGTCAGAAACAGCATTAATAATTGTAGTACGAAAAAGGGGCAGGAAGTACAAAAGGTAGTAGACAAAATCCACTATAAGTACAGGATATAAATGCAATAAATAAACAAAAAGAAATAAAAAAGAGAGAGAAAGAACAGCCCATGATCGGCAATAGACCACTTGATGGCAATTCCTAAAAGAAAAAAACATTAAAATCGGATAAAATCATATATAGATATACTTAAAATGCTCTACTTTAATGAGAGTTTGACATGTGTCCTTTAATTAATGTGTATTAAGATGATTTTTACTCTTTATATAACGGTTGAAATGCTTTTTTTACTATTTATGCATGACTATCTATTCCTTTTCCTTGAAAATTATTTATATATCCTATTGATTTCATTTTCTTATCTTCATGACTGAATATATGGCTATTTCCCGGCTATTTCTTTCGCTAATTGTAGTTGTTTTCCCCTTCATGAATATGACTCTTCAAGTTAGTCTTTTTACTTTATAAATTCTAGAAATAAAATTGTAACAGAGAGATAAATGCTTGTACAAAAATTAAGTTTGGTGTTGATTCATTTTTAATTCCTCCCATCTCAAATTAGGAGTTTACAATTTTGTTTCGAAACAGTTATTGTTCTTTTTTTAGTACATAATAATGAGTGAACAAGTATACCTTCTTATTTTTTATGTTAATCTACTCCTTCAGTTGTTTCTAAACTCTATATTTTTGACAATTGGGAAACTCTATATACAATGATATATATAGTACACAATAAAATTTTACTTTTCTATCTATGAGAATTGATTATTTGTAACCTAAAATACAATTAGGCATTATGTAAATTAATTTGAGATTTATGATAGTTAAATACTTATAATTATTTGTACTACATAAACACTCTTTCAACAAGTGGGAAGATTATCTAATAATATCCTTTCAGTGTTTTACATTCTTTCTTTTATAATTATCATCAATTTTATGTTCACAGGATTTGGACAACGTGGTAAGACCAATCCACCATTATCATCTTCTAAATGTGCAAATGGAGCGGAAAAAGAGTTGTTGCCTTCTAGACTTGCACATGAGGGAGATAAAGAGATGAGATTGACAATTTTTTCCATTATCTTTTCTTGCAATTTTCAATAGTTACATTATACGGGTTCAATGACAATGGAAGAAGGAGCAGGAAGTACAAAAGGTAGTGGACAAAATCCACTCTAAGTACAGGATATAAATGTAATAAATAAATAAATAAAAAGAGAGAAAGTACAGCCCATGATCGACAATAGACCACCTTGATGGCAATTCCTAAAAGCAAAAACATTAAAATAGGGTAAAATAAGCATATAAAAAAGGTATAGTTGATAATTCCACGCCAAGACCCACTGTGGGACCCTTCAAGTCAAGTTTTGCTATATGAAATATGATTCTCGGTAGGCTATCATGAAGTGACTATGCGGTTCTATTTTAGGCATTTTTTATTATTATTATTGCAACAAACAAGAGAATGTAGAGCAGGTAAAGCCCAATGGATGAGGAATCCATTGAGACTAGACCATCTACCGATTGCTAAAAACCGCAAAAAACAACAAACCCTAGGCACAAATACAGCACCTAAGACAAAAAGCTATCGCAATCTAGACCAAACAAGAAACAATCAACAGAGTTAAAAATATTTAAGGCTCTAGCCCATAGCCCAACTAGGGAAATCTAATGATTCCACACTTCAACCGGGGAGTTATATCTATCATCAAACACTCTTCTGTTTCTCTCTAGCCAGACTGTCCATGCTACTGCCATCAATAGAAGCATCCAAATGCACTTCAATCTTCTTCCAGATTGCATAAAAGATCATTTACAGCCACATTCTTGGCCCATTTCCAAGGAAGTACACCCACAAAACCAAACAAACTAAACAATCTACTCCACAGAACTTGAGTAAATTTGCAATGGAGCAAAAATATGATTAATGTCCTCTCCATGCCTCTTACAAAAAACACACCAGGAGGGAGACAAACACATACAAGGCCTCCACTTTTGGAGTAAGTTATGCGTTCACTCTACCCAATAATGGAAGCCAAGCAAACACCTTTATCTTGGATGGAACCCCACACTTCCAGATGAAGTTAAATTGTGGAAAGGGGAAAATATCTTGCGGACTTGATAAGAAGTCAAAGAAAGATTTACATGAAAACTCCCCGGAATGATGAGCGGTCCAAACCCTTTTGTCTGACATATTTTGGTTCAGACTAACGTCATGTAAAAGGTGAAGCAAAGATAAGTATTTCGAAAATTCCCTATCATTGAAGTTCCTAAAGAAGCTAAGATCCCAGGAAAAGACAGTGGCCGAAGACCAAGAAACAACGGAATGAATTGTCATGTTACGGTTCTATTTTAGGCATTTTATGTTCAAAGGTCCATGTAACTATGAAATTTCATGGTTCATGGCCTTGAGGTGCATTATTGGGTGGCATATCACATTTTATCTCCACTATGTACAACTAGGGAGCTATGAAGCACAGATTCTTCCAAAGGGTCGCCAAGTCCAATAGGTGCGAATCGGGTGCAAGTGTGGCCCCGATTCGCACCCAATTTGCACCCAAGAAGAATCGGATTTTTTTATTTTTGTTTGGATAAGAAACGAAATTTTATTGCATCAAACAAGATAATATACAATACAGAGTAGGGAAAGCCCAGCGGATGAGGAATCCATTGAGACTAAACCCTCTACTTCAAAATGACAGACCCAAAACACGCTTACAACACCTGTGACATAAAGCTATCACAATTCAAAACAATCAACGGAATTAAAAATATTCAAGGCTTTCGCCCATAGCCCAACTAGAAAAATACAGTGATTCCACACTTCACCCGGAGAACTATATCTATCATCAAACACTCTTCCGTTTCTCTCTAGCCAAACTGACCATGCTACTGCCATCAACAGAAGCCTCCAAATGTACTTCGATCTGCTTCCAGATTGCTTAAAAGACCATTTGATAGCAACAATCCCGGCCCACTTCCGAGGAAGAACACCCACTAAACCAAGCAAACTAAACAATCTAATCCACAGTACTTGAGTAAACTTGCAATGGAGCAAAATATGATTAACGTCATGTCGTCCTCTCCATGATCCTTGCAAAGAACACACCAAGAGGGAGACAAACACATATAAGGCCTCCACCTATGCAGTAAGTCACGCATATTCACTCTACCCAATGAGGCAAGTCAAGCAAACATCTTAATCTTGGAGGGAACTCCACTCTTTTAGATGAAATTAAATTGCAGGAATGGGACTATATCTTGCAGACTTTATAAGAAATGAAAGAAAGATTTACATGAAAACTCCCCAGAATGATGGGCTGTCCAAACCCTTTCGTCTGATGGATTTTGATTAAGACTAATGTTTTGTATTAAGTGAAGCAGATCAAAATTCCCTATCATTAAAGTTCCTAAAAAAGCTAAGATCCCAAGAGAAGACACTGGCCAATGACCAAGAAACAGCCAAGTGAATTGACATGTTGCGGTTACTTGAAAGGTTAAAAATTCTGGGGAAAGACTCTTACAAAGGACAAACCCCAACCCATATGTCTTCCCAAAATCGAATAGAATCACCCTTCCCCACCACAAGCCTAATGTTTTGCACAAAAGAACTCCATACTTTTGCAATTTATTTCCAAGGAGAATGGAGAGAGCATTTAATGTCAATGTTAGCATCCCACCCATTAGTGTGGAGACCATATTTGCTCACAATAATTTCATGCCAAAGCGATTCCTTTTCATGCGCAAATCTTCATAGCCATTTTCCAAGTAAAGCCTCATTTCTTTTCAATAAGTTTCCCACCTCCAAACCCCCATCCTTTTTGTATTTCAAAACCACATCCCAACTCACCAAGTGACTCGCTTTGCCCTCTCCTTTACCTTCCCAAAAGAAGTCTCTCACTATTTTTTCTAGAATTAAAGCTAGTTTGTTAAGGATTTTAGAGAGAGAGAGAGAGTAAATTGGAAAACTACCTAGAACCGATTGTAACAAAACCAACCTCCCCCCTCTAGATAGACACCCTTTATGCCAACCTTCCACTCTTTTAGCTACTCTGTCAATCACAAGATTCCAAAAGGATAGACTAGACAGATTGCCAACCAATGGGAGCCCGAGATATTTACGAGGCCAAGAGCCACTACTGCATCACAACTCCAATGCAATGTTCACTAACCTATTGTCTCCAATGTCCAACCCCACAACTGAACTCTTACCCACGCTAACTTTCAGCCCCAAAACTAAAGAGAACTTGACGACCCCCACCAGATTTTTGATGCAACTATCATTGTTTGAAACAAAGAAAATGCTATCATCCGCAAATTGTAAATATGAAATTCTCACTGTTAAGAACCATCTTTCCCAAAAGCTTAAGCTGTTAGGTAGTGTGCCTACAATGTATATCATGCTCTAAAACACTCCCCCTCAAGTGCGATCCCCACTCGCACATGGAGAGACAAACCAAACCAAAGGTGCACTTTGTGCACAAACAACGTGCATATTGCACAAACACAAAGGGGGAAACAAATGCAAACAGGAGGATTTGAACTCGAGACCTTGCAGAACCTAAACTCTGAAAGCATGTTAGGAACCATCTCTCCCAAAAGCTTAAATTGTTATGCAATGAGCCAATAATATATATCATGCTCTTCAACGCTCACTTTATTCTGTCCAATCTCAAAACCTTCAATCAAATTACTTTTGCAAGCTCTCTACATCAACCTACTAAGTACATCCGCCACTATAATAAACTGGAACGGAAACGATGGATCTCCTCTCCCGCTCAAAGCACCAAGACCTCTAGATTTCCCATTAATAATGACAGAAAAATTTAACAATGAGATACATCCTTTGACCCAAAATCTCCACTTGTTACCACCAAGAAGAATCGAAATTAATTAGTTAATATTAATGTCCAATTCAGCAAGGATTCATTTGGGATTTAGGAGGGATTCGAAAAGAGTCCAATTTCCTTATTTTTTTTAATTTAAATTGACTTTTGTTTGTTTAAAAAAAAATAGTTTTAACTCTAACATATATAAAATACGACACTAGCCCCACCAAATCTTTCACGTTACTTTGAAATTCAAAAGCTTCTCACATACAACTCTAGCTTCCAGACCAAACATGATCCTTCCAAAGTCCAAACTCAAAAATTGCATATAGAAGCTCTCCAAACATGAAGATTCTAATTTCCAAGTTTCATCTCCATCAAATTTCTTCTTACCACTATGAACACTAGTTTTCTAGTCACCACAATGAAACCCTAATTTTCTTGTCATCACTATGGAAAACGGAAAACCTAAATTTCTTGTCACCACTCACCAATGTGGAACCCTTAATTTCCTATTTCATTGTGACTATAGGTAATTCTCAAACATGCAATCTAATTAATTAATGTAATTTATATTATTATTTTACAACCCCGGCACCAACATCCTTTTTTTTTTAATTCTCAAAACGCCGCACCCGAATCGAGTCACACTCGAATCCTGCACCCACAACTGCGCTTCATAGCTAGGGACAGTGCCTTGACAGGTCTCCTCAACCAAAGCAAAACATACAGATTGAGCTAATTGAGAGGAAAGCAAAAGCATATAGGCTGTATTATTGCAGTGACCAACAAAAAAGATGAATTCAAGTCGTACTTAATCAAAAAGTCAAAAGGCCAGGGTACAAACTCACATAAGGAAGTGTACGATGGACTTTTTACACCAAAAAATAAAGAGTTTGGTACACATTTACCCGCAAAACAAAATTGATAATACATTTCACTTTTTATTTAGCACTTTTTCAAAAAATATTAATTGCAATATAATCATTTGTCAAGAATACAACTTATTTTTTATTGTGAGTTGCTACAAATTATTTGAGACATTCCGAAAAGAAAACCGAGACTATCGATTTAAAAAAATGGTATATTTAGCTTTATACATACCGGCTATTAGTACTCCACATGAGTATTCTAACACTCCAAAAGGTATCATCAATATAGTAGAATGACAAAAACTGAAAAACATACATATAAAGTGTCAATAATAATAGTTTTCGAGTGCTAGACTATTTACTTGGAATGCTAATAGCCTTACACATACTTTTAAGTGTTAACGGTTGGACGGATAATTTCTCAAAAAGACAAAAAAAAAAAAAAAGGAGGAGGAATAAACACAATGTTTCAAAGGCTAACATTTACCAACTTGAATGACCAAAATAATAAACCAAATGACATGTCAAAAATGAATTGTTCAATGTGTTAGGTCTCCACAAAATACTGACCAATGCACTTTTTGACATGTCATTTGGTCTATCATTTAAGTTGGTACATGTATCATTACTCTTGTCGTGCCCCACCTATCAAATATTTCTAGCTCTGCCGGGCTATATTTCTACAACCAAAAGCACAATAAAAGCAACTAGCAACAAGAAAATTTTGGGGCTCCTACACATGCATATTACAAGTTCCACTAAATACATATCTAAAGTTAAAAGCAAAAAATCTCAAAAAAAAAAACAGTTATAAGATAATAATATGGTTACCTTGCATATGCACTTCAAAATGTCCACAACAGTACCTAAATAACCAACATTATAAACTGGAAGCGTAAGAGTCAAGTAACCATAGTGCCCGGGGCAATCACGAAAACTTCCATGGCACGTTGTACAAAAGCCTTGCTTGCTTGCAGGGCCCTGAAAATGTAGAAGGAAAGCACATTTGAGACCTTTTCACTCAAAATAAATAAGGGCAATAATGTCAAGAGGCTACAATTTTAACTCAATAAAGCTTCTGAGTTAGGTAAATGGAGAATACCTAAGACGTAATTAGGTCCCAATTCCCAAATGCTAGTAAAACAAGAGAAAATAAATTGTCAAACTTATCATTCCAAATCTATCATGTTGAATTTAAAACACATATAAAAACTCGATTCATTTAGGATAATGCAGAAGAGAGACTTATTTAAACACTATCAAAAGGTAAATCCCAAACGAAACTCAAGAAACTCTTTTTTAGTTTTCCTTAGCTTGTACAGTCTAAATGAAGTGCCAAATGCAAACAATACAAACGAAGCGATACGAGAAGAGAGGAGAGGAAATGGATAATGCAGGATATATCTACAACGAATATATATATATATATATTATTGTTACTGAAGATATTGTTATATATTAATAATAAATTTAAAAGAATCACACTTGCACATATGCACTTAGTGTTATAATCATCATAACATTACAAAGTACTTTTATAAATAGAATAAGTATAAACGGACACCTTTTTTGGAAATCTCAAAAAGAAAGAACCTTATCTTTCTTATTGCAAGATAAGAGTCAAGTTGATTGAGTGAAATTTTGGAAAAGTTACACCTTAACGTTCATTAAGTCATGCATAACCACGCATCAAATAGTAAGAATAACATACTCAAATATTCAAGTACAAAACCCAATACACAAATGCAAGTTTTTTAGACAGAGAGAGTACCATTCGAGAGTCCAACAGGCCACCTTCAAAAGGCTTCTTCTGGGGGTCATAATAAAGACCTCGATAAACTTGGACTTCAGCACTTTTGAAAATTTCAGATTCGGATAAAGTAGAGAAGCAAATGCTTTTACTGTTAATTTAAAAAAATCATAGCAAAAATCAAACATTGTTGGCTTGAGCAGAGAATATATCTGTGTAAGCCAAGATAGATAAAATTGAAGAACTCACATTTTTCGGGGCCCAACATCTTCGACATAGGGTTCTTTGGTGAATTGAATCGTATCTTGGACTCTCCTCATCGTCAATTATAAGCTATCAGAGTCGACAAAAAGAGAGATGATCTGCATATACATTTCAAAATGCACAATGATTTCTAAATGGGAGGTGAATATTATGCATAAGCCCAAAAGGGATCAATTTAACCTAGTTGTTCTACTATTATGCCCATTATGGATGCAATGTTTTAAAATTCGCGGCTCGTATTCAAGGCGTTTTGCTAGAATGAGGCAAGGCGTAAGCCTCAACTTTTTTGGAAAGACAAAACAAAAAAATTATAAAATAATAAACCAACATAAAGTTCAACAATAATAATTAATAATACTAATAGTTCAACAAAAAGTAGAATAAAAACATCAAAGTCGTCCCATGATTCATCATCAAACACCTACAAAACAACACAAAACAAGTGTCTTCAAACCAAAAGTTATGACAAGTACAAAATAAGTATCACAACCAAGTTTCCCTAATCAAATTTAAATAGGGAATCATCTGTGCCTCTTTGCCCAGTCGCTCCTCTCACCATTTTCACAAGTTACTATAATATAAAAATTAACAATATTAAACAATATAAGTTATAAAAGATCCATCAAATAGAAGCTTTCAATATCTTTAAAATTAAAGAATTACAGTAAAAGCAGAAGTAGAGGTTCACATAATTCAACAATTCCAGACTCGTTTTAGTGAATAACTATGGGCCCACCTAAACAAAGGCTTGATGATCAGCTCACGAATATAAATGTTCAAAAAAAGTGACCAGCTTAAAAGCCATGGAGGGATCACTAACAATAATACAATATTAAGTAACCATTTGTTCAAAAAAAAAAAAAAAACAGAGCAATATTAGCACTTGAAAAAAAAAAGAGTAAACATGTGTTCAAAAACAAAAAGCAGAGAAACCATTTATTCGGTACCTGTAAGTCCGGCGGATTAGTGAAGGCTGGAGGGATGGAGAGAGAGAGACGATCCGAGACTCCGAGTAGAGAGGGATGGAGAGAGAGAGAGATGACGGGATTAGTAAGGGCTGGAGGGAGAGAGACGACCGGAGGTGAGCGGCGTAGGAGGTGATCGGAGGTGAGGGTGAATGCTGAGCGGCGCGGAGGTAGAAAGGGCGGGAGCTTGAGTGTCGTAGGGCTTGTTTGCGCTTTACAACTAATAAGGCCCGTTTGATTGCAAAGATGGAAAAGAAAAATAATTTTAGTTAATTTGTGTGAAAAGATAGAAAATAAGGTAAGACATGTTATTCATTTTATGAGTATATATATCATCTATTTTTCAATATTTTTTGTGGAAAATTTTTGCTCACTACCAAACAAAGAAAATTTCTTTATGGAAAAATTTAAAAATCAAGAGAATATCACATCTATCACTCAATTTATTTTCCATCTTTTCACCAAAACTAACTCAATTTATTTTCCTTTTCCACCTTGCAATCAAACGGAGCCTAAGTAATAGAAAGTTCTAAAAAAAAGAAAAAAAAATGTAAAACACACTTGTGGATGACTCGTACGCCTCAAACGAGTCAAATCGTAACTAAGTTGACTCGTCCGTCTCATACCGATGATTCGTACGTAACTGTTTTCATCCCTAATTCGTACAGTGATCACAACAAAGTTAATGAGGGAGATGCGCAAGTTATTTGATTGAGGTTCAAGAACTTTTTGGAGGTGTATACTATGACTACGATTTCAGTTATTTGACAAAGGATACCGTTTTTGGAAATCTCAAAAATAAAGTACCTTATCTTTCTTATTATAAGATAAGAGCCAGGTTGATTGAGTGAAATCTTGAAAAGGTTATACCTTAATATTCATTAAATCATGCATAACCACGCATCAAATAGTAAGAATAACGTACTCAAATCTTCAAGTACAAAACCCGATACACAAATGCAAGTTTTTTAGACAGAGAGAGTACCATTTGAGAGTCCAATAGGCCACCTTCAAAAGGCTTCTTCTGGGGATCATAATAAACACCTCGATAAACTTGGACTTCAGCACTTTTGAAAATTTCATATTTGGATAAAGTAGAGAAGGAAATGCTTTTACTGTTGATTTAACAAAATCATAGCAAAAATCAAACATTGTTGGCTTGAGCAGAGAATATATTCGTGTGAGCCAAGATAGAAAAAATTGAAGAACTCGCATTTTTCGGGGCCCAACATCTTTGACGTAGGTGTTCGGAGGTAAATTCACAATTACACTCCTCTCCTGTGGTGGATCCGGAGGGTATATCCAATGTGCAGGTTATCGAATGCCATGACGCTCTAATAAGCCTTGCGTATAAGGAAATAAAGTTGAACCTTCGCTAACAGCTATAGCTTTTGGCGCAACAGTAAGCGCTTGATCCTCATAATTGGTATCAGAGCAGGTCACGGGTTCGATACCTGGGGCGCGTCTCCGTGGTCAATCTGGAGGGTATATCCGGTATGCAAGTTATCGAATGCCATGGCGCTCGCCTTCGCTAACAGTTATAACTTTTGGCGCAACGGTAAGCACTTGATCCTCACAAATTACAATTTAAATTTTTTATATATTTATATGTGCATAAATGTGCTTTTAGAGAATAAATTAATATGACCCTTTCACTAATATGTCGGTTATACTAGATTTAGGCATTTTTCTTTTTCCTAGGTATAGCCCCATATTCCTCTAAAATCCGTCAAAATTGACGGCACATTACCAGCTATAGGTGAGGAAACCCACAAGACGTTATTATTTAGGGTTAGGTACTTAATTTTGATCATATTTGAACAATGTATATATATATATATATATTGTAGCATAAGCAATTGCGGATAGACCTGATGTTCGAATCTAGAAAAGAGAGAACGAGACTTGAGAGTCATGACTCAGACTTGGAAAACCAAGCTCTTAATCACTTTTTTCACCTCCTACGTTTATCAAATATTTGAACTATGGTACTTGTTAATAATAATAATAATAATAATAATAATATATAAACATAAGTGCCTTTTCAACCATCAAACTAAAGTTATAACCAATGAGTTTTATCTCTAATGGTATTGCCTTATGCTTTTCACATGGTGGGAAGGGTTCGAACCCCGTTATTGATAGTTTGAATCAGCAATTGATTAATTCTTTAAGGGATGCTAATGCAAGTATAAAGAATTCAGAACGAAAGTAAGTTTTCAAAAAAAATATATAGAGTGCAGTAGAACCAAAGCAAAATCGAGTTTTCAGAGAAGAGCTTGAGGGCGACGGCAATACAAGCTCAAACCCCATTAGGGTATTTTAAAAATCCCTATAAGGGACTTTTTGATTGTGGAGGATCATCCCGATTTGTGTAACCCTTTACAATTTCTTGCTAATAAGTAAAAAACACAGTATGCCATCTTTTCGTATATTGATTTTGCCTCAAAAGAAAATTGAACTATTAATTTGAGATATTAAAAAAAAAAACTCAGAATTTGGTGGGAGAGATCTAGATTGAGTATTATATAAATATAAGTTTAGACTTTAGAAGAAAGGGTAACAATTTTTTTTTATGATTTTTTTTTGAATTACGTACCTCCTTATTAGTCAAAATTGGACTTCGATCATACCTAATAAGGAATATTAATTTGGAGTGGGATTTAAAGATTTCTGTGATATTTATATTTAACTAGTTTGTAACCCGTGCGATATACAAGCGTGTTATAATTTTTTTTATATTTTGATGGATATATATATGTCATTATATGCATATCAAAAATAAATATTTTTAACAACGAAAAAACGTCACTAAAGTCCAATATCCAATAAGTACGGACTTGTACATATGAAAAAATTTATATTTACATATAACCTTTATCCAATATACAAATATGTTCATTTATAATTGTATTATATGTAATGAAAATAAGCTAATAAGAAAAGAAAAGAAAAAATAGTACAGTTATTTAGGGGAAAAAAAGGGAATCCAAGGAATTAAATTTTGAACATGAGTACTCCATCAAATAAAGGAAAATAATATGAGAATTGGAATTATGTAAATAACAAAAAGACTAATCTTCCTGTTTGATTACATTAAAGAAGGTTTTTGTTGGAGCATACAATCATAATATTTTTACTGAGGTTGGGGGTGAGACATTCTTCTTTTTTGTACTTCTTCTCTTTAGAATCCAAAGTTATGAAAAACACATGCATATATATATATATATGAGTGTGGTTTCAATGGTTACTTCTCTTTTTACCGATAGATGATTATTGTAATATTAACCATTAGATAAAAAATCAATGGTTGAGATAAAATGTATAGTTTGCTAACATAATTAATGCACATTAGAGAAATATAAAGTATTAAATGTAAGGTTAAGTGGGTAACTTGTTGTTACCTGATGACATGTCATTTTTTTTCTATTTAATTTTAAGGAATCATAAATTAGATATTCATTACATGATTTTGTAATTCCAATACAGGATATTCTTATTCCTTACCCCTATAAAATGGATGATTTTATTTATATTGATATCTTGCAATTAATCTGCATTGTTAAATTAATTAGTATTACTTAATAAATTAATCTGCAACTATGGATAAACTAACAAAAAATATTATTGATTTAATTTTATAAATATTATTTTATTAATGATTTATTATTAAAAAATAAATTAGACTAATAGGTACATCTACTTAAATTAAATAAATAAAAATATGGGGTTTTTTTTAAAAAAGTACAAATCAATTACTCTCATTCTAACAAATGACATTTTATTTTTAGGATTAGTTTCAAGAAAAAAAATTTAATTGATTACAAAATAAATTTTAATTTATTAAAAATAAAAGATAATCATCTTCAAAACTACCCCTTATTAAAGATAACAATTGTTAAAAAATAAAATAATAAAAAAATATAAATAACAAAAGCTTAAATTCAAACTAAACATCTCAAACAAAGATTTCAAATTTGAACATGTAATCGAAATCTTATCACAAAGGTCAACCAAGAACATAAGTATTAAATATATATATTTTATTAATTCCGAAAACTCTAAGTTTCAAATTAATTATCAAATGATAAGATGCTACAATTTTAAAAAGAAAAAAAAAGTTTATGTACAGCAAAAAATAAAAAGAAAAATACTTGAGAATGGTGATCCTTTCAAAGAAAAAATTAAAATTTTGATGAATTTTTTTAGAATTGTTTGTAGGCTCATTTATTTCACATAATTTCATAAAAAAAAATTTGAAGCACAAAACAAATCTCAAAGGTTTATGGTATGTTGTTTGCATAATTATCCTCTCACAAACCATTATAGTAAAAGAAAATATTATTCGTATTATATATTACAGTACCAAATGTCGTACTGACTAATTAATTACATGATCATGAATACTTTATATGATTATATATTAAAAATTTGATAAATATTAAATAGGTCTACTGTGATTGTCAACATAGAAGAATATGTATACTTGATTCTTAAATCTTTATTATTATTATTATTATTATTATTATTATTATTATTATTATTATTATTATGTGAAAGAAAGTGGTGGAAATATTAATAACATAGTTAATTGAAAATATTTTTTAATAAAACCCTATAAAATTCTTTAAGGGTGTGTTTGGAATGTGGATTTGGAATCTTAAATCTAAATATTTTTGTTTGGTGTTAAATTATGATTTGAGATTTATAAATATATTCAAATAATGAGATTTGATACTTATCTTAAAGTTATAACTTTCAAATTTTAGAGATAGGATTGTTCCTTATAGATCCCGAACTTGCGAATTTGAAAAAAAAAATGAATTAATTTTTAAACAAATTATTATTTTTTATTATTATAAATATACTTGTAATATTAATTATAATAATAATACGAGAGATGACAAAGGGTCGTGTGTTATTCAAACCCAAACCCAACAAGCTTATAAACACATCCCAACCCGGTGCAGGTTTCATTTGTTTAAATCTAAATCCATCGCAAATAGTGTACGCATAAACTCACTCCCGCTCTATGGTAATTACGCTATATTATAAGGAATAAAATACTATAATAGGGACGGGTCAAGTCAAATGGGTTAATTTTGTGTAAGCATGAGTTTTGTCATGGTGTCAAAAAATAAAAATAGCTTACTAATCAATTAAATATAAATTTTAGCGGGATAATATTTGAATTTAGAAATCAATTTTCTTATATTTGTTAAGTAAACACAAAATTTTAAACTCTTTCATTTCAAATATGTAATTTTTGAATCTTCAAATTTTGAATTTTAAAGCTAAATTCAATTACATAATTCAAACGCACCTTAAAATAAAATAGAAAATAAATTAAAATGGAAGTAGATTTCGATTAGGAATCTAAATTAAAATGTAATCTAAATTAGTACAATTATAAATTAATTTTAATTAGTAGATATACTTCTCAATTTTGAAAATGGTACAAAATTTGTTTGTCAAACACAACACATTGATTATTGAATCAAATAATTAATTATTTAATATTAAATATTAAATAAGATATATTTTAAGTGTTATTTAAGAAGTTGTGCGCATACTTCCGTATCTAATAAAATTAGTAAAAGTTGAGTTTGTTTGAAATACTTTGAATTAAGAAAATATGTTTCTTTTCAAAGTATTTCAAACAATAATTAATTAATTATATTTTAAAATTTAATTATAAAACTAAAATGAGAAGTGAATTAACTAAGCATCTCAAATATCAACTTACAAAAATGAGCATATATATTATATGCTTGGTTAACCAAATTTACGATTGAGTTTTTTGATGAAATTTGGTGGAGATGATACATATCCACCAAGTTGTGACGCCCCAAATCCCGTTGCAAATCATCTTTCTTTCTGTCGACTCTGATAACTTATAATTGACGATGAGGAGAGTCCAAGATATGATTCAATTCACCAAAGAACCCTACTGTTAACCTAAGGTCTTAATCTTATTTTGATAATAACAATAAATCAATCATGTGTAATTTAACATGTTTCTTGATATAAGTATACAGTTCTTTTACATGGAAAATTCAAGAAAAACACGACAAGGATCACTCTTTCTTTATTCGATCATTGAACAAGATAAGAAAAATCAAATCTCTTAATGCAAATCATGAAGTACAAATGATCAAAAGACTATATGAAAAGCTTCTAAGAAAAAGTTTCAAGTAAAGATCAATTCAAAGAAACTAATCAAAGTATTCGAAGACTCGTTAATTCAGTAATTGAGTGAGTGCTTAAGATTTATGTAAATTTACATTATTGATCAAATTCTTATAGCTCAAACGTATTTATGCATCTTTTAAAGATTGATTCAAACAAGCTTGAAAATTGAATTTATTTGAAAAACATCATTTTACAAAGACTGAGTTTTAAAATAAATTCATATTTATTTTAAATGATCATATTTTAAGCTTTAATAAAAATAGGTATCTTAGAAACATATCTCTGAGGTTCACAAATCATTATAATTATATTTGGAACTAAATTGCTAAATTGCAAAAATATTTTTATTTTACATTTAAAATTCGCTCAATTTTCGCACAGTTTTGATCTAATGGTAAAATGGAGGCCTTTCCGGACTCCGATCATTTAGAAATTTTTACAGTAGTTAGATAACATCTCTTAGCACTTTTGAATAAAATTTGTGCATGATCCAACGGTCAAATTGGGAGAAATTATCAAAACAAATTTGAATTTTTTGTCAAAACTAGCTTTTAGAAAGTTTGAAAATGTATACCTTTGACCCAAAACCTTTCATAATCATCCCCAATGGCCATATGGTTTTGCAAGCTATATGTATGAGGTCTTAAACATGTTTTAACATACCTTGAATCATTCTAATACTCTATTATTCATATATTCAAATATATAAAGATTTAAGAACACATTTTGATCAATCTTTTATCTTTTGAGTTATATATTTTGATCAATCTTGATAACTCTAGTGTGAGCTTCATTTGTAATCTTCAAATACACTTGAGAGTTATTGTATTGGTGTGTATTACCATAAACAATTCATTCTTCATTTAAAAAAAGAGTTTGTCTCTTTGCAGAGTAAGAGAGCATATCTTGTGAGAAGTGTAGTGGGTATAGTTATATTATGAGTGTTGTGTGCATAACAACATTTGCATTGAGGTTTGATCTTCACCCGAAGAAGATTGAATAGTGAAAATTCTCGGAGAACTAACCGAGCGCGGACGTATGGTTTAGGAAACCGAACTATGAGAACAAAAAGTCTTGAGTTTCAAATTGGTTTAATCTTTCTAAACTCAAGCTCTCTTTTTATTGCTATATTATTGCTTGTATTTTGAGATTGCTTATTTGCTTGTCTTGGGATTGATTACTTGAAATTGATCATTTCATTGATATTGTTGCTTAGCTAAATTACTTTGCTTAAATATTTTAAAAACGTTTTAATTCCGCATTAAGTTTTTAAAACCATATTCACCTCCCTCTAGGGTTGTTTTCCGACCAACATAATTAACATTCATTAAATTATGCACTGATTTTCATGTAAGGAATTTATTATTATTATTATTATTATTTAAGATGTAAGATATGATATAGTAAAGGTCGGATGGAAAAATTGATGGGAATTAGTCGGATTAGAATTATGTGGGAAATGACATAAATTAGTCGGATAAGGATTATGTGGAATATGATAGGTGTTGTGCATGATTTTGTGTCTATTTTAGACCTCTTACCTAACTTTGTTTACTCGTTTTAGGTAGTAAAAATTATTTATTTATTTATTTTTAGTATATTGTAATAATTATAGAGTTAGTGAAGAAAATATCAAAAAAAGAGTTGAATTAAGTGAATAAAGTATCGAAGTCAAAAAGAAACGAATTGAAGCAATTCTGGAACAAGAATCATATTTGAGAAAGTTATGCATCAGTTCGGTATTTTGATCATATCTTCCCACTCAGAACTCGGATTTTGGAGTTCTTTATATGGATGGAAAGAAGATTCGAAGACCTACAACTTTTGTGTTTTGAATTTTCTCAAATTTAGAGGTTTACCTTTTCGAAAACAGTCCCAAACCTACTGCCAGTGCACAATGTCGAAAATTAAGATGTGTAGCCTCCATTTAATTTCTTCCTCCTTACTCCTCTACAATTCAATCCTTATTCAACCTCTTTCCATATTTTCCTCATTGAACTCCAACTCCTTTCCTCATTAAACTCAAACTCTTTTCTTATTTATAGAATCCTTCTTCATAAAAAAAAACAATCCTTAAATTTAACCAAAACTCCCAACTCTCATTATGCAATTTTTTTTGAGAGATTGTCAGCGATTTTAGCAGATGCATCTTTCCTTGAGAGAAACATGGTGAGAGTTCTGGAAACTCCTAATTTTTATTATGTGAAACCTCATTTAGGTTGTTTGTGTTTTTGGAAGAACAAGTAAATCTTTAAGATGGAAGAACATAATGAGATTTCGAGCTTTGATTTTCGTGGTACGATATTAGGTGGTGAGGCTATTTGTGTTTTTGGAAAAACAAATATTCTCGTCATTGAAGTTGTATTGTGAAGGTTAGAAAGGGAAGAAATTTCCACGTTTTGAGTTTGTGGAGGGTTCTCTGTAGCAGATGAGGATTTGGAATTTCATCCATCTATCTTAGGAATTAGTTTTTATTTTTTATTTTTTTTAGACTAGTTTGCAATTTTATTTTTCGATGTATTATTATTTTTCTTATTGTAATAAGTAAATTAGATTAATACAAATTCTAGACTTTCATTCCCTATGGATTCGATCCCTTACTTCCGCTATCTACGTTATTAATATAGTGTAGTAAAATAAGGGTTTTTGAATTAGTGTTTTTCTTGCGACGGAAAAATTGCTCTTTCAATAGGATAAGAACCAGGCGGATAGTGATTAAATAAACTTTGTGTTTATTGTAGTCCCGGCTTAGATAACTGGATATGATAAAATAAATTATTAAAACTTTGGAGAATAGAACAATTCTCAATAGTTTTTTGTGTCTAATGTACTAAAATATTTAAGTGGATGGCAGGAACTAGGTTTCAACCCTTTATGAAGAGAATCGACTCAATTAGATGATGATGGTAGTATCCAGAGATAGTAAACATACTCTTACAGTTATAGTTTATTTATCAAACAGTACCCAATTCTCAAGACTTTTTTCATGGAAACTGTGGGCTTTCGAAACTGTCTAATCGGTGGGCCTTCCAGGAGATGGGCCATTGGCCATGGGCTTGGCAAAGAGTTCATTTGTAATTTTTACCTCCCACAATTACCCGCCGAGTATCTGATCACAGTTCGCTAGTTAGGGTTAGGTGCTCAGACTTTAACAGAACCCTCTGATCAGTCACAAGAAGAATATTCACACGTTTGGAACCACACTTATAATTATTTTGGCTAAAGAAGAATTTCAAACGTTTTAGTCTTCCTGTGAAAGCTTGTTGCCTAATAACTATTAGCCCTACTTGCCGGATGTCACATCCTCATTGGTGATGTCATTTCAAAAATGGGCGGGCTTTTAAATGCTTAGGCCCTTCGCATTTAATGCAAGATGATGGGTTGGCGGTTCCAAGGCAAAAAAACCATCTTTTTATTTATTCTCATCTTTACCTTCCAGGCTTCCCCCACTAGTATCCATCTTCTTACTTTCTCTTTAATATTCCTTATTTTCACTAGCAAGATCAACCTTTTTATCTTATTTCTCTCATTTTCCTTGATTCCTCAGCAATTTTATCATTTGTTTAGTGTTCTTTACTTAAATCTTCAAACCCTAAAGGCCCAAATTATGTATCTACAAGTATGTTTCCAAATCTTTTCTCCAAAAATTATTTTTTTGATAATTATATATAATTTGGTTGGGTTAGAGGATAAAGATGGAGAATGTGTGGGAGTGAGTGTAGAGGGGAGAAATTAATTAATTAGCTATGTGTTTTCTTTCCTATTTATATGTATAAGACAGGGTTATATTAGAGTTGGTGGGATGTAAAAATTATTATAAAAGGTAAACTTGGACACTACTTTAAGATAATAGTTGGTTCTAACCCTATTCACACTTGTATGAGTGGTTATTTCCTTTCACTTATCTTCCAGCTCAGCTTTCTTTCACTTGTTGCCCGATCAGAATTGGTCGATCATTATTGAATTTACACACTTTGGTCGGCTAGCTGTGATAGCCAAATAGTAACCGGCTACTGCATGAAAATATATTCTTTGGCAAAATAATCTATTTGGTAATGGAGTAGGCCTAAAGAATTATGGATTATAGGTCGACCATGATATGGGCTTCTTAAGTCGGGCCTGGACACAATTCCATATATAATTTTTACTTCTCATGGTGATACTAATAATATCATGTGAAAAAATAATATTTATTTACTAGGTATCCCTAACTTTTTCAGTATTTTAAAATCTCTATTAAAAAATTTAATTATTTAAAAGTTGTGAAGAAATAAAACCAAATAAAAAAAAGGATTTTTTTTATTTTTTTTTGGATTATGTTGTTATCCCACAAGGGTGGGATAAAATAATATAGCCTATCGGGTGGGAAGAATAATCCAGTCACTTGTGGGATAAGTAGCTTAAGTGTGATAACTTAATCCGGCATGATATCCTATCCAAGCTTGCACCAAATGTTGGATAAGATAGATATATCTAATATCCTTCAGCCCTAAACGATAGTTTATCCTATCATGTGTAGCACCAAACTTAGGATATAAATTTTTTATCATATTTCATTATATTCGGCCCAACAAACACACCCTAAGGATATGCTAACATTTTCTTTAGTGACATGCCTATAATATGTATGTATGTGTTTATATATGGTTAGGTTTTAGATGTGTTAGAGGATCATTAATAGTTTAGTTATATGTTTGTAAAGTCAGTTCTTTGTGTGCAAAGGAATTAGATAAAATTGTCTAAGCCTCGGCAATAACTGCCTCAACCATCCACAACTCCGAAACTCCATCAATAACCACCAGAGATTTCACCTAAGCTCTGGTGATTTCTATTGGAATGTTGAAATCTCACAAGAAAATATATTTTTACACCAAATCTACAAACAATTAATGATATGAAATTTAATGCAAATCCGATTTGCACTAAATATGCTAGTAACTAATGTTATAGATTTTATGGCAAATATGTTTTGTACTAAATTCATACCCAACTTAAGATATACATTTTAGTGCAAATCTCATTTTACACTAAATCTGCAAGCAATTAAAGATTAAATTTAAGTGCAGATATGTTTTTGCAATCTAAAGAAATTCTCTAGCAAAGGTCACCGGGGCTCTAGTGGGCGGTGGTGAAAGAGGTTGTTGGTGAGGCTTAGTGACCACTTATGGTAATAAAGAAATAAAAGAATGTTATAAAAGTATAATTGACCATTCAAAAGAAAGCGTGCACACATCCTTTTAGTGGACAAAGATTAAACTAGAACGTGTTAGAAGTCCTTCATCTAGTATGAAATAATATGGTATCCTTAGTTTGAATACAATTATGAAAGAGGCACTTACATGCATACTTTTATTTATTTTTTAAATTTCAATGGTTGAATCACTCCATTAACCTAATTTTTGGTCACATAATTCAACAAATCAAACCCTGATATGCCAAGAAATTGGTATGTTTTATTATGTTAATTTATAATTTAAAGAGCATATATTATTATTTATATTTATATTTTTAATGTTTTTCAGGTGTTAGAAACAAATTTGAAGAAGATTGTGAAAAATAGAGAAATTAAAGTAAGTGAACATACCTAAAAGTGCTTAATATTTTTGGATGCATAACTTTTGACTCGGAACTCCAAATAATGCGATTTTTGAGCATAAATTAAAGAGAATTTCGAGAGTTACAACTTTACAGTTCAGTACTTTTTCAAATTCAGCCATCTCAAAGTCCGAAATTATGATGCAAAATCCAGCAAACATAAAAGGACGAAAATTGAACAAAATGTCTTCACCTGTGGGCCTAAGCCCATTCAACCAACCTAATAACTACTAATAAAGGAAATGCCCAGCATGCTTTTAAGTAGAAGAAGCCCACTCAAGTTTATATCCAATTAAATATTTTAAAGCCCAAGTTATCTAGCACCTAAATTAAATCCCAAAGCCCATGAATTACACCTAGCAATTGTAAAAGAAAGGGTCTTGCAGCAAATTAGAGCAGCCAACAGCAGCAGCAGCCACTGCCGTAAATTTGTGCTAGGGTTATGATGAGTATATTTAATTGATTCACTTGCATGTATTCATGCCAGTTGACTCTACCAATTTAATGCTTTAATATTAAATACAAATTCTATTGAATGCCTATTTTAATTGAAAAAAAAATAAAGTTGGATTCTCGCTATTTTTTGTTGGATTCATCTTATAATTTGTTAAGAGCGGATATACGGTGTGTTTTGACGGATATAGTGAGTGTTTTGATTTTATACATTAGTTTTTCTGTGAAAGAATTACAATTGGATTTCATTAATTAATTGGACTTAAATGATTTTATTTTCCGCATCTAATAAAGTCGAGAGATCAAATTAGTGCTAGATAAGAGTAGAGTTTATGCGCATGAATACGACTTTTTTTTATAACTATGATACTTTTTTCAACTTTTTTTAGTAAACTAGGGGACTTTTAAACATATTTGTGAAAATGGGGTGAATAAAAAACGCTACTATGTATAGTGTTTTTATTAATAAAATCGATCTTGTGAGTAGCGTTTTTTGTGTTAAAAATTTTTGAGTCCATTAAAAACGCAACTATGTATAGCGTTTTTATTGGTAAAATCGAGCCCATGAATCGCGTTTTTACAGCTTTTTCAAAATCACCGCTCTTCCGATTAAAACATCCAAAAAGCAACTCTCGCCGCACCTCGCACAGTTAACCTCCCTCTCCTCTTGCTGCCCTCTCGTTGCACCTCGCCTTCGCCGTTCCTCTCGCCGCAGCTCGCCTTCGCTGCCGCTCCTGCGTAGAGCTTGTACAGAGCTCCGACCGTCCTTCTCTGTCCCTGGCGTTGCCCATTGTTTTTCCTCCGTCGAAGGAAGCAGGTACACACTATAGCCCTAGATTTCATTTTAGCTAGTTATTGTGATGGTATTTGTGATTGTATTTGTGATGGTATTTTTGATTTGCATGAATTTTGGTGGGTTGATGAATCAATTTGGAATATTTGAATAGGGGATGTGGGGTTTGTGGGGTTAATTGTTTAGATTTGTTTGTGAGGTTCAAGATTTGATTTGCATGTTTGTGGTGGGGTTTCAATGTCTCGTTCTGGTTTGCCCTTTGAATATGGATCCTTGAAATAGGAAAGTGAGACAAGAAATTAAAAAAATTTTCCAAACTCTCGAAAGGGAAAGAAAAGGTTAGCCACAAAATAGCAAATATGCAGGACTTTGCTTAGCCAGAAAATTCCAAAAAAGGTTAACAAGAAAGCTAAACACCATAATAAAATATCAAAACACATACCAATTTATTAGGAGGGTGGAGGTGGGAATCGATCTACTGTGTATATATATATATATGCTACTCTAGAGGCACACTCTACCTGTATGCATTCGGATATACTTAGTTAATAGTTCTTTACATTGAGAAATTATAATGACATTTGATTTGATAGAATTAAATATATTTTTCATACTCAAGGCCATGAGTTCAAAACTTCCCTTTAAACTTATTTTATAGCAATTTTTGCGGCAAGTGGAGTAACTTTAATTATGTGTACATACTAAATCCCCAAAATATATTTAATATATTGTAGAATTATATATCTTTCAAACAATCGAGATTATTCTTATACTTCAATGTAAATTCAACATTTTTCATATGATTAAGTAGTATAAATGTGTACATATTCTCATATGCGAATTTATTAATTTTGTTGAACTCTCTCTTTTAATTTCCCCATATTAATACATCTTTACAATGTATGCAGCCCCGGAGAAGAGACAACGCGTTCCTTCTGCATCGATTAGATTTATTAAGTAAGTGAAACTATTAATTACAAATACAAAATATCATTGACCATTGATTATATTAGAATTAGTCTAGCAAATTGGGACTATTAATTTTAGACTAGTAGAGTATATCACGCTTGCTATATCCAAACTCTTTATCTATTTTTAAGATATTTTTGAACCAATAATAAGAAAGTACCTGGAATACCCATCAGTATAGCTTCGAGATTGACTTGTTCGAAATGATGCGGTTTGTGCGGTCCTATGGAAGGTTGGATTCATGCATGGGTACTCATTCTTTGGTAGTTCACCTTTGCTAAGTTTTTCAATAAGTTCCTACAGCATCAAGTATTTCAGTCCTTCATACAAGTTAAATGAGTGATAAAAACTTTCGGTTCTTATCAAATAAAGTCTACATTTCACTGGTACTTAGATTGTAATTGGTGAAATCAGTACCATACCTCTACCATAGGGTAAAAGCGTATAACAAATTAAACCATATATGCATTAAAGTTTTGTAATTAACCTTTTTAGATAGTAAATATTTATTACAAGTTTGCATTAAACTTTATTAATTACAAACTAGCCTTCATGTTTAGAAGTAATATGAAACTATATTTTCGTTTTATTTTTCACAGAAATGTCTTTAAACTTTGGTTCTAGTTCCGGAGAATCATGTTCATATGTCACTTGTTTTTGTGGAGAGCCTGCTCCAATTAGAGTGTCATGGACGTCGAGAAACCCGGGTCGGAGATTCTTTGGTTGCAGGAGTTATGGTAATAATGGATGCAACTTTTTTGACTGGGTTGACATGGAAAAAACTATTCAGGAAGAGATGAAAGAAATTTACAATCAAATAAGGCACATATCGGTCCAAAAAGAAGATTGGAGGGCAGTTGCTGAAGGGGTTAAAGACTTGAATAATCGTTTGTTAAAGGGCATAGAAAGGGAGAAGGAAAAAAGAGAAGAAGTACAGAAGAAGTACTAGCAATGCAAGAAATCACTAAAGTGTGCAAAGAATAGGATTTATTTGCTTCTGTTCCTATTTGTTTTGTCAGTTTTATGTAATTTGTTTTACTAGGCAGTGTAGACTTATGGCTATTGTTATTATGTATTTTTTTAGTATATGTATCTGTTTGGAACTTGGCTAATTAACTATGTAAGGATGCTAAATTAGTTATTGCCCATGCAATTTGTAATGCGACATTATAATGCAATTTTTTTTGTAATGAATGGATGTGTATTAATTATGCAGTTTGATAAGTTATGTACACATATGTACGAGTTAATATGCATTGTTTCTTCTTTTATATTTATTTAACACGTACATGAAACAGGTATTTGTCGATGGATCCTGGTCCTGTGGATCGCCGTGTCTTATATTTACAGGACCAGCATCGGTCTTCTGCTATATGGGCTGGCAATGATCTTGCTCTGTTGGAGCCACGTAGGAGCGCTACTGAGTTTAGTGGACCTGATGGACAGCAAATTATTCTTCCTGAGAGAGTACAGCGTGTATTACTGCGAGCAGGATTCTACGGACTGTACCGCATAGGGCACATCCAATACGATCATGCACTGATTACAACTATGGTAGAGCGTTGGCGGCAAGAAACGCACACGTTTTATCTACCTGTTAGGGAGTGTAGTATCACACTCCAGGATGCCGTCGTACTACTTGGATTACCAGTTGATGGCCATGTAGTTACTGGCCCTCCATTGGATGCCCCTCCAGCTGACGTTTGTGAACGTGTATTGGGTATTCGACCACCGGACCACGCTCTCAGGCGTTTGAAATTGAAGCTTTCTTGGGTAGCAGATACATTTGGAGAGATATCTGCCCATGATGCCGATGATATTGTTGTCGAGCGATACGCACGTGCGTGGGTTATTAAATCGCTAGGCGGTTCTGTTTTGGTTGACAAGTCCTCGGCATATGTCAGAGTTTCTTTACTCCCATACTTCAGGATTTAAATATGGTGGGCCATTATAGTTGGGGTAGCGCCGCACTTGCGGTGTTGTACAGGGAGATGTGTCGAGCCATGCGTATAGGATCAAAATAGATTGCCGGTCCACTCATCTTGTTACAGGTATACAAGGCTGAATTTTAAAATTTTTAATCTTATATTTTGAATTTGCATGGTCAATAATATATTGTGATTTAATTTATGTTAGTTATGGTGTTGGGAGCGATTATCACATATTCGCCCTCGTCGCTTCGACGTAGCTATTGCTGAGCAAGAGGTCATTCATTCGATTGATAGACCACCGCACGGAGCTAGGTTTATTGAATTGTAAAAAAAACTATTGTGTCAATATATGCTACGATTACTTTTTTGACACCCTACATTTATTTAATATAGGTGGCGAACGAGGTTCTCACTAGAGCGAACGCCGATACATGTTTTGACTTACTAAAAGGACCAACTAGATCGTATGCGAACGGAGCAGGTAAATCTAATTATTATGGTAGACTGTTGTGTGACTATATATCTTATAGCCAGTGATTGATTGCTTGATTGGGAAATGAACTTGGTTGGTTGGGAAAACTATATTTGTATTTATAGTTGGATGTATATATTCCTTTTGGATTGATTGGGAGATGTATTTGTTTGGAAAGTTATAATAAACTTGATAAACAGGTTAATATGAAAAAAATGGATAGTTCTATAAACAGACGGAACTCTGCCGAAATTTTCAAAAATTACAAATTTCTTCTATCGCTGGCACGAATGTTTTGATGTACATTTTAAAATTTATAAGTTGTATTTCTTTATTTACAGATGATCTGGCAGTCGTACACTGCACATGTTATGGCTGGTTTGCCTCCTTATTGTCTTGCCGGCCAGGCTATATGGCGGAGCAGGTCACCCCTTATCTACTTTGAGATAGTGGAGTGGCACCTCCCTAACAGAGTGATGTGATAATTTGGTTTACACCAGAATATCCCCATTGATTTTGACACCAGTGAGCAGTTACACGATATGGATATGAGGGGGAGGGGGGGCGGAGATCCCATTGATTGGAGGCATCAGCACTGCGATTTTATCGCCTTTTGGGATCGCAGCCATGACCATGTAGTCACTGCGGATGTGTTACAGGGCCCAATTCAGTACGACCACCCGTATATGATTTAGTTTCGTACTGTTACTCGTCGTTTCATTCTTGCAGCGCCGGAGCAGTCTCCCGAGTTTGGTCCTGAGCCAGTAGGAGTCACATTGAAGATACTGGTAAGTTAGAATTGCATCAGCTAAATGTAATTTAGAATTTTTTTGCCATTTTAAATTTAATATTTATATAATTTTGTTCTTCTCCAGGGTGATGCGCTTGCTAAGATATATTCGTTGGCTATGAACCATCATTTGCGGTCGATCACATGATATTCTACATCTGAGGAGATATCTGACTTGGCACATACAACTCTTATTACGGCACGACAAGAGTTTCGATTATCTGTTGATCCATTTTAGGTCCATGGCCTTATACCCGAGCCAATCCCACGACCCCACTGTCGTCGTTGTCAGAGGTGGCACGCTACTGCCACTACTACGGGTACGTCTTCAGCACAGCCTGATACATTATCACATGATGCTGGCGTCTAACTCTACACAACATGTCTCTTCCCACCCCCACCGGACCCTACAGCTACCACTACTACTACGTTACCTACCACTACTACTACTACTATGTTATCTGCAGATGACCCCCCCAGCTTAGCAGATACCATTACTACTAGTACGTTACCCACCCCCACCACCACCACCACTATGTTATCTGCAGATGACCCCCCCCCCATATTACCAGATACCACTACTACTAGTACGTTACCCACCCCTACCACCACTACTACCACTCCTACTATGTTATTTGCAGATGACCCCCCCGATCTCCAGATACCACTACTACTAGTACGTTTCCCACCCCCACCACTACTGCTAGTGCGTTTTCTTCTCCATCACCCTTCAGCCTATCACAGCCATATACGTTATTTTTCCCGCCTGACCCCACCACTGCTTGCACTACTACTACTACTACTACTACTACTACTACTACTACTACTACTACTACTACTACTACTACTACTACTACTACTACTACTACTACTACTACATCTGTGTTTTATTCTCCATTTACCCCCGTCCTATCATAATCAGATACGTTATCCTCACCACCACCAGCCAGCTTACCACAGCCGAGTACGACAGACTTCTCTACACTCCCTACCATATACGAGGATTTTGACATAGGACATTATGTGTCTATATTGATGACATACTCGTTTTTTATTTCACCATCCGTGTCGCATCAGCTTCCACTCAGACTTTCACAGTCACCAACACGACCACCCACGGATCATGATGACGGATTGACACAGTTGAGCATACCAGATATTGTAGATGTACCTGTGCTACTTATCGATATAGGACGAGGCAGAGGTAGATCGAGGGGTAAGGGCAAAGGAAGAGGTGTAGAGGCGCACACCCATACAGAGGTCGAGAGGGATGAGAGGCCGAAGAGGAAACAAAAAAAACCTAGTTGTGGTACTTAGTAGGTTGATTGTTAGTTATTAGAGAAAAAATGTCATTTCATTACTTGTATCAAATGGTTGTGCATGGATACTTATTTTTGCTTAGTTGTATGATTTGCTGTGTACATGAACTTAGAATTTTGGTATATATGATAAAAACATACCTCTACATTTGTATTTTTTGAAAAATAACAAACATTTTGAATTAAATTAATTAAACGAAGGTTGTGGTTACAACATTACGCATAAAGCAAAATAAAATATTAGACATGAAACAAAGTAAAGCATACAAAGACATCAACTTAAATATTACATACTAAAACCAAATATTAATTGAATAATCTAGAATCTGCTACATTATCAAATAATAAAGTAAGACTGCATATTTAATTACGTAATAATGCAACAATTATTTAATCTGATTGCGGGGACACTTACGGCGATCATGTCCCGCCTCTCCACAAGTCCCGCAATGGTTGTATCTTCGACAATCACTTACGTCCATCTCGTTATGAATGTGCCTAGATGGACGACCCTTTTGACGCAACAAGTTTGGATTAGGAATCAAAACACCTGAAATTGTATTAACCAAATGGGTTTCCCAGTATTCTTTTGGCAAAGCAGGATGCAAAGTAGGAGAATATGTAGCCATGTACGCCTTAAGAGTCAAGTATTGATGAATTAAGTACTTCGGTTGTAATCTTAATTCAGCACACACCACCAATACATGTGAACAAGGATACTTATAAATTGTCCACCTCCCACAGCTGCGCGTGCCTTCCATAATGTTGATATTCTTCACATTTCCTTTGGCTGACGTGACAGAGGCAAGTCCCTCCGAGTTGTTATGCCTAAAAATAATATATTTGCCGATATCCTTCATGCTCTTCGATAATTTCAGTGTCATGAATGGCGTGTGTTCCACCTCTAAATTGTCAAGCCTATCTTTCCTCTGCTCGACTCTTTCATAAAAGTACGTAACAAGGCGATGAAAAATGAGCTGCACCGACGCAGTAACAGGCAAAGACCTCACTCCAATTAAAACTCCATTGAAAACCTCTGAGATATTTGTTGTCTTTATCCCATAACGATGCCCTCCATCGTGAACAAAAGTCCACTTTTCTAGGATAATTTGGTTTAGCCACCTTCATGGTTTTTTTCCTTCACTCTCTTGTTGATCATCATACTCTTTGATCATGTCCATGGTACTTATTGAATTTTGGCAAGCAGTAAGCAGTTGCAGCCTTCCACATTAGTATCTTTAAAATCTCGTCTGGTTTAAAGTTACTGCGGATATGTCGCATACAAAACCGATGGTATGTCATTGGCTCTTGAAATTATGGGTCGTAATTAATTACAGATAGTATGCCTCTATGCCGATCAGAAAGCAAGCAGATGCCATCTCATCCCCTCACGACATAATGCCAAAGCCCCGTGAGAAAAAAGTTCTATGTGTCGTGACTTTCCTCATCGCCGAATCCAAATACAAGCGGGAATATTCCTTCACTTGCATCCATAGCCATTGCAACAAATAATTTTCCGTTGTACTTGCCACGTAGATGTGTCGCGTCTACATTTATAACAGGACGGCAATGCACAAAGCCTTCAATGGACGCACTAAAGGCCCAAAAGTTTTTCTAAAAAATACGATAATGGCCATCATACATCTTGGTTCTATACTCGTGGACGGTGCGTTGGTTGTTGTACTTAATTGCGGCTAAATATTTCGGCATAATAGCATAAGACTCTTTCCAATTGCCAAATAATATTTCAATAGCCTTCTGCTTCGCATTCCATGCCTTCCAATAAGAAATCTTATAACCATATTAATCCTTAACAAATGCGACGATAACGCCAATCTTAAGGCTAGGGTCAACCTTAATCATGTGTTTTACTTTGCTGGCAATTAATTTGCAGTCCAAATGTTTGTGAGTTAGTTTCAAATGATCAAATGTGCATGTGTGGAGACCCTCGTACTTGGTTATCTCAAACTGGCCAGGTTTCTTCTTCCTCTTACAAGCATAAAGTTGCCGTTTGCACCCTCTTTCGTGCAATTTACACCTTATTGCCCATGTATCTGCCTTTGATTCATCAACAATAAATTCATTTGAATTCTTAATTGCATATTGTTTCACGGCAATCTTCAACTTATCTTTAGTCTCGTAAGTGAGCCTCTTCCGTAATTCATTGTGATCTACCAACTGCTCATTAATTGTCACCTCCTGATCCACATACGTAATAGGAAATTGTGTATACAATGACGGTATGTCTTTCGCAACCACCTCAATTTGGTTTGATTGTTCACATTCATCGCTTTCAGTGTCATTCTCTTATGTACGATTGTCAGATTCCGAGTTTCAATCCGTGTCCTCTCTAGTGGAGTCATCATATTCTATACCATCTCCGTACTCAAACATTGGCTGGTCCGTTATGTAATTCTTACGGGTATGACCGCGTGTCTCAGGAGAAAATTCAAGCTTTTTTAATGGTCGTGAAGTAGAAGGCAAGTTAGAAACATGAGTGTACTGTGTCGATGGTGGTAAACTATATGACGCTGAGGTTGGAAATTTTTCAGCAAGTGGGAACATATCATAATTCAGATCAACTTTCTCCACATACAAATCAATTGCATTCATAAAGGGAACATTTAAAATTATACCCATTGCAAAATGTAAGCTTCTACCATCATTAATTTCATGGAGGAAGAAACTGCAAACATTTATGGTCACAAACAGTGGACATCTACATACAATCTTTAAGGTGGACGGCGAGAGGTCAACATTCATAGCAGAATAAATCATTCCAACTAATTCCGAGTACGTCGTACCTTCTTTAATGATAATTCCTATTTTATGTTGCATATTGTAACATTATCCATGCTCTCCATTAATAATTTCTCTGCCCCAGTATAAAAGCATAAATACTTGTCTGCTCGTCATTATTTACCTTCAACACAATTAAACAAATTTATCACCAACTGATAATAAATATAATTTACTTAAAATAATCAAGCATGCCCTCCATTATGATGGTAAATAATACGTTCTTTAAAATAAAATATAATTTCTCAAAAGTTAAATAAGTATATACATTCTTCAAAATTGTTATATAATTATTGAAAAAACAAAATTAAGTATCAACCCCTACGAAATGTTATATTAAATTATTTATTTAAAATAATAAAATAATATTTTGCAAATAAAAAAAGATTATAAACCACTACAAATATAATTATTAAGTATTACAATGGGCCTTTTTGTTTTTGGCCCATTTATTTCAAATAGTTTTGCATTTAACCCACCCATTTAGGGAAATTAGGAAATGACCCAAAACAATGGATACTCACTATTTTCTTGTTTTTATTTTCCTTAAAATACCCTTAATTGACTTTTCAAGTAAACAATTTAATTATCCCTAAGATTTAACTTATAGCAAACTTTTGAATTTTGAAATCTATTAATATCCGAAATTCCAAAAGAAACATCCATTTAATTAGGGAACTTGAAATTAATTTCAAAAATATTATAAATCATAAATCATAATACTTGTGCTAAACACAAATTTTCTATATTACAATAATATGATAATAAATCTACAAATTTGCAATAATACATACATTCACAAATCTACAAATCTATATCTAAACCCCCCACCCCCCACCCACCCACACACATATTATGCATACATAGATCTACAAACAATCAAACAAATCTATATCATAAATCTACAATAATATCCCATTTATTTCATTCATATAATTATTATGCAAGCATAGATCTACAAATAATCAAAATATATAGATCTAGAAATAAACAAAAAATATAGATCTATAAATAATCAAAATACTATAAATAGACATACCTATTTTTGTTGAAGTAGAGAAAAATTATTATGAGTGAATGGTCTTCACAATTTTTAAATTATGAAGAAAATGGAAAGAAGAAGCAGCAGAAGATGAGGAGGAGGAAAGAGCAACAAGAAGAAGCAACAGAAGATGAGGAAGAAAGAGCAAGAAGAAGAAGAAGAAGAAGAAGAAGTATAAGTGAAAAACGACGCAATAGAAGTTACGTAGGGCAAATTAATTAAATTAAAAAACGCAATAATAAATTGTGGTTTTATGTTAAAAAACGTGATCACGAATATCGGTTTAAAAAAAAGGCTCTTTAAAAACGCGATTTGTGGTAGCGTTTTTACTATTAAAAATGCGAGTTTGGGTAGCGTTTTTATGCCTAAAAACGCGACTTTGAATCTCGTTTTTACAGAACGATTTTTTTTAAAACGCTACTTTGAGTCGCGTTTTTTCAACTAAAATAGGTACTTTGAATCACGATTTTAAAACTACCCTATTTCCCCAAATAAGTTTAAAACAACCCTATTTTACTAAATAAGTTAGAAAATAAGCATAGTTATCTAAAAAAATCCATGAATTACTTAGGAAGATGATATTAAATATATGATTTCAAAACCCTAGTCAATTAATTTATTAATTTTATTATCTTGCTTAGTATTATTTAGTTTAGTTCCATTGCTTTAATTTACTTTCTTTGCTTTGCATTATTTAATTTGATTTATTTTATTCGTTTGATTCTCACCAATTATTCTTTGCTAGATTAGGAATTAGTGAAAAATTAACAAGACAAAATTTAAACATATTGTGTGAGTCTCTGTGGGATTGACCTCGCTTGTACGCTATATTATAAATTGATTTGTGCGCTTGCGAGTATTAAAATTTATCATAACAAACCCGATAACAAAATTAAACATAAGCAATTTTAATTTATTCAATTTATTTTTAATTAAACATAACTATAAACCGGCTTCATCAAATGCACATTGTTCCAGCATGCAATCTGTTAAACAAATTTTTTTTTTCAAACAAGACCATGTGTCATAATTATGGATAAGTATGCTTGGAATATTATGGCTACTTAAATGAAATTCCTTTTTGAAAAAATAAATAAACTAGTACAAAATTGAGAAAATAGAGTGGGGTTCTTGGATTGCTGTCATCTCCAAAAATTGCGGTGCACCTATTCTCCCCCACATGGATGAACTAGCCAGTATAATAAGCAAGCAATAGGCAGTTTAGCAATACAAAATTCAAAGCATATAGTATTGAGAATGGAAAGCCACTTTGTCGCAACATTTAATTCCTCAACCTTTTCCACGGCTATGCTTCTATTAGCATTTTATTTATTCATTGTCATATATATAATAAGAAAAGGTCACAAGAGCTCCCACCTGGCCCAAAGCAATGGCTTATTATCGGGAGCCTGCACACATTGTTTACATGTAAGCCTGTCTTTCGATGGATTCATAGGGTGAGATGAATACATAAATCATTTGTACCCGCTTCCTGAAAACCTATGTCATTATTGTGTCTAGCGATGATTTGGCAAAAAGAATTCTTGAAGATACAAGACACTAAGATTTCTTGAAGACCTGTTTGTTTAGCTTCTTAAATAGTTAGTGGTGGATACCTGATGACTATCCTTAGTCCCATGGGAGAGCAATGGAAAAAAATTAGGAGAATCCTTGCCACTGAAATCTTTTCCAAGAATAGACACAAGTGGCTTATGAACAAGAGAAACAAAGAGGCCGACCAATTGGTCCATTATGTCTAAAACCAAACATGTAGTAACATGACAAAGGGGATTGTCAACTTGAGGGTTGCTGCTCCGCATTATTGTGGTAATGTAATTAGAAAATTGATATTTATTAAGTGATTCTTTGGAGCTGGGATGCAAGATGGAGGACCAGGAGCTGAAGAAGAAGAGCGTATCAGCGCGCTTTTTAATAATACTCAAGTACACATTTTCCTTTTGTGTTTCTGATTAAGTTGGTTTTTACGTGGACGGTTTGATTTAGATGGTTACAAAAATATCATCAAAAAGGCAGTTGAAAGTGTGAGGAAGTATTAATATCCTTTAATAGACAAGAGAGCTCAACAATGGGAGAAAGGTACCAAAACAGTGAAAGAAGACTTGCTAGATGTCATGCTCTATCTCTAGAAGGAAGACCAGGGCACGACATTGTTGTCAGTCGATAAGATCAAAGCCCAAGTTATTGTAAGTCTTTTTTTCTCTATTTTTATAATGATAGATGTTTATATACAAATTTCTAAATCCTTAACATTTTTAATTTATTTAAATAAAATAGGAAATGATGGTAGCATCGGTCGACAATCCATCAAATTCAGTCAAGTGGGCAATTGCAGAAATGATAAATCAAATCGCAACACTGACTCGGCGAAAACAAAGCGAGTTATTACACCCAAGTGCAGGTGGTCGGTCAAATAATAAATACTCGGTAAGTCCGAGGTCGATCTACGAGGAGGAGGGTAGTTCTTTGACTTAGGAAAATTTCTTTCAAGAGAAAGAAGAGAAAAAATATAGAAAAGATGAAATATGGAGGGAATAGAATGAGAATTAATAACTAAACTAACTAAAGGCAATATAACTAAATAAAACATACAAATAAAATTAAACCTAAAAATAGCGAAACATTACTATGCTAATGAAAACTAAATTAACATAAGAAAAACATGGAATAAAGCTAAATAAAATAAATAATAAAAATAGTGTGCTAAATTAATTAAACGCGTGAAAAACTTTAATTAAAATTAAGAATAAAAAGTGCTAGGAGTATCCATAAGTTCCGGGCAACACAACGGACAATTCGGTGGACCATGAATTATTTTCTAATTAATTTTTCTTTAAAAATCAGCCTACTTTCCACAAGCTAATTAATCTATTAAACTTGTATTTTTCACAATAATTCATGCATGATATGAACTATACGTACCAAAACTAATTATGGAATCAATTCGCATTACTTAATTTTACCAAAAATACTTGTTTATTAAAGTGAAGTAGTGCTTGACACTACAAAATCTTTTATTAAAAGTGAGTTTAAAAATATTAAGTAAAAGCCATAATTTAATTCAAATAGGTTAAAACATGATTAAAATCAAATTTGAACTAAAACGGGCGGTGGAAACATAAAATTGACAATTTCGATATCAAAAAGTAAGGATTAAAAATACCACCGAAAACAACCCACTTCAATTTAAAATTATAAAGATACAAAACCAATTAATTTAGAGAGTATAGACTATCCTCTAAGTCAACTAGTTAGGGTTTAGCGCAAAAATAATGATTCAAACTAGTTTAGTTCTTTTGTCGGAAAGATTTTATTAAATTTATTATAAAAATATGTGATTAGCATATTAGGATAATAATTTAATGGGTAAAAAACACTAAACCCCCCTAAACTATTATTTTTTGACAGTAAACCCCCCCATCTTTTAAAAGTAACATTAAACCTCTCTCATTTATAAGAAATCAAAAAAAATATGATACCGTTAACGGAAATGCAGAAAAGACTGAGCTACCCTCCTTTTGACTCATTGACTAGATGTTTTTGTGCAAAAGGCAAATCGTTATTTTGCTCTGACACATCTTCCGTCTGTATACCACAAACCCATATGTCATTTTTATTTCTCTCATTCTCTCTCTACCGTTTGCTATTTATTCTTCTTCTGCATCTTCATTACAAGTTTTACTTTTAAAAATCCAAACACAACCCAGTTAAAAAAAAAATCAACTCGAGCAAGTTTAAAACCCGTCGGGTCGAGTTATTTTGCCATCCCTAAAGCCAAAATACAAGAAGTAAATAAGGAAAATGCAAAACTGTGCATATATGTTGTGTTTACAAAAGTAAAACCAAGCAAAATAGCATACAATCAATTTACCAGTAGTAGAAGTAAGCCAACCATCTAACAATTTAATGCAACTCTCTTACAGCTTAAACAAATTGTTTAAGTTCAAACAAAGTTGCATCAAATATCAAAAACAAAAAAAAACAAAAAAAATAGATGAGCCAACTTATAGACCTAACTAGTATGAACTAGTTGCAAAAAAGGTGCCAATTATTGGCTTAACTAGCCTGAACACTAGTTACAAAAAGAAAAAAAGAAGTAGCATTTGTTTACAACTTTTGACTACTTGAGGAGCCATGACCACTTCCACTGCCTTGACTTGAGAAAATGACAGGACCAAATCTTGTAAATGTCTTTTGAACCTGCAAAATGAAATTTAATTTAGATTTAATATCACACAACTATATAAAAGCACTTGTCATGAATATATAAATTGTAATACCTGAGCTTCAACATTTATAATTCCACTACTTCCACTTGCATTTCCACTAGCCATACATGAGCTCCTACTTGCATTTCCAGTAGCTTTACTTGTATTTTCAATATTTCCATCACTTCCACTACCCTGTTAAAGATTAAAAAGTTAAGAGTTGGCACCCAAAAAAATTAATTAATAAGTTGAACAAAAAAGTACCTCTCCCAGCCACAACCCAGTACTTCCAGCTTTGCCTCCACCTCTCCCTGATTTTTTTAGCTTTGCCAAAACCACTTTTCACTACTCTGTTGCCTCTGCCATCACCTCTATTACATGTGCCACTAATTGCAACTCCCTCACATGCAAATCCCTCACTCACACCTCTAATTGAGCTTGAACTCCCACCACTTTTTGGTACCATCCCAGCTCTCCTACCTCTCCCACCAACATTAGTGCCCCTCCCCATCTTTTTAGGTGCAACTGGCCCCTTGCAAGTCCTTATATTGTGACCATACTCTCCACAATTTCTACACCTCAAGTTTTTGAAAAACCTCCTAACTGTATGAGGATTAGCAGGTTCATCCCATTTCTTAGTTCTTTTTTTCTTTGGTCTTCCTGGAGCTCTTCTTAAAAGTGGAGGCGTAAGTGGGTCAAATGGTGTTTTAACCCATTGAGATTTGTCAGGTACCGGGTAAATTAATGCCTCATATTGCTTGGTCCATGTATCTTTTAAATAATAATCATCAACATAATCATCAACTTCCCCTTTATGTGCTAAGATAGCAGCAACGCCATGAACACATGGGATTCCACTAAGATCCCATCTTCTACATGAACACTCTCCTTTATCAATGTACACAGTGTGAGTTTTTGTCACGTCGCCAACCTCAAAACACCAATTCCCAGCATATATAACTTCAAAATCCCTAGCTATTATCTTTGTATCCTCCATAATCTGTTTAATATTAGGACATAATTTTCCATCACAATTCAATATTCTTTCTCTCTTTTTTTGGAACCTAACCATGAGTTGCTTTCGATACATCTCAAGCATAGTAATGATCGGCTTATCTCTAGATTCCTTGATATATTGGTTAAAGCTCTCACTTATATTGTTACATAGCATATCAGACTTACAATTAGAATCAAAATGAGATCTAGTCCAAAACTTGGGGTCAATTTTGACTAGCCACTCAAATACTGATTTTTTTAGCACCTTTATTTTTTCCATATGTCTAATCCAGTCCTCAATAGTGTAGGCTGAAGCAGCTTTCCACACTAATTCTTTTAACTCCTTACCCACACCTTTCATGTCACCTCTAAACTCATCTTTCAAGTTGGCATACAAGTGCCTCAAACAATGCCTAAATTTCAAATAACATATCAATGTGCATATATAAGTAAATTAGTAAAAGTAAATTGTTTAAGCAAGTGCTACATTTGTATAACATAAAAGTATTTAGAAACAAAGTTTTGGCTTAGTGATACCTGTGATTTGTGTTGGGCAACAAAGTTTTGAAACATTCAACAAGGCCCTATTAACAAAAGTAAAAATAATTTAGTAAACATTCAATAAAGAACCATTGTATTTAAATTAGTATATTGACATGAAATAAATATTTTACCTTCTTCCTATCTGACATAAAAGTCCATCCCATTTGTTCAGGTGTTCCAATGACATCAATCAAGTTTTCCATGAACCATATCCAACTCTCCTTACACTCTGCTTCCACAACTGCAATTGCTAAAGGGAACATTTGGTCATTTGCATCCTTGGCAACTGCACTTAGCAACTGTCCTCCAAATGGTCCCTTTAGATGGCAGCCGTCAAGGCCAATCATAGGTCGAAACCCAGCTAGCATTCCTTTCCTTTGTGCCTCATATAATAAGAAACATCTTTGAAAAATGGGGGCTGAGTTTGGCAATGGCCTATCCACTTTCAATGTAGCCACAGTACCCACATTTTGTTTCTTAACAGTTGCACAATAATCCCACATTCTTAAGTACTGCTCCCTATGATTCCCTTCAATAACTTGAAGTGCTTTGTTCTTAGCTCTATAAACTTGACTAGGATTCACATTCACCATATGATCTCTCCTAACAGTTTTTTTCATAGAATTAACCTTCCAAGCAGTGTCATCCATAAACCTATCCAAATATTGTTCTGCCAACCAAGTCGAATTTGAAAATTTGTTGTGATATAACCTACCACATTTATGAGGGTCACCCTTCAAACTCTTGATTTGGAAATTTGTGGTAGAATGCATTTGAGAGGCATGTATCCTCCACCCACACTCAGCCTTACAAGTAGCAGTGATTTTATGGTACTCATTTTTTTTAAACTTCAACTCATATCCATGTTTAATGGGATGAGTTTTTAGAGCTTTTCTAAACACAGACACATTTGAAAAAATAAAGCCTACTTGCAATTTAGGATCTTTCATGTCAACCTCTTCATTAAACTCAACAAACTTGGGGGTGTTACTCTCATCATCAGACAAATTTTTAGGACTTCTAAGAGTATCATCATCATCACTACTTTGTTCCTCCCTACCCATGTCAAAGGTAAGGTAATCTCCTTTTGTTCTGTCATTATCATCCAAGACAATATCATCCTCATCATGTTCTATTACTTCCTCATCAAAAGGCTCCAAATTAATGCTACTACTGTCATCATCACTATGGTCATAATTTGATGTAATTGGTTCAACAGTTGGTTCAGAAATTAATTCAGCAGTTGGTTCAAGTATTGCATCTTGAACAAATGCATGGTCTAGGTATATTTCAATCATACTACCCTTCTCGTGGCATGCAAATAAGTCAAACACTTCTATGTCACTACACACTGACTTGAGTCCATGACTAATTCCAAATGTAGGGTGAATGTAATAAATAGTGTACGTGTTTGGTACATACCCTAGAGGAATAATTAACTTGTGGAATTCAATAATAGACATAAAATCAGGATGTAAACCTTCAAAATCTTTCTTGTAGCCTCCTTTGTAGTCAAGCGGGGGACCCATATTAATGCTACCCCCATGAAATATTCTTAAAGCATACATTATCTGCAAATTAATTATACAAATAATTAACACATGGAGTTTAACTTAAGCAAATAAAATTACGAAATTAAATAAACAATAAAACTCTTAAAACCCTAAATTCTTTTCCATAAATGCATATTGTGTGAATTTATCAATGGGTTAGTGAACAACATTAAAAATGTTGCAAATGAGAGTGGGGAACAGAAATTCGGGACCACCAAAATGTGGTCCTAACTCCCAATACATACATTCCTTACGTAACTAAGAAAAAAACCATGCATAAAACTCTTAATATAAATGTAACCCTAAATCTAACAACCAAAATACTAAATCTCTAAAAAAATGACCATGGATTACATATTTAAAAAATATGATGGACTAAACCCTAATTTTAGTTGATAATTATTTATCAAAAGAAAAACCACAAAGATGCATAAGAAAAATAAGGATGAAGATATTTTTTAAAACCCAAATCTAAAAAGAAAACGAAGAAGAAGAATAAAGAAAGTGTAAAACTCAAACCCTAGTTTAAAACGATTCATGAAATTGGGTCCAAAATCATACCTTCGAAGATGAAATTTTCGAGTACACAATTTTGATCCTTTTCACAACGAGGAATGCACAATAAAGGAGATGTAATCCTTGTAATGAAGACGAAGGAGGAGGAGAAGGAGAAGGAGAAGAAGAAATAGCAAACGGTAGAGAGAGAATGAGAGAAATAAAAATGACGTATGGGTTTGGGGTATATAGACAGAAGATGTAACGGTGTTATATGTTTTTTGCTTTCTTATAGATGAGGGGGGGTTTAATGTCACTTTTAAAAGATTGGGGGGTTTACTGCCAAAAAGTAATAGTTTAGGGGGGTTTAGTGTTTTTTACCCTAAATTAATAAAAATCAGATTTATAATGACTTATTAACCAATGAAAAATTAATTAGAATTGAATTCGGGTCCGAAAAATTACCTCGTCGGCATACCCGTTTCTTACGTACCCCTAACTAACGAACTAACCAAACATATCTAATAAATTCATGCTCAATAAATTAATTAAATAAAATAGCCTACATAAATTCATAAATTAAAATCTAAATAAAATCATAAGCATGCACAATTTATACTAAGAATTAATAAAGCAGTAACTAGAATTAAAAAAACCTAGAATTGAAGTACGCGCGTAGACCAATAATTAAATCGGAAAATTAATTTTCAAAATTATACTTGAATACTTCATCTCTAACTTCAAATTAATGCCAAAAAAAATAATGGAAGCAACACAAACGAAGCTTTAATGTTGTAAAAGAAAAATTAATTAATGAAAGAAAGAAGAGAAGAATGGTGAGAGAGAAAAAGAATGAAAAGAGAGAGAAAGAGCACACAACTGGCTTTTTTTGTTGCTGCTGCTTGTGATGATTGACGATATTATATATATATATTAGAAAACCTAATTTAATTAGGTGTGCCAATGGGTTATGGGCTTAGCACAATTTGAAGCTTAAAAATTGATCAAAAATAAATTGCAGTAAGGAACTTCTCGCGCAAACCATCTGGGCTAGGCCCACTTTCGATAATTTCTTGCACCTTCAATTAATTTATTCATTCACGCAGGAATCTTCTCTTCCGACGCACTGTTCTTATTTCGGCCATAAATTTACGCTCCGAACTCCGATTGACGCAAGGTTTTCGCCCACGCGTAGCTAACTCAAAGTTCTACGACTTTTGTGTAGGAGTTTTCTTCAGATTCTACACGGATAAATACCATAATTGGATGGAACAGAGGCAATGCGCGCGGTGGATCTCTTCTTCAACCGAAAATTTTTCGAATTGATTCAAATGGTTTTTTCTTCGCTTGAGATGATTTATCGGCTTCTCTTAGTCTGTTTCATCCACTCCCTTCATGCTTGAGCTTGGGAATTATTTTTGGTTCACTTCTTGAACTCAATTTAGCTCCGAATTTGACCAGGAATGACTAATTTTGGAGGAATTTGCTTCTAAATTCGTTCTTGTTCATTTTTGACATGTAAAAAGAGTAAAATGCACTAGAAACAAACATATTATCCTATTTCATGATTAAACTCAATTCTTAACAATTTAGGATAATTAGAATTTAATTTATACATATTAGGCCATATAAATATGTATAAAAATGGCTTAATCACATCCCCCAACTAACGTATTGCTAGTCCCTAGCAATGGAGTGATAAAATGACATATATCTCTAAAAACAAACACAGAAAAGAAAGAAAGAAAAACACAATCCTAAAATAAACAGTTGCATTAAGCGTATGCAATAAGCTTTTAAACATCTAGGTCTCCCCTAGTAGGACAAGTTGTGTCACGTGAGGGTTTCCAGTGAATACACCCACAAAATTCTCGAATGCAGTTTAAGTCTTGTCCCGAAGTCGACTATCATGCATAAATTCTCTCTCAAATGGCTCAGCAAGGACCTAAACTGACTTAGTAACACATTAGTAAGAGATATACAAGAGAAATAGCAATCTTGATGCATTCAGAATATGACATAGCATAAAGATAAATCAATAGTGTGTGTGTGTGTGGGCAATTGCATTGACTTTTAACTTTTAAAATCAATCATAGATCTATACTCCATTCATGCTAAGCTTTGACTCAAACACTTACTGGGCATACATTTAACAAATGAATCGCTCTAAATTAGGTGTATCTCTCCACATACGGGCTAAATAGAATATTTGCTATCAAAATCAAATGTCTCACGTATGTTTAAATGAAAAGACGCTAAAATGAAAGAACAAGAGTCTCTGGGAAAGATATTCAAGTATTACAAAGGCGAGAATACTTTTGCATACCTTCTCATCATCTAAACCTCGAGACTAAGCCACTAAGGATCAAGTAGGACTTTATTAGTTTGTAATGGGGCTGGGGGTAATGGCTATGAAACAAACGGGTCAACTGAGGATTCAAAAGACTCGTTTGCTTGGTTTTGTAATGCTCAGAGGCTTTTCAGCTCTTTCTTTTACTTTGATAACGACATTCTCATTCAATTGCATGCAACCTTCAATTTTCATTCTCAATAAATATCATCATTCATGCATATTCATTTTTCAATGCATAAATTTCATTCCTTGCTCTTTTTTTTTAACTTTTTTTTTTCAGATAAACATACTTCACTATGTCTCTACTTTTGAGCCTTTTGCACAAACGAGCCAAGGGATGTGGAATTTATGGTATTGGCTTGGGTTTAACTTTAGGTATAACAATAAAAACAAGGCTTTAGGTTTCAAAAGGGCAACTACGGATAGAATGTAAGGACATGCCAAAGCTAATGGCTAAAACAAAGAAGGCCTATATCATTTTCTTAGTTTCTAGCTTCTAAATTCAGACAACTACAAGGCATTTTGTGATTTAGTATCTCATGTACAATGAAGGCCTTTAGACTCCATCCCATTGTGCCTTTTAATGTCCTGCATGTATCCATGTCTGATACAACAATCACTAACTACTTCATACCAAAGGGTAGCCACTTGCTTTTGAGTCGACCTAGTCTTGGCCACAACCCAAGAATTTGGGACAACCCATTGACCTTTAATCCAGAGCGACACCTAAGGGACAATGGCTCTGAAGTGGCATTGACAAAGTCAGAGCTTCGTCTTTTGTATTTTAGTGTTGGGCAAAGAGGATGCGTATGAATTCTATTGGGTTCGACAATGACAACAATGCTGTTAGTGAGGCTTCTTCAATGCTTCACCTGGAGCGCTCCACCTACTGAGCCTCGTATTGACCTTAGTGAGTCATATGATAGTTTGCTTATGGCGAAACCTTTGCATGCAGTCGCTACGCTACGTTTGGGAGATAATTTGTATCCTAAATCAATGTAAAATCCCTCCATGGACACCTAGCAAGTATGAAGAATGGAGAGTTAAAATATTGAGAAAATTGGTCCTAAGTGCATCCTCCATAATTATATTCAAAGAAAGGAAATCTTCAAATTTCATACTAGATAGAGGACTTCCTTTGTAATTTGTTTTAACCATAAGGACAATTTTCCATATATATCCACTAAAAGGATGCACCCTTTTTCCTGAATGGATAATTATACCTTTACTACAATATTTTATTTATGTATTACAATTAATGGTTATTTAGTCTCGCCTACCACATCCACCACCACTAGCCCAGAGCTCCAGCGACCTTGGCCAGAGCTCCGAAAAACGTTATCAGAGCTTTGTTGACCATTGTCATACCTCCAACTTGGTCATCGGAGCTCCAGCAAGAAATTCTATATAGTGCAAAAACAAATTTGCACTCAAAGTTACATCTTTAATTGTTTGTGAATTTTGGGAAAAAATAAATTTGCAATTAAATTTATATCTTAATTAGTACAGATTTAGTACAAAAACAAATTTGCACTAAAATAAGTATCATTACTTGCCTACAGATTTCGTGCAACAACATATTTACAATACAATATGTATCATCACTTGCTTGCGGATTTAGTATAATAATAATTTTGCAATACCTGTATCGAAGCTCCGATGAGGTTTTGATACTCTGAAGGTGGTTGCCAGAACTCCAGCATGGGGGACGACGTTACGATTTGAAAAAAAAATATAAAAAAATTAAATAGATCAAAAAGGATATTTTAAGTAAAGTAAATGTGTATCCTTATTTTATAATAAAAATGTAAGCTATCCTTCCATTAATTATAATTAAAGGGGAAATCTTCTTAACTATTGCCTTGTTCAATAATGTCTAAGATAAAGGGAACTACTAGTTATAATAAAATAAAATTTGTATAATGTAACAAGGGCAGGAGGTCACTAGCTAGAGTATACTGACAAACTGCCACTTGCTACTTATAGTGTGACCTAAATTAACTATAGTTAACTGATGTATTAATTTAGAATAAGAGAAACAAAAAATCTTTGATTAAATATACTTCTGGTTTTTTGAAGCATCTTTTCCCAAACGGGATCAATTATTCTTTTCCTTTTTTTTTGAGAGAATAAATTTTACTTCTTTTTTATTTTACTTTTTTGAGAGAGAAAAATCAACTGATGCTAATTGTGTGCAAATATAATTCAATTTGATCTCTGGGCTTCGAAAATCTAATATAATGAAAAATTAAGGAAGAATATGTTCTGCATATTTGATTAATTGTGTGCATTTCCATTTACATAACTATATTAATTATATATATAAATTTTGGATCATTCTGCTATTTAGAATTTCATTATATTTTTTATTATGATCAGGATTTATGTGTGTTATATAATATTATCCATGTTTAATTAATTTATTCTGTTAATGTTTTTTCATTATAACACATTAGCATACTATCATAACATTAACATTTGATTGGTTTGAACCACCTAGTTCTTTGTTACAACTAGAAAATACATAAAAGTAAGAATTTATTTTTTTAGCGTACCCGAAAGAAAATAAGTTCCATGTATGATGGAAAATGGCTCAAAAACCAAAACGTCCAATTCTAAGTAAAATGTAAGTAATCAAACACCAAAATTTGGAAAATATATCACCATTGCAAGGAAAAAATGGTATATTTTTCACCTAGAAAATAAATGCAATCAAACACCTTTAAATATTTTTTTCTCTAATATTGAATTGCCAATAATATAAATATTTTCTTCTCTAATTTCATTTTTGCAATAATTTTAACATTTCAACGTATTCAATGGCCTACAGTAAATTGTTTCTGGTTACGACAAGTCACAAGGATCATCTAACCAAACAGAAAACCAATTAATTAGTTTTATCTTTTTAACTGAATAATTAACTAGTTTTATCTTTTTAACTGAAAATCCCAGGCCAGGCATTTATATATAAATGAGAAATTGAAATAATTACATACACGGCTAGATAAATAAGGTTAAATCTCTCCTTTTTAATTACAAATAACAAAAATTCTTCCTATTTCCACCCCATATAAAATTTAAACCCGGGACCTCCTGGTGTCCGGATGAGAGCCTTACCTGACCGATTACACCCTTATTTAGATATCAACATTTAATCAGAATGCATTAAGTAAGATTAAAGAAAAAGGTGATAATGAGTAAAAATGTGCCTATTATTTTCCAATTTTTCCTTTCAAATCTTGCACACGTGATAATCATGCAATTTGCATATATCTTTTGGATTAAATGATTAAAACAAAAATATAATGGCAAGCACATTTTTAGAGGCAAATGTTCGAATTTTATGACTTTGTTTGAACCCTATTTACTTATTTTCTCTAACGAGAAAAAAGACTCTGCATAAATATTTAATAATTAAAAAATGTAACACAATTTCGTAATGATTTGATAAAGTCTTGACTTTATAATATTAGATACTAGGTTGTAATCTCTATCAAAAGTACTATCATCTATTAAAAAAATATTTTAATTTTCAACCACATAATTTTTTATTTCTTGCAAATACATTTTTAAATTTAAAAACTATTACACCTTATTATATAGGTTATTCTTCTTCCAAATTAACTTTTCATTTAGATAGAAAAATTAAAGCAAAAGTGAAAATTGTCATGGGAGGGAGGAAAGTAATATTTAGATTGTGGCCCTAAAATTGACCTATCAACAAAATATGAGAGGTGAAATGGGTTTTGGACCAACAACACAGCATGTGTTTAGCTCTGATTTTTTAGCTAGGAGACAGCAAAAGGCAAGCCAGAAAAATTGTTAAAAAAGACACAAAAGGCCCACTCTTTGGCCAGCAATTAGTGTTTGCTTGGTAGAGTTTGTTTTTAAATGGTTGTGTGTCCTTTTTGGTGTACTCTGTATCTTTTATGGGCTTAATTTATTAATAGTTGTATTAATTAGTGATTACAGTTTTTCGTTCTATTTAGCAGTGTATTCCATGTTCGATTTCCAATCCGCAAGATGCAAGTTCTGTTGTACGTGACCAGCGCTAGGCTTATTTTTGCGAACAGGTCACACATCCAATGTGATGTAGGGACATCTCGTAGGAGACCCAAATTTTTTTTTTTTTTCCCTTTTTTCACTTCCTTCTTATAATTTACGTCATTAATTACTAGCATAAAAAAAAGGAATTCCAAGTTAATATCATTAGAAAGACCTAGCCATGCAAGTTTAGAATTATGGGGTCTAAATTAAATAAAGAGTTTTCTTTTAAAAAATACACTCGGGTCTGCTAATGTAGGCTTTGAGATCAGCAAGGGCTCTGTCACATTATTCATTTCATTGAAATCCCTTAAACTTTTTGAGTGCATTGAAGAACAGGGGGCACCGTCTGAGCATTTAAAAATAAAAATGTTGAGTGTCGCGATCATGCCTATTAACTTGTGCAAATCCTTCAATTTGGTTGGTCTCTGGATATCTTGTAATGCTTGAATCTTTTCGGGCTTAGCCTTTATTCCTCTATGGTTTACCAAGGAACTTTCCCGAGCTTACCATGAATATGCATTTAGATGCGTTGAGATTTTTTAACAATCCGAGTTCTCCCTTAAAATGGCTAACTCAAGTTGTAAGTTAGGGCCATTGCATCCACATATATATAAAGAAACTTTCCATTACACTACTGATGTGTCATATTATGGGTCGTTACAATCTCTTCCCATTAAATTCTTGAGGTCCTTATGAGGTCGAGGTTACACACAAATAATCTTGACACTTGCTAGCCACATCCAGCGATTCCGGTTTGTCGTCAAGCGTACAAACACGGCTCACAATATCCGCACATCACGTTGTAGTGTCCTGGGTCCACTCTAATACCATATATAACAACTCAAGTTCTCCCCCATAATAATTAGCCTAAATTTTAATTTAGGGTCATTGCACCCACATATATACTAGGGAACATCCCATTATTACACTACCGATGTGGGATATTTTGGGTCGTTATAGTTTCATCTTGTAATGTCTTAAAATTTGAAAAGTCTTATCCAAATCTAAGATTTGGTCAGCGGCTTTCATATTCTCGACTAATATGTCATACACATAGACTTCCATCGACTTGTCGATTTTCTCCCTAAGCATTTCAGTCACCAATCTTTGATAAGTTACCTCTACATTTTTTAGTCCAAATGGGATGACATTGTAACAAAACAAGCCCATTATGGTAATGAATGCCATGTTCTCTTAGTCTGGGCTGAACAAAGGGATTTGATGGCTACCTGAGTAAGCATATAAAAAACTCATTTCTTTACATGCCTGGCCGCTAAGTTCACTAGATGATCTATTCTTAGCAAAGGAAAGTTATCCTTTAGGAAGCTTTGTAAGATCGGTGAAATATACGCATACTCTCCATTTGTTGTTTTTATACCACCACTAAATTAGAGATTCAATCATGGAATTTTGCTTCTCGGATATCCCCAACCTTGAGTAGTACATAATATACTCAAGGTTGGGACCTTTTTTGGAGTGGCTCTTTCTCTTTTTGCTTAATTGGTTTAAAATTAGAATCAATGTGAAATCTGGGGATATTATAAGGCTACCAGGCAAACACATCAATGTTCCTCTTTAAGGACTCAACTATCTTATTTCTTTCTTCGGCATTAATAGAATTGTAGATAAAAAAAATACTTATCCTCATTTCTTTCTTCTGTAGGGACTTGAATTAGGACTTTGAAGAACTTTTCTCCCGACCGTCCTCTAGCCCCACCATCTATGGGACGGCCGTGCTGTGATTGCTACTCTTTGTTTGCTGTATTTTCTTCCACTTAGAAAGATCGAGATGTTTCTTCCTTAGTTTCTGTAATGGTTGTTTAAATGGACAAACCAAAATAGTACATGACTTTTTGTTGACTTCATCTTACCTCCCCTACTCCCTTTTTTGAAGGGAACTTCAACTACTCTTGATGAGTGGACAACATTGATCATAAAGTGGATTTACAATCTTGAAGCTCCTTCTCCTAAGTCAACCTTTGCTTTTTGGGGGAAGCTATTGTTCTCATTGCCCCCTACAAATTTTTGTAGAGTATAGCATTGTATAAGGCATCAATGTTAATTATTGACCCTACACGTAATTGGACCTAAACTATACCAATGGGCCAAAATGGCTAGCCACAAAAATTGAAGATCCGCATATCGATACACTATATTTTGTTCTTTAAGAGGTCAAGCCTATTATATAAATATGTGTACATGACCTCGGACGAGCTACTAGATCAATCAAAACTCTTTTGACATCCCAAGAGTTCATGTTGAACATAATGACTAAGGAATCGTTATGTGAAGTGCATATCCTAAGCAAATCTTTTTCTAAAAAACTCAATTCATACACATGATTATCTCGTCCCATGTTAACCTCCAAAGGATAAGCCTTTTTGAGAAGTCGTGCCCCGTATATAGTATAATGGAAGGCTTTCACTATAGCTTTTATAAGGCCCACTGCCTTTTATTTGTTACCATTATTTTAACTTAACTGCACCTGGCCATAGTTCGTTGCTTTTAACAAACTCAGTTTTATAGCTTTGATCTTTATAATAAGAAAAATCAAGATTGGTCTTCCTCTTGCTGGGGTCTTAGCCCTTGGCATTGGCCATGTTATTTGAAATAGGGCTAGGACTTGATCTTGTTTGTTGACTTGAAAGTCACTAATCTTGTTTTAATAATAACAATAAAGTTAACCATGTGTAATTTAACTTAGTTGATGTTTTAAGTTATAGCCACAATAAATTGATCATACGTGGACTTAACCGAAAAGCCGAAATCAAGATCATTCATCTACAAAGTATTGCACGTTCAATGTCTTACACCTCATACAACTCTTGGTCAATACATCTTCAATGGCATTTCTATGAAGTACAATGAGCCAAGGAAGAAAAGAAACAAAGATACAAAGAAAGCCCTCGAAGACTCGTTATTGTATATGTGAGTGAGTGCTTTAGTTTCCTTTATAAAGATTTATATGTGATCATCATAATAGCTCATACAATGTTTCAATATTATAAGGTTGATCAAATCAAAAGTTGAATAAAGTTTCCTTCAATAAATCTTATTTTTAGTGAAAAACCCGTTCTTGAAACAAATTCATTTTAAATACTAAACGAACTCATTTCGGAGCTCTTTACATTATAGAACTCTTAGAAACTCATATTTAAGTATCCCCTAGCTTCAAAATTGATTTTTGAGCTAATTTGCAAAAGTGTGAAAAATAGGATTTTTGGTCAATCTGGCAGCAGACCAGAGGGAACCATCAGTCGACTGATGGGCTTTGTTCAGTCGACTGATGAGCCTTTCTCAGCCGACTGATGGCCCAGAAACTAGCCGTTGGAGTTCTGATTTTTTACCATGTTTGGTACCAAACTCTCACCAACTCCCTCCAAACGGTCATATGGTTTCCTAGACTACATATACACCATCTAAGACTTATTTAAACACCCTTGAATCATTCTTACACTATCCTCTTCATCTACATTCAATATTCAAAGATTCAAGAACATTTCTTTTGATCAATCACAATTATTTTGAGCTAGAACTTATTGATCAAATTTGATATCTCTTAGTGTGAGCTTAAATTGTAATCTTCATACACTTAAGAGCTATTGTACATTAGTGTTAGTCACCAAATCTTTTCATTCAAACATTAAGAGAGGTTTATCTTTTAAGATAGCAAGAGTGAAATCTTGTGTGAGTATTGAGAGAGATTCAATACTTGTAAGAGTGTGTGAGAAGAATACACTTGTAAAGGTTTGATCTTCACCCGGAAGAAGATCGGTTATAGTGAAAATTCTCGGGGTACTAACCGAGCGCGAAAGTAGGGGCTAACAAGCCGAAGCGTGTGGCCAAAAAGTCTTCGACTTCTATCGGTTCAATCTTTCTATCTATTGATCTCTCATATTGTGATATTTATACTTTGTGATTGGAATTAACTTTGTTTCTTGATTGCTTGATTGATATAGACATTAAACATTTTTAAATCGATTTTAAAAATCCGATTAAGTTTTAAAAACCCTATTTACCTCGCCCTCTAGGGTATTTTTCAACCTACAATTTGTATCAGAGGTTGTACTCTTGTTTTGATTTTACAATCTTAGAGTTTACGATCATGTCTATCTATTAAGGAACTGGACTTAACGAAGGTTCTTCCACCATTAGGCCACCTCTATTTGATGGCAAAAATTATAGTTATTGGAAAAATCGCATGTGTACTTTTCTTTAAGTTAGTGATTTTGAACAATGGAGGTTTACACTCATTGGACCATATGAGATTATCAAAACCGATGAAAGGGGTAATGTTACTCCCAAGTCTATCTCCGATTATGATGAGAATGACATTAAGAAAATCCAATTTAATGCTAAAGCCTTCAATTCTTTACATTGTTCATTGACTATGGACGCATACAACAAAATTTCTAGTTGTAAAACCGCAAAAGAAATATGGGACAAATTAGAGGTTGCTTATGAGGGAACCTCACAAGTCAAGGATGACAATATTGATATGCTTGTTCATGATTATGAACTTTTCAAAATGGAGCCTAATGAATCACTTGCTTCTATGTATAGTAGGTTCTCCATTATCATTAATGCTCTGGATCTCCTTGGAAAGGTTTACTCTAATAAAGACAAGATTCGAAAGATTCTTCGAAATCTTTCCAAGAAGTGGAGACCCCAAGTAGCGGCTATTCAAGAAACCAAGAACCTCAAGACGCTAAGCATGGATGAACTCTTGGGTTCACTTAAAACCCATGAGAAGGAATTGGAGAGAGAAGAAGAAATTGATTCAAAAGCCAAGAAGACTCTTGCTCTCAAAGTAAGTCAACGAGAGGATGACGAAGAGTCAATGGGCGGTGATGATGACATGGCTCTTCTCTCTAGAAACTTCATGAAATTTCTAGCCAAGAAGAAGAAGTTTCAAGGAAAAAGAAACAACCTTGGTTCTTCATCGAAGAGGAATAATGATTGATCAATTCAACCAAGAGTTGAAAACGAAGAAGTCAAAAAATGTTTTCATTGCCATGAACCGAGACATTTCAAAACCAATTGCCCGGTTAGAAGAAAGGAGAGAAGAGATAAAAGAGATAAAGCCTTCAAACAAGTTAGACATGCCCTCAAAGGCACTTGGAGTGATTCCGAAGAGGGTGAGTCTGATGCCGACTCTAGCGACGAGGGACGGCAAACATTTGCCTTATGGCAAGAGACAATAAAGTGTGCTTGAAAGCCAAGGGTAGCAAAACCAGGTGGTTTTTGGATAGTGGTTGCTCAAAGCACATGACGGGAGACAAGAACAACTTCTTAAGTCTTATTCCCAAGCGAGGAGGGAATGTGACTTTCGGGGACAACGCCAAGGGAAAAATCATCGGTATAGGTAAGGTTGGTAAGCATTCTACATGTATTGATAATGTTCTATTAGTTGATGGTTTGAAGCATAATTTACTTAGCATTAGTCAATTATGTGATAAGGGTTATGAAGTTATTTTTAAATCCGATCGTTGCATTGTTAAGAATGTTAGTGATGATTCCATTCTACTTATTGCATATAGAACTAACAATGTGTATACTCTTGAACATGATGATTTATCACAACAAGATGTTAAATGCTTATCCGCTATAAATGATGTATCTTGGTTATGGCATAGGAGACTAGGTCATGCTAATATGAAATTAATTCATGTTTTGTCTAAGAAAGAGCTAGTTAAAGGATTGCCTAAAACAAATTTGTTAAAGATAAAATTTGTGATGCATGTCAACTTGGTAAACAACACAAATCTTCTTTCAAGTCTAAAAAGGACATCACTACATCTAGACCACTTGATATGTTGCATCTTGATTTGTTTGGTCCTATTTCGGTTGCTAGCCTAGGTGGAAAATTATACGCTCTTGTTATTGTTGATGATTACACTAGAATTTTCTTGGGTGTTCTTTCTTTCCCATAAAAATGAAACTCCACATGTCTTTGCAAATTTTTTTAAAAAAGTTCAAAATGAAAAAGGTGTTTCTATTGTGCATGTTAGGAGTGATAGAGGTAGAGAATTTGATAATGTTGATATTGCAAATTTTTGTGATGAGCATGGCATTTATCATAATTTTTCGACACCTAGAACTCCTCAACAAAATGGTGTTGTTGAGAGAAAAAATAGATCTCTTCAAGAGATGTCTAGGACTATGCTTAATGAACATTGTTTGCCGGAGTATTTGTGGGCGAAAGCCGTTAACTCTGCATGCTATGTGATTAATCGTACCATCATTCGTAAAAAGTTAGATAAGACACCTTATGAATTATGGAATGACAAGAAACTAAATATTGCATATTTTAAGGTTTTTGGTTGCAAATGTTTTATTTTGAATGATCGTGATCACTTGGGTAAATTTGATGTTAAATCCGATGAAAGAATTTTTCTTGGGTATGCCACTAATAGTAAAGCATATAGAGTTTATAACAAGAAAAGTTTAGTAGTCCAAGAGTCTATGCATGTTGTATTTGATGAGTAAAATCCTTTCTCACCCATAGTACATTCCGATGACGATGTTGAAATTATCTAAAAGATTTTGGATATTCAAATTAACGATACATCTAAGGAAGAAACATCAAGTGCTCAAGCTCCTTCTAAGGAGTTGGAAAATAAAACTGAGCAAAACTCGAATGATTTGCCTAGGAGTTGGAAATTTGTGTCCAACCATCCTATTGATCAAATTCTTGGAGAGCCATCTAGTAGAGTTATGACTAGATCATCCTTAAAAAATGTATGCAATAATGTGGCATTTGTTTCTCAATATGAGCCCAAAAACATAATTGAAGCCGAATAAGATGAATCTTGGATGATGGCTATGTAAGAAGAGCTCAATCAATTTGAGAGAAACAAAGTGTGGACACTTGTTCCCAAACCTAATGATCACACAATTATTGGTACTAAATGAGTATTTCGTAACAAAAACGATGAAAATTGTGTAATTATTAGAAATAAAGCTAGACTTGTTGCCCAAGGATACAATCAAGAGGAGGACATTGATTATGAAGAAACATATGCACCCGTAGCTCGTTTAGAAGCCATTCGCATACTACTTGCTTATTCATGTTTTAAGAATTTTAAATTATATCAAATGGATGTGAAAAGTGCTTTCTTGAATGGTTTTATTGAAGAGGAAGTTTATGTGAAACAACCTCTCGGTTTTGAAAATCATGTTTATCCGGATTATGTGTTTAAGCTATCTAAAGCTTTGTATGGCTCAAACCAAGCACCTAGAGCATGGTATGATAGACTTAGTTCATTTTTGATTAACAATGGTTTTGTTAGAGGTAAAATTGATACTACCTTATTTATCAAAAATCATGACAATGACATGCTACTTGTGCAAATTTATGTTGATGATATTATATTTGGTTCTACTAACGAAAATCTTTGTAAGGATTTTTTCACATGTATGCAAAAGGAATTCGAAATGAGTATGATGGGAGAGATGAACTACTTCCTTGGATTACAAGTGAAGCAATGCAAAGAAGGCATTTTCATCAATCAAGAAAAGTAAGTGAATGAACTCTTGAAGAAATTTGACATGGAAGGCGCAAAATCCATGAGCACTCCTATGAGTTCAACTTTGAAGCTCGACAAAGACGAGATTGGTAAGAGCGTAGACATCAAGAAATATCGAGATATGATCGGTAGTTTATTATATTTGACAGCCTCTAGGCTGGATATTATGTTTAGTGTATGTCTTTGTGCACGATTCCAAGCGGATCCTAAAGAGTCACATCTACTTGCTGTAAAACGGATTTTCCGTTATCTTTTCGGTACTAGTTCCTTGGGTTTATGGTACCCAAGAGAGAACTCTTTTGACTTGATTAGTTATTCCGATGTGGATTTTGCCGGTTGCAAAATCGATAGGAAAAGCACTAGTGGCACTTGTCATTTCTTAGGACACGCACTAGTATCTTGGTCAGGCAAGAAACAAAACTCGGTGGCCCTTTCAACGGCCGAAGCCGAATATGTGGCGGCCGAAAGTTGTTGTGCTCAAACTTTATACATTAAACAACAACTAGAAGACTTTAGATTAAGTCTTAGTCACATTCCCATTAAATGTGACAACACAAGTGCTATTAGCTTGACCAAGAACCCCATACAATATTCACGTACTAAGCACATTAAGATAAGATATCATTTTATTGGTGATCATATGCAAAAAGGTGAGGTTGATATTGAATTCATTGGCACTAAATCGCAATTTGCGAATATTTTCACTAAACCACTTTCCGATGATCGCTTTAGCACTATTCGACGTGAAATTGGTATGACTAAAGCATGTGATATCTAGTTGACCAAAATTTTCATGTATATTGATCATTATTGCTTATCTCAAAAGCATACAAAAATTATGTAATTATTTAATTAAATATGAATTAAGTATTTTTGTACCTAATGCTTCTATTACATATTATTTGAAGTACTAATATCATTTTTGTACCACAAATGTTGTAAAGTTGCTCATTCTAGGTCATTTTGGCTTAAAAAGCTCCAACCGAGAAAATTATGGCAGAATGGGTGATCAGTCAACTGATCAAGAACCATCAGTCGACTGAAGGGTGTTCATCAGTCAATTAAGCAGAGCTGAGAAGCAGTTACACTAAATTTTTTATTTCCACTGCTTTCCCTTCACTTCTCTCTTCTCCATTTCGAAATACATCACACATAACCCTTCCCAAACCTTCACAAACATCATCTATCTCCTATTTTCTTCATCAAAACTCCATTTAAACCAAAAATCCTCCACTTCCTACATCAAATCAACCACAAATCTCACCTATTTCATCCCAAATCTCTCAAACCCATCTCAATCTCTCTCTAACCCTAACCCTAGCCACCATTATCAATTTTCAAATCAAAACTCTATCTTACACCAAATTGCTTTACAAAACTCATCTTACTACATCTATCTAACCAATCTCTTGCAAATTTCTCTCATTCAAACAAATTTTCACCTTAAAATTTTCAAATCTTTTAAAACCTTAACTTTTCAAAACCTATTTCTCTCACCCTATCTCTATAGATATGTCTCAACCATCTCGCTCTTGTCGCCCTCGCAAAAGTGTACCATAAGTGGGTACTTCATCGGCAAACCCACCGCAAGCTCCTCTACCGCCACTATTTATCTCCGATGAGGCGCAAGAGAATTTCAACAACGACTACTCAACCCGGGCCATCGTTGATGGTAAACAATTTAATTTTTAATTGTTTGCTTCGAATGGATTAAATGTTGCTGGCTTATTTCAAAACCAAGGTATAATAAACTTCTTAAGCATCCGTGAAAATGTGTACCCACGGCTTATCCGATTATTCTATGCAAACTTGCACCATCCGATTCTTGATAACGGCCGTCCCAACAAGGCCCGTCTTGTTACACTATTGAACGGGCAACATATTAGCTTTAACAAACCTGAGCTAGCCGAAATTTTTGGATTCCCAGTTGACGATGTAACAGAAGTACCATCCAACTTTGGGGATCTTCTCGGTTTTAATAAGAACACCGCCAAAGGAATCCTACTCAAGCGTAGATTTCGCAATACGCAAGAAGAAATTAAGGCCTCAATGCTTAAATTCGATGCCCGTCTTATACATTCAATCCTCGGGTACTCGATCATTCCAAGGCGTGGTAGTCGTGCTTCACTCAATGCGTTGGAACTATTCTTGGTATGGGTGATCGTAATGGGACACAAATTGGACTTTGCTAGCCTAATGTTTCATCATCTCCTTGAGATCACAAATCGAAAAAGGCAAGGATTGGTCTATGGAATGGCCCTCACTCAATTGTTCAAATTCTACAATATCCGTCTCGAAGATAAGGTTGATGTTATCATTCCCACAAGTGAGGAGACTTATAGCGCCAAAGTGATCCGGTTGATGAAATATAGCTTGGTATATGGTCAATGGACTCCAAATGATCCTCGCGATAGAGATGAAAGTGGCGATGAAAGCGATGACTCCTCCGAAGAAATGGGTGAAGAAGAAGAAGAAGGAGGAGAAGGTTCCGAGCTCCCTGAAGCCACTACCTCACAAGGCCGTAGCCAATCATCCAATGCCTCCTTGCTTCAAGCAATTCAAGGGTTATCGAGTCAAGTTCAAGCTCTATCGACCAACATGACCAACCGCTTCAATCGTATTGAGGATCGACAAAGAGCTCATGAAGAAGCATTTCTTCGCTACCATCCGGAGCATGTTTTTTCGGTTTGGAATCCCTATCCCGTTGATCAAGGTTGGGGGCAATGGCCACAAGACCCACAAGACCCGCATGAGTAGGCATTCGGCTCTCTCCTTTTTGTTGATAACAAAAGGGGGAGAAGTTTGTGTGTGTGCTAGAGTGTTTGGTACACACTCTCTAAGTTTTATTATGAACTTTACAAGTTTTTATGTTTTGATATTCTATGAACTTTTAAGTTTTATTTCTCTAAGTTTTATTATTCTTAATTCTAATAATTGGTTTAAACTTAACTTAAGTTTGAAGTTTTTATTATGATCTTTATATTCTCTTATGCATGCTTGCTATATTCTTTTTAATGCATAGTTTGAGGGAGAGTTTTCCCGTTAGAAAACTCAACTAATGATCTTAATCACAAACACACATTAATTTATTGTCATCATCAAAAAGGGAGAGATTGTTGACTTGAAAGTCACTAATCTTGTTTTGATAATAACAATAAAGTTAATCATGTGTAATTTAACTTAGTTGATGTTTTAAGTTATAGCCACAATAAATTGATCATACGTGGACTTAAACGAAAAGCCGGAATCAAGATCATTCATCTACAAAGTATTGCACGTTCAATGTCTTACACCTCACACAACTCTTGTGTTGGTCGGAAAACAACCCTAGAGGGGGGTGAATAGGGTTTTTAAAACTAAATGCGGAATTTAAAAATCTTTTCAAAAAGTTTGAGTAAAACAATTTACTTAACAAATATATCAAGGAATGTAAGCAAATAAACAATTAAGTACAAGAGAAAATAATTAAGCAATCTCAAGCAATAACAAAACAATCAATAATAAAGAGATTGAGTAAGAAAGATTGAACCGATTTGAAGTCCAAGGCTTTTTGTCCATACGGTTTTGGTTTACCAAACCATAGTCCGCGCTCGGTTAGTTCCCCGAGAATTTCCACTAAAATCAATCTCCTTCCGGGTGAAGATCAAACCTCTACAAGTGTAATTCTTCTCACTACACTCTTTACAAATATTGCTTGACCACAATATTCCCACAAGAATCTCTCTCTTGCTAACCTTGTGAAATTTACCTTTCACAATATCTAAACAAGAATTTACCTTCTTGTTTTTCCTATGAGATTTACCTCTCACAATTGAATACAAAATTGTTTGGTGATTCACACCAATTTACAATAACTCTCTCAAGTGTGTATAGAATACAATTTGAAGCTCACACTAGAGTTATCCTATTTGATCAAGATGATATAACTCAAAAGATTAATGATTGATCAAAAACAATTTCTTGAATCTTTGAATAATAAAGATAGATGAAGAATAGAGTATATGAATGATTCAAGGTGTTTAGAATGAGTCTTGGAAGTCATATTTATAGTCCCAAAAGTGATATAGCCGTTTGAGGTGAATATATAAATTAATGGGGCAAAAATACACTTTTTAAAAGGTTCCAACGGCTATTTTTGGCCATGTAGTCGACTCCCTAATGACCCATGTAGTCGACTACATGGTGTAGTCGACTACCCCATTAACCATGTAGTCGACTACATGGTTCTGGAGACAGATTGCTGCAGACGGCAAAATTTACGAATTGTTTTGATCATATCTCATTATCCAGCCGTTGGATCATGATGAAATTTTGTATATAAGTACTATAATGTGTTATCTAACTTCTGTCAAAATTTCATAATGATCGGAGTCCAGGAAGGTCTCCAACAAACCGTTAGATCAAAACTGCGCAAAAACAGAGCGAGTCTAGAAAGGGAAAAATAAACATTTTTGCAATTAAGTTCCAAAATCAATTTTGATGCTTGGGATAGGTTCCAAATAAGTTTCTAAGACTCCCAAATATGTTTTTGTAACAAAATTCATTCATATGAATTTATAGTGAATTTATTTCAAAACCGGTTTTTATAAGAATGATGTTTTGAAATGATTTTGATTCAAACTTGGTTATGATCAATCTAACAATGATGCAAGTTTACGTTTGAGCTATATAATCAATCAATTAAGAAACTTTACATTAATCCTAAGCAAACATTCAATTACCGAATAGATGAGTCTTCGAATGCTTCGATTTGTTTCTTCAAATTGATTCTTCACTTGAAGCTTTTCCCTTGAAGCTTTTGCATATGATTCTTGATCTTTGTGCTTCATGGATTTGCATTGCTAGCTTGTGAGTGATAAGATTGATCTTCTTGTCTTGTCCATCGCTTGTAGAAGAATGATCTTGATTCGGGTAGATCGGTTTTAGTGGAATGCTTCGTTGACTTGATCGGATATTGATTGAATGATCATTGTCAAACTTCCTTTGAGCAATCATGTTATTCTTGATTTTCCAAATAAGAAATCTATAATCTTATATCAAGAACATGTTAAATTACACATGATTGATTTATTGTTATTATCAAAATAAGATTAAGACCTTCAAGGTCAACATCTTGGTCAATACATCTTCAATGGCATTTCTATGAAGTACAATGAGCCAAGGAAGAAAAGAAACGAAGATACAAAAAAAGCCCTCGAAGACTCGTTATTGTATATGTGACTGAGTGCTTTAGTTTCCTTTGTAAAGATTTATATTTGATCATCATAATAGCTCATACAATGTTTCAATATTATAAGATTGATCAAATCAAAAGTTAAATCAAATTTCCTTTAATAAATCTTATTTTTGGTGAAAAAACCGTTCTTGAAACAAATTCATTTTAAATACTAAACGAACTCATTTCGGAGCTCTTTACATTATAGAAGTCTTAGAAACTCATATTTAAGTATCCGCTAGCTTCAAAATTGATTTTTGAGCTAATTTGCAAAAGTGTGAAAAATGGGATTTTTGGTCAATCTGGCAGCAGACCAGAGGGGACCATCAGTCGACTGATGGGCTTTGTTCAGTCGATTGATGGCCACTCAGTCGACTGATGAGCCTTTCTCAGTCAACTGATGGCCCAGAAACTAGCCGTTGGAGTTCTAATTTTTTACCATGTTTGGTACCAAACTCTCACCAACTCCCTCCAAACGGCCATATGGTTTCCTAGATTATATATACACCATCTAAGACTTATTTAAACACTATTGAATTATTTTTACATTATCCTCTTTATCTACATTCAATATCCAAAGATTCAAGAACTTTTCTTTTGATCAATAACAACTATTTTGAGCTAGAACTTATTGATCAAATTTGATATCTCTTAGTGTGAGCTTAAATTGTAATCTTCATACACTTGAGAGCTATTATACATTGGTGTTAGTCACCAAATCTTTTCTTTCAAACATTAAGAGAGGTTTATCTCTTAAGATAGCAAGAGTGAAATCTTGTGTGAGTATTGAGAGAGATTCAATACTTATAAGAGTGTGTGAGAAGAATACACTTGTAGAGGGTTGATCTTTACCCGGAAGAAGATTAGTTATAGTGGAAATTCTCGGGGTACTAACCGAGCGCGGAAGTAAGGGCTAACAAGCCGAACCGTGTGGACAAAAAGTCTTCGACTTCTATCGATTCAATCTTTCTATCTTTTGATCTCTCATATTGTGATATTTATACTTTGTGATTGGAATTAACTTTGTTTTTTGATTTCTTGATTGATATAGACATTAAACATTTTTAATTGATTTTAAAAATCTGATTAAGTTTTAAAAACCCTATTCACCCCCCCCCCCTCTATGGTATTTTTCGACCTACATTGTTCATGATCTAATTAATTGGTTCCTTGAAGATGGTATTAAACCCTTTATAGCTATTTTCCATGGCTGTTTCTCCACGCTGGTCATCCTTCCTTTTCCTCTAGCTTTGACCTTTTTGAGGAGGAAAATTTTGTCTTATTTTATTTATCTTTCTTGGCCATAGTATCTAGTGCTTTCTTACCTTCAACCCACACATACTTCTCAATTTTGTTAATCAGACCTTCTATATCATCTGGGGTTCCGTGAACAAAAACTCAATTCCACTTGTAATTGTAAGTCAAAGTTGAAGTTCAATTGAACGATTGCATTGGATGTCAAGCCATTATTCGAGATGTTGGAATTTACTTTCAATAAGGATAATAAGTATTGTATTAGGTGGACTTGATTTGATTCTTTATTGGTGGAACTTTTTATTATCTAAAACGGTTTTCAAATCAAGTTATTACTTAGAATGCTTGGCATTGAGTGTATTTACTCGAGTACAGTTATTGAAGCTTAAATATGTATATATGTACTTAGTAGTAAATCACCATTCTCGTGTTGACCAAGTGTGACACTATTGAAGCTTAAATGTGTATCTCGATACGCTGATTAATAAAGAATTTTCCTAAGAATAATAGCCAACCAAACCAGTATTAAGCTTAAATATGTATACTGATGCACCAATTGCCAGAGAATTTTCTTTGGGAATTCTAGCCTAGCGAACCATTATTAAAGCTTAAATATGTGTACCGGTACACTAAATAACATAGAGTTTTTCAAGAATAAATAGCCAAGCGTGCCGGTATCCAATACTAGTTCAATATTGGTATGCTAGGGGGCCGGCACAAGCATTCCAAAACTCTAATTCTAACGTGCTATCTTTTTGTACCATAGAGTATAATTAGGAAGTGAAGGCTCGGAATTATGTGATAATTTTTACAAGTGTGTGAGTGCATCATTCAAAATCAAGAGAGAGAATATGTAACACCCCATAATTTAAACTAGTTTAAATAGGCATGTAATAACCTTAATGGAATGAAATATTGATGGTTAAGAACTTAATTAAGTGAAATTGTAGAGGCCATGATCGATTAGGGGTAATGCATGATCGATCATGGGCAAAGGAATCTCTGGACCCTGTTTAGGAGAGGGCATTGATCGATCATGCTATGGGAACTATGCCCTTAGGAATAAGTTGGTTTAACAGGCCATGATCGATCATGGCCAAGACATGATCGTTTTACACTTTGACCTGAGATATTAACAATTAAAACATATCAAATTGTCCTATTTCTTGCAAGAGAGACCTAGAGCATTTTAGAGGGAGAAAAGGATAAGGAAAATTGGGAGAATTGGCGAGAATTACTCTAATTAATTAGAAATTTAGCAAATTTTAGTTAGAAACACAAGAATTCATCATCATCGCCTTCAACTTTGCTTGGGACTTGGTGAAATTGGTCGAGAAAGCCTATAATCTTGGTGTTTAAAGCAACCAACTTCATTCTTAGTATAATTCTCTCTAGGTATGGGTTTAATTTTGCTTCCATGTGAGATTTCTTATTGAATTCCATGAATTTTTACTTAAATTGTTCTTACAAGTATCAAATTGGACTTATATGCTCATTAACATGTATAAATTACCAAGATTTGAAAATTTATGAAGGAATTTACCCATGCATGTGTTATTGTTAGATAATTATGAAAATAATCATGATGTTACTTGAATTACTCAAGTATGGTTACTAATTGAATTGTTGATCATAAGAATTGAGTGGTAAAACTTAAGCGGGGTGAATAGAAAAAGAAGGATTATTATGCATGAGCATGATTATCTTAATTATCCTACTAAAAACTATTTAACAAGATATTTAAAGTACAATTCTTCTCATCGCCCAAGATTTATTGTAAATCTTCAAGGACTTGAGAAATTCTTGTTGGATTATTGCATTCCTTGGTGCATAGCATTGCATGAGCAGGTACTTAATGTGCCAACCAGAAGCCTAACATTGTCTCACGTCAATTGCTATTGATATTATGGATAAGCAATATCAATTATACGAATCTTCGGTCTTCTGTCATAGAGAGGAATCTATATACTCATTTGATTTATATACATATCATGTTGGCCATATATAATTACATCTTAGTGGTGAGCATGATAAGGTAATGAAAAGTTCTTGTCGATTAAAATAAGTAAGGATCAGTGCCATTGGGTTGAAAATGCCTAAATCTCCGGAGGGCAGCAATGAGGGCAATCTATAGCCCGAAAACTTGGCATGACATGTCATGATTCTTATATGTGATTCAAAATTTGATACATTCTTATGATATATTCTCTTGAGGCCATATCGGAGTGAATCATATATTTTTATCTCGGTGTAATTCTGGTTGCTATTGTTCTCGGCTTTTATATAACATTGAAACCGTGATCATTATGTACATATATCTGTGGAGCTGGAACTATAAAAGCCAATTCGGCAAAAATGGTTGACATTAGAAGCAATGTTCATGTGACATTGCATTGATGTAGGGATGTTACACGCTAATTAATGTAAGAGCACTACGGAATACACTTGAGTGATTAAAAACTCCACCACCCAGGTTCCAATCAAATACCACAGATCGATCATTCTTTACGCAGAACATCACATCCATTATATCCTGATTTTCCCTTTTTCAAGCAATGCAAATGAGGTTAGCGTCGTAATCACCGAACGCAGGAGCCGTTATACACACCGACCAGGTGAAAATGTTGGCTCTTTAGCTAGGAGCGGGGCTTGCAAACGGCGTAATTTGGGGAATTATCTGAAAAGACAAGGGTCGTTGCCAAACTGTTCGAAGGAATCGACAAGGGATGTGCAAAACAAGTAATAAGAGATGATCAACACATGTAAGCATAAACTCACATTATAAGTTCGAGTTAGTCTCTAGAAACTCTCTTTATAATTAGTGGATTATACGGTGATTACTAAAATGATTAGTCATATAATTGTAGGGATATCTCTCTAGATCTTGGTGTAATGATATTGTATGATTTACATTTTCTATGTTATTGCTTGATGTTTAATTCTTTATCATAGAGACCCGCAATAGCATCTAGACACCACCACATCGTTTTTGTAATGTAAAATTGAATTTATACCTAATCTAGGGTTTTACTTTACGTACATGAAAAAGGAAAAATCATTTTAACAACATCAATAATTAATCTTAGTTAAGCAGCATAGGCATGTTCAAAACTTTCATTTTTCGTGAACGAGTGGTGAATATTGTTTTCATCATAAGGGAGGCCACCCACAAACATGTATATGGAAAACTTGTGATTATAATGTCATATCCCGAAGCTACCAATTAAGATATTTTCTACTTTGGGCGTAAGCCCGTACAATTTTTCTTTCTACCAAAATGCCTTTTACTGGAAGGACTAGTGAACACTTATAGCATATAGCTTGTCAGCACCTATTACAACCAATCCAGGCACTTACAATAGCCCATCCAAAACACTAGGGTCGTTACATCCACCTCTATTATGGTGCCCAACATTCTCGTTGGCACACTTCTAGCTGGTTTTCTCCTCTTATACCATGTTGTCACGACCCAGCCCAGCCTTGTAAAATATTGTTTGCTTAGGGCCTAAGCACATCCAGTTTTGCTTTTCTCCTAAAAAGCCTCTTAATATAAAGGACTAGTGACCACAAATGTAGAACACATCTAGGGGTGTGCAGAAACTAAATCGGATCGACCGAACCGAAATATAAGATTTTTTTCGATTTTTAAAAATACAATATTGATCCAAAATTTAGTGGACCAATTATAATCGATCCAGTCTTCAGTCCTGCTCAAAAATATTGCCAAAAAAGGGGACTGAACAAGTTATATTTATATATATAATTTTTTTAATATATATATATATATATGTATATATACTCCTTTTAAGTTTTATCTAACTCTAAATCATAAAAATCAATTTATTTGTTATCTTATTTTATGAATGGTAAATATAATTTCAAGACTTACATGTTTGTTATGTTTTGTTTGGCCTATTTACATACAACTTTTGGCCATTGTTTGAAAACATAGTATGGATTTGTTATATTTTTAGGGCTTTATGATAAATGGGCTAAATCGTTACGCACAACCTTCTATTTCTTGGGAAACATCCTAGAACCGAACAGTGGTCCTAGTTCCGCTCTGATATCATATGTAACCACCCAAATTCTTTCCTAAATGGCTAGCCCAATATATAAATTAAGGTCATTGTTACCTCATATATACCAATGATCTTCCCATTACACTACCAATATGGGATATTTTGGGTCATTACATTATTCTTAACCATCTCTGATCCTACTTTCTGCTTGGCCACCTTCACATCTTCTCCGCAGCTCCCTTTCTCTGGTGGAGGAGGTCTAAGACTTAAGGCCTCATTTGGTTCACGGATTTGAGCACTCAAGAAAGGAAAGTCTTTCCTTTTATTTGTTGGGTAAGCACAAATTCTGGAAACACTTTCTTGACAGATGAGAAAGGAGGAGGTAAAGTCATTCCTCTCAAAACCCATGAGATTGGTTTTCCTTTGTGATTTCCTAGCATTTATTATAAATTTTTTGGACAACAATACCCCTACCTAAATACTTTTCATGCTTTATCAAAAACAAGAAATGAAACTTGACAGAAACTTTAGTTTCCCACCTCCATGGGAAAGATAAGGGAATTGATTTTCCTTCCATGAACCAAACGAGGTCTAAGCACTTCAACTACAAAAAATTGGTTTTGGCCATAAAAATTTTGTATTATGCCTGCAAGGGCACGTACAATTCTTGTTTTGAAGCCATCTAACAAGACTTTGGGAATCAATAGTAGTACTAGTATTAATTGTCCCAATAACTGGGATCTAAACAGGGCGTGGTCAGGTTGAAGGGTTTGGGTCCGCTTGACCCCACTTAGTAATAACAAAGTGCAATTAGTATAAGTAAATTTTTTGGGGTCATGAGAATTTATGTGTATATTAACACTAATTGACGCCAGTTAGTTTAGAGAAAAATATCACCACGGGGTCAAAATTATGTTGTTCCTTTGTTTCAAATTAAGAGTTACTTTGACTTTCATGATTTTTAAGAAGAAAAATAATTAAAATAATTAATAGTCAATGGCCCAACTTATTTTTTATCGTGTGATCTCTTGCATTTATGATATTCTAAAAATAAAATGAAACTCTTAATTTAATTCTAAAATAAAAGTTCAAATATTAATTTAAGACGTAGTGTTGTGACCTTCTAACTAATTTTTCTGACTACGCCACTGGATCAAGTTCCCCATGAGCAGGTTAAACGTCTCGTGGAATGGCATTTCGCACTAGTCTGCTTGGTGGGGATCATTGGCGTTCGCGCCTTTCCCTTGTATGTTGGTTGCATGAGAGGCCTAGTCTACATCATTTATAACATTGTTGTGCTGGTTTCGGTTCTAAACCATGTTTCTGAAGGTTTTCAAATATGTTAGGATACAAATAATAAGTTTGAATTATACTATTACTTGTTTTTCATAAACGACACCAATTGCAAGGTCAACAAATTCAAAAACTTAATTTCTCACTATGCTAGAGTACAGTTTGAATGCTAATAAAAAATGAGAATCACACACACAAGAGATAGGGACTTTTTGTTAGAGGAAGTTTTTCAAGCCAATGAATTAGGTCTATTGTACGTTTACCATTTGGGTTGTTTTTTCCTTGCACTATGTTGAAGAACAATTAAATAAAGGATTTTGGTTGTGGTGTATGTAGGATTCAAGAATTGAAATCTTTTTTAAGGGTATGCTCCTCTCGTATTTATAAATATAAAATTAGAATTTACAAGTTTATATACGACTATGTTTAATTAAAAAACAAATACAAGATTTGAATTTTTTCTTGTTTATCTGTAAACAGTCTTTGGATGGTGTGGCCAACCTAGTTATAAATGAATTTTTCTTTTCCTTGGAAAATGGGAAAGATCATCAGGGAAGTGAATTAGTGAACCCCATTTCAAAGTTTGTCCTTCATATATTTCTGGACAAGCACAGCGCGTGACATGACGTCTAGAATCTTATATAAATTTAAAAAAAATAAAAAAGGATAAATTAATATTGAAAAAAGAAAGAAAGCGGTGGGTGGGGAGGTGGACCCATGAATTCAGCTTTTAACCTCCCAACCTCTGTGTGGATGTGATTCCAAGAGACACCCGTGACTTCATTTTGGATCTTAATATGCTACCATGCCTACTCATACATTTGTAGTTGTATATTTTTGTTAATTACTTTGAGTAAACTACGCAAATGGTTCCTCAACTATAAAACTAATTTTATTTTGGTCCTTCACTTTTAAAAGGAGTCGTTTAACCCTTTAAATTATTGACTATGTTTAATTGATTTGGACTAAACCTACTAACAAGTCAAGTCAGTTTGTGTCAATTTAGTGCCCGGAGTATTAACGAACGTGGGTAATTTTTTGCCTCCACCCAAACATAACTTGAAAAGTTATTGGATGATCTTTTCTGAAATTGTATATGACTCCTTTTGTTATTGGGTGACTTAACATGACCTAATAGTACTCATTAAAGAGATAATTTAAGAAAAATAAATTAAAATAATTCTCTGCTTTTTTTCCACTATAATAAGATGAGTAAAAAGTTGAAATTATTAAAAAAGTAGGGATATATTTATAGATATTAAAATAAAGAAAAAAAATCCTTTATCGATTTAATAAACATTAAGTTTGTTAAAAAATTAACAAGTTTGACAGGCGATCGGAATTCGCTTAGGTTAAACATGTGCACCGATTCTTATCCTTTCATGTCAAACTAGTGAACCTAGTAACCACTCAAATCTGTTAAACACGAACTTAAAATTTCGTGTTAATTTTTATCATATTATCGTATGATTTTGAGAAGAAAAAAGTATTAATAAAAGCACAAGAGAGAATGAAAAAGAGAGAAGAAAAAAACTCTTCAGGTTAGTTCAACAGATTGTAAAAATAATATATATATATACTTGTTTTCTTTTATGCCTTTTTTTTCTTTTTTTATCTCTTTAACAGAGGGAACATGTTAATTTTTAATACTCAAATCAAAATATCCTTAAAAATGGTCACCCCACATGACTATTTCCATTTAACTTTAATAGTCAAAGTTGAAAGAAGGTTCAAAGTAAAACTCAATCATTATTAATAATTTTAGGGGTTAAACTATGCTTTCAAAAGTTGAGGGGCCAAAATGAAATTAGCTCCATAGTTTAACACCTATTTCATTCTTTATTCTAATTATCTAAACAACACCCGTTCTTGGGAATTGGCCTAGTCGCAGGAAGAATGGACCAAACAAAACAATCAGTTAACTGAAGTGTTGGCAATATTTTCAAACTCCAACGCGTAAATTTTTAGGATCACTCACATTTCATATAGTTATGGAATTTTTTATTTTATTTTTGTTAAATCAGGCGGTACAGTATCTGGATTAGCTTTCATGTAATTCGTTTAATCATTTTTCCGATTTTAGATTATACTTACCTGTAGCGACATAATGTTTTTACAGTCATAAGAGTTTAATCTGGGAAGTTCCCAATCTACCACAAGACTAAACACAAAAAGTGGTACAAGACTGATTGTTTCATGTAGTAATGGATGAAGGTAAATAAAACACTTGTTCTAGAGTGAGTGGATTAGTCTAATTGTTGGGGAGGCACCTGCCGAAATTTCGGAGAAATCTCATATTTTAGTCTTGGCAATGGGATATATTTTAGTTATTGAGGCGTGTTAGGTTGGGTTTTAAAAAAATATTTTTGGGCATTTTTTTCAAAAAAAATAAATCATGTTTAATTCACCATTTGTAAAAACTTCATTCAAGTAAAAAAAAATTTGTTTATTTTTTTTTAAAAAAATTAAAAGTAATATACCATACATAAATCAAATTAAAAAATAATTTTAAAAAATTCTATTTAATAGTAAATTTTAAACACTTTTAATATTTATATTTCTAGGCTTTCTTTTTCATTGAATAGAGTTTCGACCCGTGTATATATTGTTTATTTTTTCTCTTGGTTAGTTGAGATTTTTGTTATCAATAAAAAAATTGCACATTCAATCCTTAGCACTAATTTTATTTTTTATTTTTACCTACCAAAATTCTATGTCATAATTTCCAATTTTAAATTGGATGACTCATACATTTGGGTCATGTTTGACGCACCGGATTAAAGAGTCGAATATGATTATTTAATTATATCTGGAGAGGATAAAACAATCGAGGTGGGATTCGTTAATCCCTCTTTCGGTGGGATAAATGCTTTAGTGGGATAAACAATCCATCTTGATATTCAATCTTGACGAATACCAAACATGGGATAGGATAAAGTTATTTTATCCTACACTTTTATCCAGCGCGACAAACACACACTAGTAGTTGTATTGTGTTGTTAATTACTTGAGTAAATTACGTAAATAGCCCCTCAACTATAAACTTTATTTTATTTTGGTCTCTTAATTTTAGAAAGCGTTGTTTAATCCTTTAAATTATTAACCGAGTTTCACTTAGACTAAACTTGATAACGAGTGGGTTTGTGTCGATTATGTGTCGGGTGTAACGAATATAGATTACTTTTGCCTCCACTCAAACACAACCCGATAAGATTTTAGGTGATATTTTCCGAAATTGTATATGACTCAGTATGTTATTGGGTGGCTCGACACAACCTGATAATACCCATTATGAAAATTAATTTAAAAACAGATATATTTTTTTCAACTAACGGGTTTGACGGGTAACCTAAATTCGTTAAGAGTAACCCTGTAACGGATTTATTGTCCTTTTGTATTAAACGAGTGAACCTAATATCCACTCGAATTCGTTAAGTGTTGATGTAACAACTCGCCTAAGCAGGTGTTAACGGATGCTATATTTAATTAACAGCAGATAAACAAATGATTATAACCGACATTTTTATACAAGGTAGAGAAATCTAATGAAAATTTGACATGAAGTATTTGTATCACAAGGAAAACCATCATGTTTGACAAACACAACATAGATATAGAATAATTCTCAACTCGATTACACTCCAAATACGAAATAGTCTGATATAACAAGTCAAACATAATCTTCCGACAAGCTAGAATCCAAATACAATCCAAGTTTAAAAAAATACAAACTAGTACATCCATAGGAAGTTTAAAGTACACAAACTTAAATGGAAAACACAACTACTACAAATGGAGAGAATACAACAACTAATTCCATAGGGGTATCGGAGAAAATTTTAAGATGAACTATGACCTGCTCCACGACCTCTACCCGAGACACGATGTCTACCTGAAAGGAAAATGAGGGAATGAGACAAAATGGTCCAGTGGGAACTATATGGAAAAGGGACGTGCAATGCAAGGACAAACCATAATATGAGGAATCATAACTTATAATCGTTAACAAAGATTTCCCAATTGTTATCAATTAATAGGAAAACCATTTATTTTGCATCAATATAATTCAATGATAATCGAAACATGATACACACAATATATAAGTATACATCCATCCACCTCATCTTCCTCCTCGACCTAATACCGGTACTAGACGGAATATGACACTCACATACGCACCACATCTTTACCATGGGTATGTGCACTAGTAACCAGATTTATGGCACCCCATCTTTACCATGGGTCTGTGCAATAGCATAATACAAGCATTTTTATACCGGTGCTTATCCGGTTCTAACAATCTTAATATCTCATAACAATATGCATAATATACTAATTGTGTTTCCAGAAATCAACGGGGATAATTCTTTGTATATAATGAACAACTCTTTCACACTACATTCTTTACAATTAAAAATGAACTTGATCAATTATCCATACATTATGCCAATTATGATGAGAATCACATTTTTCAACAATTTGCATAAGCACGAAAAGGGTTTAATGTTGGGTTCATTAGAGTGATACAAAACCACAAATGCATGTCTACTTACAGGTTTTTAAAACACATTTAGGATCTTATTTAATTCTGGAAATTTAAGAAATCACGTAGTTTAGAGAGTATTAGACATACATGGGTTAATTTATAGCCATTTAGGTACCAAAATCATAAAATAATCCGTAAACATCAACATGCATGATAATCAACCTTAAAATACATCATTAGTAGCATTCTAAATGTATATATGTAAGCTTATATCACAAAAATATTGATTTATCCTGACACATGTAAAGAAAATGGTGTTCTTGGTACCGAAAGGGCTATACTATCACTCTAACAATCCATAAGCACAAAGAATAAGAGAAAAAGGGAAAGTTCCCACCTGGAAAATTTGAAGAACAGGGATTGGGTGGCCTGTGATGAACTCAAGAAGCTTCCCAATCACACATGTAAGTCCGGAATTGCATAGAGACGGCGAATAAGATCAAAAATCTAAGCTTTCGGTTTGAAAAGCTTAAATAATCACCCTTTCTCTAAAAATGTTCTGAGCTCTCCCTATGTCAAAAATGGACTGAAATAGAGGTGGAAGAGGTTTAAAATGGGTCAAAGTTAGCCAATTCTAATAAAAACGATGTTACAGTTTTATATGCTGGACCAGTATGGAGAATTAGGGGATCGGTCCGACACCAAAGTTAACTGAGGGTTTTGATTAGAGGACCTGTATGCCATTTTGGCAATACTGGTTTGGCACTAAACCTGGACTGAGAGTGTATTCTTATCCGAAAACAATATGAACTTGCCCAATTCAAAATTGAATATGATGAAACTTTACTGAAATGATGTAATGGATACACGTAACCTGGTGGTAAAAGTAAAACCAATCCCCAAGTTTAACTTGATAATAATAAAATAAAACACGAGGTGTTACAGTTGACCCATTAACTTATATTTTATATCGATCCGTGTCGTGTTATCGTGTAAGGTGTAATTTTGACAGGTCTAATAAGTGCCCTTTCGTCTAATCTAACCATTAAAGTTGACAGAAAAGAATCATGTAAAAGGAAGAAAAAAATGAATTAAAAGTACAAGAGATAGTGAAAAAGAGATGAAAAAAAACTTTAGGCCAATTGAACATATTCGTAAAAATAATATATATATATATATAGGATCCGGTTCTTATTAATGAGCCCAAGGATAGCACTGACGCTGGATCATGGAGTGAAGGCTATGCCGACCCCATCCGGGTTCCAAGTGGCCCAATCACTTGAGCTAGAGCCAAGAAGATCAATGAGGCACTTATGACCATGGTCCGAGAGATGATGTGCAAGGCCGAAGCATGGAGGCGTGTTGAGGGGGACTGTGGACAAGAATGGAGGACATTGCTTGAAGGCCCAGAGATTGAAGGTCCAGTTGGAGATGCTACATTGCAAGACCAAGGCTAAGAGAGTTAAAAACGTGTAGTGATAATGGGCTGGGCTAGACCTTAGTTATTTTAAGTTTAATTTATGTTTTATTTTGTTTATTTTCGAAATTGGGCTTAGGCTAGGTTTATTACTTTTCTCCTATTTAAAGGAGATAACATTATTGTGTTTGGCAGCCTTTTGATTAATAAGAATTGAGTGTTTTTCACCTCTTGCATTCTAAGAACGTCTCGAACAACCAGAATTAGGGTTCTTGTTGTTATTCGACTTAGCAATCAATTAAGTCATCGATTAATTGTTTGTCTTTGATTATACCAAGGTTCTTTCTCGTTTTCGGGATTGGGTCGAGGTTCCACCTCCATTAACTTCGCGTGGTTCCAAGGTTCTTGCGTTTTTCAGCGTCAAGGGTTGCAGATTCATCTTATTGGGTAGAAATACGATTGTGGTGCATATCACTTATGTGGATCAAGTTTGTGGCATGTACCATATGGACCGGTATTTTGGTCCACTCCTGAAATAATTTTTTTGATGAAATTTGGTAAAGATGATCTCCATGATGTGGATTATCTTCACCAAATTTCATCAAAGATTCAACCGGAAAGTTGGTTAGCTACAAGATTGAAATATATTTATTCAGTAAGGATTTAGATATATATATATATATATATATATATGTCAATCTTGTAGTTAGCCCACTTCTCAGTTGAATCGTTTGATGAAATTTGGTGGAAATGATCCACATCATGGAGATCATTTTTAACAAATTTCATCAAAATTTTTATTTCAGGAGTAGGCCAAAATGCCCGGTCCGTATGGTACGGTCCACAAATATAGGAACCAGACCCATATATATAAATATATTTGTTTTATTTTATGAATTATCTTCTTCTTCTTTTCTCTTTCATGGAGGGAACGTGTTAGTTTTTAATAGTTGGATTAAAATACCTTTAAAAATAGTCATATATGCACATGACTATTTCCCGTCAACTTTAAAAGCCAAAATGAACAGAAGTACCAAAGTAGAACTCATTCAATAGTTTAAGGGGTTAAATATCACTTTCAAAAGTTGAAGGGCCAAAGTGAAATAAGCTCCATAGTTTAGGATCTATTTCTGTAGTTTCTACTTATCTTCACAAAACCTGTCCTTGGGAATTTGGCCCAGGCGTAGGACGAAATGGACCAGACATAAGTACATAACAAACAGTTTACTGAGAGTGGAGGTAAAAGTTTTCAAACTCCAACTTGTCAAACTTGTAGGATCGCTCATATTTCATTGCGTAACTAGTCTTGGGGTAATATAAAATCTATTAATTCTTTATATTAAAAATATAAGATTTTATTTAGTCAAGTGAATTATGTGTTTTCAAGCTTTAGACATGGGTTTGAATCCTTACTTCTAGCTTTATTTTCTAATAGTTTTCGGTGTAATTTTATAATTTTACAGACGTACCACTTTCGCTAAATATATAGCTATAGTGTAAGTGGATGAAGGTAAATAAAATACTTATTTTCAAGCAAGTGGGGATAATCAAGTTGAGAATGCACTCATTTGCACTTGAGAACAGAATTAACAAATACTATGTTCCATGTTCGAACTTCAATAAGAGTAATTTTGTAATTTTATAGACATACCAAAATCCCTGCTCTCGCTTAATATATATTAGAGATGGATGAAGATGAATAAAGTATTTGTCTTCGAGCAAATGCGCTAATTTAGTTGGAAATGGAGACGCAAAACAAACAGTAAAAGAAACGATTATTTATGTTTCTTGTCTTTCTTTTCAGCGAATAAAGTTTCGATGTGTCTACACTATATAATCTTTATATCGTTTATTTCATTTTTTTGTTATTATGTTGCCACTTGTACAAGCAAGTTCAAGTTTTAATTCCTCACTTTCGGTGAATAATAGATTGTTACTTGTACACACACTTTATTGAAAAATTAAAATTAAAACCATAAAGCAATTATTGAATTTTAAAGAAAATATAACAAAAAAGTAGGAATAAAAAGACATAAAGCAATTACTGATTGTCCCAAAAGCGTAATCAATTTTTCCTATATATACGGACGGGCATTAATATGAATTTTCATCACAACATATGAAATGATATTTTTAGCAATAAAAAATTGTCTCGTCAGATTTATCCTTGCGGTATCTTTTTTATAAAAAATTATCTTTACAAAAGAGTTTAAATAATTGGACATTTGACAAAATAATATGTTATTTAATTAACTACCAAATTACTTGACATTTAGTGGCAGATCTAGAAAATTTTATTGGGGGAACCACACAATTTTCAACGACGTAACATAATATAAAAAATGTGAAGTTGCATTACAAACTAGAAAAAATATAAAAGTTTTACTACAAAATACATACCTTTCGAAGTTCAATATTGCTAGAATTCTACTCGATATTTTTTCAAGTCACGGAATCCGTCAATGATCGATTCAGTACTAATGTTTCTTGCAATTTCTATTAATCTCTCTCTACTATTTTTTTTTTAATTGGGGAGGACCACAATAAAAATTTAATAGACTAATTTATATATACATATATATTAAAAAAAAATATTGGAAGGACCATGGCCCCCCTCAAGTTACACTTCCATCCGCCTTGTTGACATCTTTATTTTTATTGAATTAAATATATTTAAATATCACATACATTATATGTGAAAGTAATCTAGTAAAATAAATATACTCTGTATTAGAGTATAATGTTATTTTAAAAAATTATACTAACTATTTTTAAAATTAATATTATATAATAATATATATAATTTATTTCTGAATAATATCACTTTATATATATATTAAAAAAAATCTAAAAATAAGTACAAATATTTTCACGGGAAACCATGTGTATGTGTTGAGAGTGGGGTCCAAAAAGATATATCCTTGGAATCACGACAAAATGCTCTTCTCAATTGAAATAGAATATGTAAAAATTACGTGTTCTTCACTTCAATTAATAGTAGCACACCAGAGTTTCTGAAGGCACATATAATGAGTCTGAGAGCAAATCCAGCCGGCAGCGGCGGAGCAAAAATTTAATATAAGAAGGTAAAAATGTAAAAAATTAGTGGTTATAGTATAAGAGATGAATGATAAAAGTTGATGCGTAATATTTATATAAAATGAATAAAAAGCATAATTTTTTTTTAAAATAAAGTGGACAAAGTTATATATATCATCACTTATTTTAAAAAAAAATATCTCAAAATTAGTTGTATAAATTAAGAAGCCAATTTTAAAAAATAAAATACTCTATTGCCACTGAGCAAACCATTAGTTAATGTTTGTCATGGCGTTTCTTTCATCATTTCTTCTTCTTCATTCTACTCATTAATACTATTACATTTACATATGCTATGGCGAACAAGATAGGTTTCTTGAAAATAATTAATAATTTAATTTAATACACATATTTACTCACTAATCATCTATTCCTTATAGTAGCATTGTTTAATTAGTTAACTATTTTCAGGAAACTTGTCGACGTTGTTGATTAACCCTAGTCGTAAGTAATGATTTCCAATTCTCCCAACGTTTAAATATTTTTAGGATCACTTGTACTTGAGCCATGATAATACAATACAATATGGTATTCGTGGGTTAGTTAAGTGGTAAATTTAAGTCGATTAAGTGTCTAATAAAATATAGGTTAAATTTAACAAGGTGTAATTTTTGATTGCCAAACTATAGGCAATATCTTGTGAATCTCTTAATTTTGACATGCATTAATAACCTACCTTGACTAGACTAGTAAAAGAATTTAATCTAATAGGTACAAACCGCTTAAAATCTATATATGAATAAAGGTACATGAAGATAGCCATAACTTTTTCCCTATAAACAAACTAAGGTGACCCAAATTAAGATATATATGTATACACAAAATTTCTCAAATGAATCAGTCTGCATAAAAAATGTACTATTTGAATATATTTACCTTTTTTCCTTTAAACAAAACTAAAACTAAAAATAAAATTTCAACCACAACCCCTTTCTTTCCAACTCTACATTTTTATGGACAAAAATTTCAATTTTCTAAATTTAATATCTAATAAACTAACATTCATCTTTTTGTTTTTTGAAAAAAGAAAGAAAGAAAGAAACTTACTTGGAATACAAAGTCTTTTTCAAACAATTGTAAATTTACAATAACGATAAATATAAATGAAAATTAGGAAACGATTGATTTCAATATTTCATATATTTATTCATATCTTTCTAGTTAAACTTGTAGATTTCACATAACGTTTTCTTATAAATCTACGGTGAAATTTGAAAACCTCATTTCAAGTTTGCAATGAAAATTTTAAATTTTTTAAATAAAGTTTTGTAAATAAATTTAAAATCAATATATAATTTTATAGAGAAATTTTGTGTTGCCCCATAAATCCAACAAAGATAAAAGGAATTGCAAAGAAGGAAATAATAGACATAAGGAATATAATTAATAAACAATTCAGGTTATGAAACAATTTGAATCTACCATATATATGTTATTATATATATTGGAATGGATAATATGTCAAATCTCAATGTAATTGATTATAATTTTGTATGTTCCAATGGTTATGGTTATAAAAGTGTTCTTACTTTATTAGAATAGTGATAATTGTTTTAACAATAATTCCATTATATATATATAATTTTATATATTTTTATAACCCATACCAAAAGCATTACGAACCATTCAATCATTTGAATATCTTATTTTATCCATATGTTAATACTTTTATTTAAAAATGTTGTTGACCAGACTCAAATCCATGACGTTAGTTTAGAAGTAAAGATGACTTACCATTAAACTAATAATACTAAACTAATAATACTTTTATATCTTAATATTCTTATTCTATGATAAAATAAGACGTGCACACGTATCGCATATTTGTGTCTACTATAGATATTTTGAAAAAAATAGATACAAATCTTTTCACGGGAAGCCATGTGTATGTGGGGAGAGTGGGCTCCAAGAAGACTTATCTTTGGAAATCAAGAAGATGACTGTCAGTAATTTAGGACAAAATGTTGTTTTCTACTGAATAAGGAAATATTATGTGTTCTTCTTCTTCACTTCAATTACTATAGCACATCAGAGTTTTTGAATACACAAATAATGACTCTGAGAGCAAATCAATAGTTAATGCTTCAATTCTCATGGCCTTTCTTCATCAATTCTTCTTCTTCATTCTACTCATTAATACTGTCACATTTATATGCTGCAATGGCGAACAAGATAGTAGTACTACTGCGACGAATCTCCCATTAAACGACGATGTTTTAGGACTCGTCGTCTTCAAATCCTCCCTCGAAGACCCGCACTCCTATCTTTCGTCGTGGAACGAAGATGATACTTCGCCGTGTTCATGGAACTTCATCAAATGCAACCCGTTTAATGGTCGTGTCACCGAGCTATCAATCGATGGGCTGAATTTGTCCGGCAAAATCGGCCGAGGCCTACAAAAGCTGCAACATCTCAAGGTCTTATCGTTATCGAATAACAATTTCTCCGGTCCCATTAGTCCGTATCTACCTGCTATCCAAACACTCGAAAAGTTAAACCTCAGTGGAAACAGCCTTACTGGCCTCATTCCTGACACAACTTTTAGTAACATTAAATTCCTAGACCTCTCGAAAAACTCATTATCAGGTCCACTCCCCGATAATATTTTCGAGAACTGTTCTGCTCTCCGGCTACTTTCTTTAGCTGAAAATCGGTTCGAAGGTCCACTGCCTAGTACACTTTCCAAATGCATCACTCTTAGCAATCTCAATTTATCCAACAATCATTTCTCCGGCAACTACCCGGCCGGAATATGGTCTTTCACGAGGCTCCGGACCCTCGACTTGTCCCGGAACATTCTCTCGGGCGAAGTACCGACCGGAGTTTCGGCCGTGCATAACTTGAAAGAGCTACTGTTGCAAGGGAATCAGTTATCAGGTTTTTTACCTAGTGATATTGGTTTTTGCCCACATTTGAGTAAGTTGGATTTGAGTGATAATTTTTTCACAGGACCAATTCCACATTCACTCCAAAACCATAATTCTCTTACCCTTTTGAATTTATCGATTAACAGACTCACCGGAGATTTCCCCTGGTGGATCGGTACAATGGTTTCCCTCCGATGGGTTGACTTTTCGGGCAATGGGTTGACCGGAGCTTTACCGACATCCATTGGAGACTTAAAATCATTGAGTCATCTAAGTTTAGCTGATAATAAACTAAATGGGACCATACCCGAAGAATTGTTCGACATAGGATTGGACTACATTGATCTTTCTAGGAACGAAATCAGTGGTTCGATACCGGATGGTTCGGGTAAGATATTTGAAAATCTTCAAGTTTTAGACCTATCGAAAAATGGACTCACCGGAGATATTCCGGCCGAGATGGGACTTTACTCAAAGTTGAGGTACTTGAATTTGTCATGGAACCATTTTGAAACAAGAGTTCCACCAGAGTTGGGGTATTTTCAGAATCTAAGTGTGTTGGATCTTAGAAATAATGCCCTGTTTGGATCAATCCCTGGTGATATATGTGAATCTGGGAGCCTTGGAATTCTTCAGTTGGATGGAAATTCTTTGACTGGTCCCATTCCTCAGGAGATTCAAAATTGTTCATCTCTCTACCTACTGTAAGTTCTTTATTTCCCTTCTCATATTTTATTTTCTTGTCAGTCATTTTTGTTATGAATGTAGGCCATGTTTGATTGACAAAGTTTTCCGTATAAAATATGAAAAATGTGAAACCTTTCCAATTTTTGGTTGTGTTGCCTAAATTCTCCAAGTAATTCAATTCAACCCAATTCCATGGTACAAAACTTAGTAGACAAATCTAGGCAAATGAATTCCTACCTCTCCCCATGTATTTGGAATTCTAGGTGAAGTGAAAAAAATTCTCTCAAATAAATGAATTAAATTTTATATGAAAAAAGTGAATAGTCAAATAGCAAAAAGTAAAATAATGTGTCATCATTGCGTGGAAACAGTACACAACATCCACATAGAAAAGATATCCGTATTCTATCAAATTGAATTGCTTAAACTTGAGTGTTTTCACCACTTCAATACTTATGTGCTATCAAACACTCCTTTAGTTTAGGAATCATTATTCATACAGTACATGGAAAAGGATTGAATTCAATGGAATTGTTTTACAGGGAAAACAAAAAATTAGAATGCGAGTGTCGCACATTTTTTTCATGAAAATGTTACATTTATTATGTTTTCTATGTTCAGTGGTGTTTGATTACATAATTTTTTCATTGAATCAGTTTCAATTGTGCAAATTAGCCTAATTTTCTCATTTTCATTGTGATTTAGAAACTACTTCCACCCTAAGCTTTTGTTTCCCACAAATAAATGAAAACCAAGTTTTTACATGTTAGCCAATGAAATGCGGCCTGGGGCGGATACCTGGCTTTTGATTGAATGGAAAATGATAAAATTAGGTCAAACCATATTTTATCAAAATTTATTTACATAAATATGAAAATGTATAATGTTCAAAATTTCATGGAAAATGAGTGCAATTTATAAACACTATTGGCGCTCATTTGGTTCAGCATATTTGTTTTCACCAGAAATCTTAAATTGATAAATTTATGCACACACACAAACCTATTTATAGGGTCCAGATCTAGTACGGAAAATTCGTATACAGACCGTCTGTATACATATGGACCCTTTAGAGACCAATTTTTGTTGTTAAAACATTGGGAGATATTTTTAGCAACAAAAGGTCCGTATATAGACGGTTTGCACATGACCTTTTATGTGTATGTAACTAAATGCCTAATTCATGTTAACATTTTTGCAAGATTATGTTAAAATTATGATTGTATTTGTGAATTACAGGAGCTTGTCACACAACAGCTTAACTGGATCAATTCCCAAATCAATTGCAATGTTGCAAGGGCTCAAGATTCTCAAGTTGGAGTGCAACAATTTGAGTGGAGAGATCCCACAAGAACTGGGCACTCTACAAAATCTTCTTGCTGTGAACATATCCTACAACAGGCTACAAGGAAGGCTACCTGTTGGTGGTATTTTTCCAAGCTTGGATCAAAGTGCATTGCTTGGGAATTTGGGTATTTGTTCACCATTGTTAAAGGGACCATGTAAGATGAATGTCCCTAAGCCTCTTTTCCTTGATCCCTTTGCTTATAACAACCAAATGGGTAGTGGCAATGACAGGGGAAACAAGCCGAATTCGCACAACCCGAGTCACAACCGGCACCACAGATTCCTCAGTGTTTCGGCCATTGTCGCAATATTAGCCGCCGTGATTATTGCGATTGGGGTTATAGTGATAAGTTTGCTAAATATTTCGGCTCGAAGGAGGCTAGCATTTGTCGATAATGCCTTGGAGAGTATGTGCTCAAGCTCATCTCGTTCGGGTACTTTTTCGTCTGGGAAACTCATACTATTTAATGCAAAATCTCCATCACTTGATGATGATTGGGTTAGCGGCTCACCCGAAGCCCTACTCACCAAAGCGACAGAGATTGGCACCGGGGCTTTTGGGACTGTGTACAAGGCTTTTCTAGGAGGAGGGCCCGAAGGGCCAATGGTCGCGATCAAGAAGCTTGTAACGTCAAATATAATCCAATATCAAGAGGATTTTGATAGAGAGGTACGGATCTTGGCAAAAGCCAGGCATCAGAACCTGATAGAATTGAAAGGATACTATTGGACACCGCAATTGCAGCTTTTGGTATCAGACTTAGCACCCAATGGGAGCTTACAGTCTAGACTCCATGACAGAGGCGGAGTACCTGGTACTCCACCTCTGTCCTGGCTTAACCGGTTCAAAATATTGCTCGGAACTGCAAAGGGTCTGGCCCACTTGCATCATTCGTTCCGACCACCCATCATACACTACAACATAAAGCCAAGCAACATCATGCTCGACGAGGACTTGAACCCCAAGTTATCGGATTTTGGGCTGGCGAGGCTTTTGACAAAGCTCGATAAACACGTGATTACAAGCAGATTTCAGAGTGCATTGGGGTACGTGGCCCCAGAATTAGCGTGCCAGAGCTTGAGGGTGAACGAAAAATGCGATGTTTACGGGTTTGGAGTCCTGATACTGGAGCTGGTCACCGGAAGGAGGCCAGTCGAGTATGGGGATGATAATGTGATAATACTTAAAGACCATGTCAGGCTCCTATTGGAACAGGGGAATGTGCTCGAGTGCGTCGACCAAAGAATGGGCGGTTTCCCGGAGGAGGAGGTTTTGCCGGTACTGAAACTGGCATTAGTGTGTACTTCTCAGATACCTTCGAGCAGGCCATCCATGTCGGAAGTAGTTCAAATATTGCAGGTTATTAAGACGCCTATTCCGCATAGGATGGAGGCATTCTAACTAACTACAAGAACATCGAGAAAATGATTTCCGCTGTTTTCCGTTTGATCATGTAAAATGATATTCTTATCAGCTTTCATTACTTACCGGATAATTATACTGGATGCGTACAACCCCTGATGCACCTAGTATGAATAACCGGTAAGTGAATCCGGTAAGTATAACATTACTCTCGATAATCAAAGTCATTTCATGTTAGTTTCCTTTTTCCTTTCTCTTAATTTGTTAAGTGTACTATTGATTGCTTATTACTAATGCTTTGTAATATGACCTCTAATTTCCAAGCATTTTTACTTATATTTCTTTCTTTTTAATTAATTTGTTAGAATTTATGTAAGATCTAATTGTTAGAATTAAGGATGCAATGGCAGGAATCAGTGTATTATTGGCTCTATTTCAATAATTGCAACAGAGGTGGCCAATCTTTTTAATATCATGGATGGTTTTTTGGCTCTTTTCACATGTTCACTGGCTTCCCAAGCTGATATTGAAGCAGCAGCATGCATTATTGCATTGTAGGCAATAATGTACGCAGATTGTTTCTTATTATTATATGTATATTCTGGATCTAGTACGGATTGTTTAATTTTTGTTGCCAAAACATTGCGAAATGTTTTTAGCAACGAAAATTGGACGTTGAGGTGCAGTCTGTAAAAGGATTGTCCGCACCATATTCTAATTGTATAAATATATAAATATACATATATAGGGACCGTTTCTAGTATGGATCAATCCTTACGGATTGGTTCTTTTATGACAGCTTTTCCGTCATAAGAATGTTTTGGGGGTGACTTTTCTGATGCAAAACCGTCATAAAAAAGACCAGTCCATACGGACTGGTCCGCACCTAATCTTGGCCGTACATATATATATGGTGAAATTTCTATGTTAACATCAGAAATGACTTATGCCTGCAGCACTATACATATTCATAGTTCTAAATATGGAACTACTCTTAGTAATGAAGAACCCATGCCTATTATACTACAAGTACTTACATAACGTTATATTATTCTTATATATTTGTAATATTTAATTATGAACTAAAGTGATAATGGAATCAAATTTTACAGATGAAATTGACAAAAATAGAACTTAGAGGAGGTAAGTGTAATTAACTATAAAACAAAACTAAAAAATATATATATACCAACCACTTGATCAAATTATCAACAAATATAGTTTATGTCACAGGGAATTAAGTACCTATGAAAAGATTTAATTTGCAGAAAAAGATTCCCTGCCTTTTTGTATGAATTCTGTCAAAAGCCAAGGAAAGACACATTCTCTTGGAAGTAAGTGCACTTGTTATTCTCTGATTATTATTATTTTTTTGGTTACAGGGAAAGAATTTGTTCTCTGATTATGTAATTTAAGAAAGAAAGGACCACCACAAAAGCATCTCTATTTTTTAATATAGAATGGACAAAAAAATGTGTCAATAAAAATTGACAAAACAAGTGAAGCCATGTGGGCTGATAAATTAATTGGTCATTGCCAACTTATATGTCAGTTTTTAGTGAAAAGGTATTTAAATATGTTTGTTAAAAAAACACAATTTGCTACATGTAGAAGTGGGGACCCTGTATTCCACAATTTGCTTGAAACAAGTATAATATACAATTTATTAATGTTAAAAATAATATAAAATATTTTAAATATGATATACAATTATATAATGTATATTTTACTTTGACAGTAGCTAAAAATACTTAGCAATAGCATTTTCCCATTATCACCTTATATTAACCAGGTCTTGAATTGGGGTTTCAGGGGAATAGGAGCTGGAGAATTCAAATTTATGAATTTCTTCCTTACGTGTGCATGTAACGATATATATTCTACATGAGATAATTGAGAGATCCTTGAGTTTTAAGTAACCCAAAATACAACCTGTGTTAACCATTTTAAAGGAAGGACCCGGGTGGTTATACTAGCATATGGTAATAGAGGGAATCAAAATCCCCTAATATGGGATTGTGTGGACATTGTGAGTTGTGGTTTTGGCCGGTAGCAATGAGCTGAAATTGTTTGTGTGCGACACCAACTTGACAAAACTTTAACGAGGGCAGTTTTGTCACCCACATATTCCACATCGGTTGTTTAATATGAACCTAGGTGCGCGCAATCAATTAAATCAATAATAATAAACTTTATTCACAA